>VXAB01002501.1:0-357759 GCA_013399175.1 Odontophorus gujanensis | reverse complement strand
CCCACCCCCCCCCCAAGCTTTTTCTAGTGTAGCAGAGAAGGCATGCTTTAAATGATTATTAGGATACAGGGATTCTATTTGCTTAAATTCTTGAAAGTGGACGATGTTTACAGCCTTCCAACTTTGACTATTTTCTTTGTAAAAGCAGACATGTAAACTTAAGAAATTAATTATGTATTTTGTTTGTACATTCCAATTTGGCTTGATTAAAAACAACAACAAAAGTCCAAACTCTTCGAACTGCTTTAAATGATAACATGAGGGTCTTAAAAGAAATGACTTACACTTCCTCCTCTCTAAAATATATTAATGTTAGACTTGAAAATAAATAATACAAAAATGCTGAAATTATGCTATCACAGGAATATCTGCCAAACAAAGCTCGGTCTTTTGCTAACATTACCTTACTACATTTGCAATACATGCTAAGCAAAGACCCTACTTCTCTAACAGGTACATTCAGACAATATATATTTTATGGAATAAATATATAATATATCCAGTTATAGATTTCTGAATAGTAGCTATAATAGATACAAGCAATGCCTACATTTAAAAATACAGCTCTAGGATTCCCTAGCTTTACCACTAATAAAATTAAAACTGACCTAAAACTTTGTCACTCTGTTGATGCATAATAAAATATATGGAAACACCAAGAGTAAAAAGCCAATTGCTTCTACAAATGGAATACTTTATAAATATAGTAAATTGCTATTTTCAGAGGGAAAATTGAAAATTATAAACAGGAAGTTAGGTTAAAACAGCTCTACAATATATAGTACAAAGTGGCTATGAAGCGTGACGTATGAGTTTGATGGCTGTGGCAAAATTCTGAACTGATGCAGTTGTTAATTTCTGGAGAGAACTGTAAAGAAAGACTCCATCCCCCAAAACAGCCAATCTTGATCTCCTTAAGCCAAAACTTTCACTGACTAGAGAAAGCCAACTGGCCGCCTTGTGAGAGTAAGGAGTGCAAGATTAGATCAAACAATTATTTGGAAGCCCTAGACTTCTCTGTCTCATAGCAATTACTTACCACGCTGTTCTCATTAGGAATAGAGTCACAGAACTAGTATGTATCTGTGACTGCCATGGTCTGAAAAGTCTAATAATGATAAGTACCCCCTATATGGCTGTCTTAACTACATTATTCGTGTACTGAACATTCTCCAGATGAATTGTTTCGTGTTTCTGTAGTTGCTTCCTTTTGATGTAATACTGAAGTACAGCTCTGGTTGCTTGATTACTGCACTCTTGATCGAGGCTTTTTTTTTCTTGAGAATAACCTAGAATTAAAGAAACACATTTCTCAGAGCACGAACAAAGAATTGAGAAATTTAATTGCTGCCTGTCTCTGCCTGACTTTTTTTCCCTTTCAGTTCAGATAAAAATGTAAAGTGAGTAAAAATACCTTACTTGCTAAAAAAAAAAAAAAGACTTTTAAGTAACTGGAAAAAATGAAAAATAGTATGTGAGACTGTGCTGCTTGTATATTTAACTTCTGCAGTGGCCCCATTTTATACAGAAATCCAAAACTCACATCACAAAATATTACCATTTATTACTTCTGCCTGAGTTAGGGTCCTGACGCAGGACTCAGATCCCACTGAGAATCTTCACAGACTTCAGTGTTGTTTGCATCAACAAAACTGGAATTCTGATAGCTACAGGATGTGCAGTCTACCAGGGTGGTTTTTTTCCTTTAAGTATCAGCAGAGGTCAGTGTCATCATGAGTAACAATGACACCATCACTTGGAGCTCCAGTTTCTCATCGTGTGAGGACTTTATGAATCAGCTGTAGAATACTACTGGTAGAAACATCACATTTTGGGAACTGCTGGCATAAAATGTAGAGGATCAGGACTTAAGCTCTTGCCTCCTATTTGATTCCATTTGGGCAAACTGAGTGTATTTATATATGTACTCAAGTCACAAGCTGCCACTGAAAACATGGAACTAAGGAAAATCTGGGCTCTGGTATCTCCGTACCTCACATACCAACTGTTCTGACTATGCTGGAGAACACACAAGCGTCTTGGAAGGTGCTGTAATATTGAATATCAGTCATGACTGAATGAAGTACTTCCTACCAAACTGGACAGGAGAAGACAGGCTTGTGGCTTCCCTGCACAGGAACCACAGACTGAATTGTGGGGTTCCTGTAGCAGGACAGTTACTAGAGAAACTTCTCAACACATATGAGCAGCAAATACTAATGCACTGTTGCACAGTAGGAAAGGTATGGTTGAAAACATATCAAACTCTCTAAACCTGGTAGTATACACTTATCACTGCTGTTTCCAGACAATGCAGATTTCTTATGCAGTCTTGCTTGCACATACGCCAGTGCTGCACAGTGGGCACTGATCTTTGGGTTACTGGAAGTTGGCTCCAGGATTTGTTACGGCCTTTCATTCCTCTACTTTCAAAATGTATTTTAACTAGGACAGATCACATGGAAAAGTACCAAAGTATGAGCTCTCCTCATCCTCGCTGTGGTAAGTGCTTGCCAGGGCTCTCTCCCAGCCAACCCAGAGGACTCCCCAACCTGCCCCAGGTCCAGGACTCAATGTCACCTCTGTGGCCATCAGCCTCTGCCCCAGCCAGGCCCCAGTGCCAGCTCCAGCTGCCCACAGTGCTGCCCTGCACAGCCTTGGGCCCCACTCAGCTGGGCCCTTCCATAGGCCCCCCAGCTGGGCCCAACCTTGGACTGGGCTGGTGCCGCCCTGGTGCCCCTGCTGCCTCCTCCTGGCTGGGGTTGGTCCTGGTGGCAGGCCCTGCCCTGCCGAGGGCCTTAAGGAAGACAATGAATACTCTCACCTACGACATGTGATTTTGCTGTGTATTTTGCTGCTGTTGCTGCTGCTGAATGAGCAATTGCTGCTGTTGCCGGCGTCGTGCTGTTCGCAGCTTTTCGAAGCGAGCCTCCATCTCCTCCAGCACCTTGGGTGTGTAGCGTACCACCAGCTTGACGCTGTCCTTGGCTGCCTTCAGCAGCTCCACTGCCTTCTCGTGGTGCTCCCCTTCAACGCTCTGGAGGCAAGGAGCACAGACTTAATACCAAAATCGCTGCTTTGATCTACAGCTCTGTCCTCCTTTTGGCACTTGCTGCCATGACAAAGCTGTCAGGGTTTTAGGAAATGTTCAGGTTTTACAGTTTTTGAGGAACCTTTACAGAAAGTATGGAGTTAAGAAAGACTTCTACACTACTTCAAATGTATTCACCTTCATATTTTACGTAACTCAAATGTGTTTTAGGTTGCATTATAAACCTAACTTACGATCCATGCGAAGAGGAGGGGAGATATTCTACATGCTTTACGCAAACAAAAACAACGCAAAAAAACAAACTCAGCTCCTGCAGTAAAAGCCCAAACACTCTATTTGCAAGGTACAAAAATGAAGTGGAAACAGAGCAAACATAAAATCTTATTTACACGTTGGTAAGAAATGAAGAAATTGCAAGCCTGAAATTGCAGTGCCTCTCTTATGCTGCAGCCCTGCCAGGATCCCGCTGTCAGCGACGTGTGGTGACGGAGCAGTCATGGAGCTGCAGGAGGACGAGCACACCCACAGCTCCCAGGGACAGCCCCTGCACTAAGGAGCTGATGGCACTGCTCATACACTGAATGGAGATATGGCACCAGTTCGTCTTTACCTGGTTAGCTGTATGTGATCAAAGACTAACACCTGAAGCATTCCAAGTTCTTGCCTAACAAGTGCACTTTCTCCCTCTTACTGGAAAGTGTTTTATAGCAAGGTGATACCTGCTGTGCTCTCAAATGCATACTGAAAGGGGCTCAAGCTCTGATTTCTCTGCTAGCATTGCTTCAAACAGTAGATTTCCAGAAGGAGAAAGTAATTTGGCTGCGAAAAGAGTATTTAATTTCTATCATTAAATGGATTGACTGGAGTGCTTTTCATGCACGTAGACTGTTCCACTCCTTAGGAACAAGGGTGACATTTTCTAATGGTGTGTGATTGCCCACGTGGTGTAGGATATATTCCAACAACGAAAAGTCTCTCTGCACAGAAACATGCTTACACAACCGAGTTCTTCATATGGATTTCAGGCAATTTAAAAATGTCAATTTCTTCCCACATAAGATAAGAAAACAAGCTTTTACTACATGCTGGTTTAAAACTTCAATGTATACCCTGCTATTTAATATGAAACTATACCCATAGGCCTCCAGAGAGAAGCATCAGCGTTAAAAACATCTGATGCTCATTCCATGCTAAAAGAATAACTTAGCATCGTTATAGCAACTGTCAGATGTTAGAAGATGCTAGAAATGCTGAGAAGCATTGCCCGGGAATGCAATGAATAAGAATTCCACTGTGGCACACCATGAGCTAGCAATAATGATTTAGAAGTTTCAAAAACCAGACACAATGCACTTCTACATAAATTATACACACAACACAATCCAAGCTTATCACCATGGTGTTTATCCTCCTGCCTCCTGGTAAATGCCCTTCAACACATTAATCCAGTAATTATTTCAATAGACTTGGTCAACTGACAGACTCATATTTCTTCAGAAATGTACAATGCCTCAAAAACAACACAACTTAGAGAAATAATCAATGTTGTTTCATGTGCCAAAACGATTACCAGAAAGAGAAAACCCTGAAATAAACCTTGCCCAGAGAGGCTGTGGATGCCCCTCCCTGGAGGCATTCAAGGCCAGGTTAGATGGGGCTGTGAGCAGCCTGGTTTAGAGGGAGGTGTCCCTGCCTATAGCAGGAGGTTGGAGCTGAGTTATCTTAAAGGTCCATTCCAGCCTAAACCATTCTGTGATTCTAAAGATCCACTTGATTGTTGAAATAAATAAATGGCTTCATGCTTTGGAATTGTGTGCTCATGAAATTCCTCCAGTCAATTTCCTGTTCAAAGATCGTTGAGAAAATTCATGACCTGTGATGACCAGATTTGTTAGAAACTGTGATTGGGACAAATCTGCTTATCAAACACTGCTACCCAAAAGCAATTTGGGGAAAAAAGAGTTTAGTTTAAAATACTGGAAGAAGAAATTGTTGCTGTGTAAGAAACAGCATGTGTAATTCTCCAAAAAGAGGGGAAATTGGAAGCTGCAAGTGCACAGGGTGTTCTGTGAAATCACTTTTGGAAAAAAAGTCTCAGATACAAATTAAAACATCTTCCCCAGGTTGTAACTGACATCTGTGATTATATTTGTCCTTTAAAGGAATGACAAGATGGAGTATTTTAACACTTGGTACATATTAGCAATCAGTATTTAATTCATGAATGCCTGTTTTCTTTCCTATTTGCCTTCAGCCTTGTTTTTACAGTTTACAGCCAGTATTTTCTAATTAGAAATGTAGTGTTTGACTTTGTTGCTATCCGGGTCAATGGAAAACTTCCACTGACTTGAATGGTAATGATACAGAGCTCTGATCCTAACCAAAATGGGGAAACAAACAAAGGCAGAATAAAAGATAGTTGTCCTAACAATAAATATTACTCTCTCTCCAAGCCTACCCGACTCAGGTCTTAACCAAAGGTTTCAGTGGCTTTTAAATCACTGCTATACTTGCCATTAACATCTTGACTGCTACCTGCACTCGTGCTTTGGAAGCCCAAGAAATGCTTTACCTGCATAGCTGAAGCTGCACAACATAAATAAGAGAGCCCCATGGAGTAGGGAAAAGAAGTTATACCAGCAGAGGAAGTTGTTTTGCACATTGATTTCTTGCCTCTGCAAACCACTAAGGCTGTGCTGGCAAAAAGCTCCTGCTGCTATCGGTCAAGCCTGCACAAGGGACTTCACTGCCTGGATTACATTGGCTGGGGACATGGCAAGGACCTGACACCAATATCACTCTAGAACTGCCCACCAAACACGAGATTAAACATTTTTGTATTTTAATATGTAACTTTTGCCTACGTATATTTATATACATTCTCATATTTATTTCCCTTATTGCATTGGCAGATTGTATTAACAAGGATGAAATACTTCACAGACAGGAATAGCTAAAAGAACTACAGACATGATACAGGGAAACAGCAGTTACTTCCAGCATCCAGGCAAACACACTTGTCACAAATATAAACAAAACAAAACCACAATCCCATGCAGACAAAAAAGAGAATCCGGTTGTTACTCCACATGTTGAGAGACAAACTAGAATATTTCTACTAAGTATCTGTAAGCAAACACTTAGGAGAGAAATTAGCCATTATAAAACTATTTTGCGTCTCTGTCTGTATCTGGTATCTGATAAACACAGAAATCTTTGCCAGGTATTAACAGCCACCACCAGCCTTTGCCAAGCCATCTGCAGGGCTTGGTGCTTTCAATTTCCTTTACTTTTAGGGGGTATGGGACAAAAGTATGTAAGGAAACACCCAGCATAAGGAGAAAGCAATTTCTTTAATGTCTGGTGAAACAGTCATCCTAGTCATGCTGGGATAAGGAATCTGGATTTGGAACACTCAGCTCTAATTTTATGTTGATGATTATGAAGTTGGATAACCACCAAATTCTGGGCACAAACAAGTTACACTTACTTCATTTTCATCCCATGTTCCACTGCTGAGCCGTCTGTTGTATTGTACATACGGAATATTATTTGCTTTCCTTCAGTTAAATTCAGAGTCGCACAGAGTGAACTAGCACCAGTGAACAATGTTAAATTTAGACCTTTTCCTCCTGTCTCAAGCTGTCTGCAAACAAGTTGCCAGTTCGATCATTTTTGTCTTTTAACAAATTCTATTGCATGGGCTTATTGAGAGCAGGAATGGTTTGTGAGCAGTCGCTCATAGGCATTATTTCAAATATGAAATTGCAATTCATATCTCAAATTCTGTTGTTTAGATTCCAAACGCACAAGCTCTGACATAGCTCAGAATCAACTTTCTCACATGCCTACACGCAATTGGGAATTCAACATTGTGCCTTCTGCTACATTAACTTAATACGCATTGTAGAGCACATTTGTGACTTATGTTTTAGGTAGATTATCACGAGTAGAGGTGACAAAAGAGTCCAAGTCAGTACATCCAGAAATGTGAAGGTTCACCACTTTCCTCTCCAGTATTTGCCTATGCACTGTTGAAAGTAAAAAGATTTTTGAGAATCACACATCAATCAATGGATAAACTCCTCTACTGAATATTTGTTTACCTGGAAAAGACAGCTGAACAATGACAAGATTATTCAATCTACTTCCATCAGAGAAGTTCAGGCAATGTACTTATTAAACGTTCATTTGGTTTCTTTTTCCCTGAGACTAAATGATCTTTTTAGCTATTTGTCTTTTGTTTCTTTGTTTTTTATCTTCTTCTTCTTGTCGTGTACTGGGGCTAGGAAGCTTACAAAATGATTATTTGAGAACAGGACTGTTGATAGAAGAAGTGGTAAGAAGCCTGTCTGAAGTGTTGTGCTGATACTCAAGACAAGGGATATACCTATTGTTTGAGAGAAACAGATGACAGCATGAAAGCATGTAGAACAGAGCACTTCATTCTGTACAGATCTGCAACAAGCAGAAAATCTAAGCTGCAATGCCTGATATTTATGACTGGATTCAGAAATTGCTTGTGACTCCCTTTGGTGTATTTAAATACAAGGTTCAGGTGGAGGTTTTGCATTAAAAACGATTATGTTTTCATTAAGAGAAAAGTGGGGTGATATGATTGCACAAGCTTACATTTTTAGGAGTTTATTTTACTTCCCCTTGTAAAAGGAAATAAAAGGTAAAATGAAAGGTAAAATTTGACCCATATTATTACAGGTGGAACCTGATTATCCCTTTCTGTTCAAAAAGCCTTCATATTTTTACCTCCATAGTGACATTTATAATGAAACTACAGCAAAACACTCCATCTTGCAGTACTGACTTAAATGAAAAAGGATTATGTAAAAGTGTGCCTTTTTACTGACCATACCTGCTCCCTGTATGCGTTCATTTGCACAGCTAATTCTCTGATAAATATATCACGGGAGGATGAATACTGGAGGGGACTCACAGAGCTAATTCTTTGTACTTCATGTGGCTGGACTTTAAATCATGGTATCAGAACCGCTGTGGAAAATGAAAATCCAGATGCAAATGAAAGGTCTATGGAATTTCCACATACCACTCCATTAACTGAGAGCAGCTGGTCGCCCCGTTTGAGCCCTCCGTGCCTTTCTGCCACTCCTCCAGGAATTATGCGGGAAATGTAAATGGGTGAATTTTGCTCCTTTCCTCCCATCACGTTAAATCCCAGGCCTTCATCTGTCTTTGGCAGCTCCACCACTCGCGGGTGTGAATGGCCTTCGCTTGCAGCAAAAGCAGCAACTGTTGCCTGGAAGAAAAAGCACAGTGATTTGGCTATACAGGGAGGACGCTGATACACTCTGTTGTTCATTCTGCAGGAAGAACTCATCTCTGTGAAAACATTTCAGCATCTTATTCTGCCTTTTTGTTTCTGATTTATCTGAAAGCACTTTGCAAAAATTCAGTCCCATGCCAATGCATTTGAAATAAAGGAATAAGCAGAAAAGTAGAGAATTTAGGTGACTTGTCAACAGTAACTCAGAAAGTTAGCAGCAGAGCCAGAAGGAGAAACCAGGAAGCCTGACTGTGCAGCGGTGAGTAGCTACTGCAGTTCTTCTTTGCCTTTTCACAGGGAGAAAGTAGTACTGTCAGGTAAGATGATGTGAACTGCACTGTGTTCCTGGTTGAAATAAAGTGGATGAACTGCGTTAACTTTCTGTTTTGCTTTCCAGTGTGCAAAATTGGTTATGTTACTCTTTGCGCACAGAAAAAATCGTGAATGGATACTGTCTTGAAAAGTTTAATTATGATCTTCATGAAATTTCACTGACTATAACTCCTGGAACAGGAACACAATTTTTTACAATATAATCAGATCAAAACTGTCATTGAAGAATAAAATTTTAAGGCGATGAATTTATAGCTAAATTAAAAAAATTTCTAGATATTCATTCTTAATTTGGAAAAAAACCACAGTAATCTATCACACGATGTTTCATTTTTCACTGCAGGTGTCTTCTACTTTAAGTAAACAATGAAATAAACAGTATTTGCATCCTTTTCAAAGTATGTTTGTAGGCCAACCTGCTAGAACAATTCCGCATTACACTAACACTTTCTGAGCATCCTCAGAATGCTTATGCTCAATAGAAGCTAGTAGATGATGTGACATAATGGATCGTTCTTGGTTAGGTGTTTTTGCACATGCAGACCTCGTCATCATGCACACATTTAATGTCAGACATGAATGCACTAGGAGAATGCAATGCAGACAGCCCAGAAATAACCAGGAAATATTGCGATCTTGAAACATTGCTCTGTAACCCTGCTGTTCTATATGAGTAAGAAATGAGAATGGCAAACACTAATTGGATTTCTCCCCATTTATTATGCAACATAGCAGTAAATTCTATGTTCAGTTGTGGTGTAGACAAAGTAGGATCTCATATACGCATTTCTCTATATTGCAGCACAGATCTGAAACATTTCCATTGTCCATTAAGTTTCTCTGAGAAGGTTAAAATCAGAACAGCCTACAGAAAAGTATGTTCTACTTAGTAAGAAAAATATACTGAAGTTTTGTGTATAACAGGTTATGTGCTGCCTACTGTTGGGCTTGCTTTTCTAGAACACTGCAGATATTTTCTAATAACATACTCTCAACCTTCACCTTTCGATGAAACTTTCCATGAAAATTCCTAATACAAATGCATAATGGTAAGATCTTAGTTCATTAAGATTTCTGGGAGTTTGGTCACTTACTTCCCAGCAGTGAGACCATAGCAAAGTACTTCTGAACTGGATTTATGGCTTTTGCAGGTTTACTTGTTCTGCGCAGTACCTGTTTTACCATCCAGCAGACAGTCTTCAGTATAAAACGATAATGGAAAAAATAAAGTCATGGTGAGTGAACGTCCCTGTTTGCAATTGTCTGTTTTTGTGCATCTTATGAAAATGCAGAGCATACTACATGCCAGCACACAGAATATAACCCTACAAGACGGTGTGAATTTCCGTAGAAAACTACCACTTTACTAGTAGCAGGAATGCAGCTGTCATGGTCTAAGGACATGAGAGGAGCGGGTTCATATGAACAGAGACAAAATACTTCATTGGAACAGGTAATGCATTAGAAAAAGTGGGCTTGCATTTGGCTGTAGATTCTCCCGATCCAGTCATTTGTGTCACAGCTCGTACTCAGTGCTTGCTCAGCACCTACAGCTCTCATTAGCTGAAGTGAAATTTTGACTGTGAAGCTGCTACCTCCTAAAACACTGTGTCCTCACTGGATGAGATGTATGCAAAAATAGTCCACTGAAATATAGATTGCAGCAGGCAGACTTCTACAGAATGAACCAGTAGATTTGCTTTTGCAAAGCAGCTTTTCAAAAAACATCCACAAAATCATTCTCTTTTCTTAAGCTACAGAAGCAGCATAAAGGTTTAAATTTTCCATTAGGATTGTTACCTGGGAAGTAGCACTGGTTCTAGACTCTGGGCTGCCACTGATGTCTAAATTTTCTTACAGTGTACACACGAATACCTGAAACACACACGCGCACAGTCAATTACTAGGTCACTTTGGTACCACCAACTTCAACAGTTGCACGTATCCTACCTTTGCAGTGGCCCTGGCTCGGAACTCGGGGCAGCCATTAACAGTTATGGTTTCATGCATGTATTGATACACCTAAAATGTTCATGAAAATAAAATGAAATTAATTAGAGAAGCAAAACAAGGACTTTATATTAAGACAGGACAGTTCCTTTCCCTCCTAAGACGATGTTTCATTAATGCTGTATTCATGCAGTCACGTTAACTAAGTGTCTGCTAAACTTGTGTATGCTTAGGTTTACAGAAAACATCACCCCACGCTTCTCATGACACTTTGTACTCTTAACTGTATATCTTCCAACACTTTTCCCTTCAAACCCTTAGCATAACTCCCAAAAATGGGACAGTTTGGCTTTGTTGTGTTCAAAAACTGGGGTCTCCCTGAGACTGATATGAACTCAAATAATCTGAACTGATCTGAGTGGTGCCTTTGCCTCCACCAATGGCTTTTTTGTTCTCTGACCTTTCCAGTGAAGATTTAGGAGGCTGATCTTAAGAAAAAAGTAACTTGCTCAGCATACAGATTCTGAAGAATTGAATTGAAAATTAAATTTTGGAGAAAGGTCACTGCACCAGTTTTCATCAACCACAGCTAGGAATGGGGAAAACGGCTGATAGTCTGCTAAGTCAGGCCTGGAAAATGGTTAATACATAGGTCATTTCTAAAGTAAAGTCTCCTATTTATTTCCATGGAAACTACAACAGCTACAAAGAGCACAATTTTTGATAGGGCAAATTCTCAGCTACAAAACACTATTTTTCAACACAGTCACCATCATTAACTATGCATTTACTGCCTGCAACAAACAAGAACCAGCATGCTGCACTTGTAAAAACCTACACCATCAGAGGTAACCCACAGTTTCACAGCTACTATGACAGCATCGTTGCTGAGATGCACCATCCACTGCCTCACTATGCTCACATGCACTGTTTGGTCTCCATAAACATTCAGCAAGCATCAATGAATGTCAATAGGTGCCATTTTTTCTGCATGGAGGAATTCAACTGACACACCTTGGCTTCATAGGCACCACCATGTCAGATACCATTCTGTCAAGACTACCACTCGGCTGCCATTTGTCACACAGCAACAGAATGCAACAGAATACTGGTGAGATGGTCATGCTGCCATCATACCAAACACCTGCTTCCAGAGGGCCAAAAGAATAAAATAGGAGGCATTACTTTCGGAGCAGTCCTCATTCTTCAGAACAGTACTGTACACTCAAATAAATGACATAAAATCAGCACTGGTATTACATACAACTTTCCCTCTGTTGTTTTTTTCTGATAAACACTCTTGGTCCCCTTTCTCTAGTTCTTAACTCTCCCTTTTAAACATTTCCAGTACAGGAAAAGCAGGCAGGATCGCACATTTTGTTCTTTGGGTTTGTTTCACTCTTGGATGAAAAATATTTTAAAAAAGCCTCATCAATAGTTAGTTATTTTGAAATCAGGTCTAATACATAAATAAATGAATATAATATAGAGACAATTTTTTGAAAAACACATGTGCATGCATACAAACAAAACTCCTTAATCTTACAAAACCAGTAAATCTAAAAAATTGTTCCTATTTACTCTGGTCATTTTCTTGACCTACTTCATCAGGAATTTTGTATTTTCTTGTGTTTTATCTCAGGCTGTATTCCTGAGAGAGATCTTATGCTGGTGAATTCTGTTCACTTTTATGGCAATCTTTCCAGGGGTTCTTGAGGAATGCAGACTCAACTGTACTTCACACAGTGTATTTACCTTTCACTGATTTTAAGCAGGAATTCCTGAACATCTTTCTTCAGTAATATAGTGTAACTTTGGCAGACAAGATGTCAGGTCCTGTACTTAACAGACCTATAAAAAACAACTTATCCCATTGATGAGTAAAACTTCCCCATTGCTCTGACCTGTTATAAAAGGTCTGTGACTTGTTATACATAATCATATACATAGATCCAGTAAGCCAGTTATTATAATATGTACAAACTGATGAACGTATTGCTGCTAACTTCTAAATGGATTTAAGACATCTAGCTCACTTCAGACCTCAGCTAATGGGCCTCGTTGCAGTTAAACTCTGAGTAGCAAAACCTTATACATGACTGATTCCCAAACATTTTCTGAGGGATATCATACAGAAGAGAAGGACAAAAAAGTGAAGGAAGCAACAACAAATGCAAGCATTTAAGAGATATAACATACTACTTTCAATGCACATCAAAAGATTATTTGTCTTGAATGTCACCAGCATACAGGGCCATCTAAGACTTAATGCAGTAATACTGGGTCCACTGAACACATCTAAGGCAAAGGGAGCAGGTTGAAATATTTCCTGCTTACTGCATTTGAAATGAAATCTTTCTTCCATTGGCAGAATTGACACTGATTTCAGCAGAGGCCACAACTTTGCCCTTAGTTTAAAAAATATGGAAAAAAACAAGTAATTTAACTCCATAGCGTCTACATTCTACTAGTATGTAGCTGACAGGCTTCACAGTACCTAATGCCCTCATAACTAATTTGTATACTGATGAAAGAAAAAAACTCATTAGTGATTAAACTACCACACTTAAAAAGAATCAACAACTCAAATAAACATGAAAAATGTGATCAATAATGCTATCTAATCCTTCTGTTCATTGTAAATTATCAAAAGTAATACATTCAGAATGATGTTCTGCCAACAGTTATCAGCAATTGTAACACCTACAGCTCAGTTCTTAGGAAAACAAGTATTTCAAATCTAATTCTTTATAAAACAACAGGTGCTACCAGTTTTGAATATCTGCTTCAGGCTATCGTTAATCCAATTCTCCTACATAATGATTGTTACATAATTTATAATGTAATTTGAGATAAAGAAGGATAAAACATACACCTAAATGACTTTCTTCTTATTAACTCACAACTAAATACAGATTGATTGTTTCATGAAGTTCATTAAACTTTTTCAAGGGTTCAGATTGCTCACTTCAGCAATGCACAAAAGCACAAGTGAAGTCCACAAGTGAGGGGAAGAGAAGAGAAGGGAAGGGGGAAGGGAAGAAGAGAGGATAGAGAAAGGAAGAGAAGAGGGGAGGGAAGAGGGGAGGGGAAGAGGGGATAGAAGGGAAGGGAGTAGGGAAGGGAAGGCAAGGGAAGAGAGAAGAACAGAGAAGGGAAGAAGAGAGAAGGGAAAAGCGGGGGGGGGGAGGGAGAGAGGGGAGAAGGAAGGGAAAAGGAAAGAAGAGGGCAGGGAAGTGAAGGAAGGTGGACTTTCTCACCATGAAGCCTGTTCCAGTATTTGAGCACCCTCATGGCAAAGAAATTTTTCCTAATGTCCAGTCTGACCATCCCCTGGTGCAACTCAGCAGTTCCCGTGCATCCTGCCAACAGTTCCCAAGAGCAAAGCACAGCACCTCCCTCTGCCTGCCCTCCTGAGGGAGCAATGAGGCTGCCTCTTAACCTTCTCTTCTCCCAGTTATACAACTCACGGCCTCAGCATCTCCTCACAGGACAGGCCTTCCTGCCCTTTTACCAGATCTGTTGTCCTCCTATGAATGCTTTCAAGGTCCTTAACATATTTCTTGTATATTGTGGAGTCCAGAATTGCAAGCAAGGTGAAGTTGTACTAATGTTAAGTATAGTGGGAGAATCATCTCTTTCCTTCAGCTGGCTGTGCTTTCTTTAATGCATCCCAAAATGTTCAGTCAGCCAGATGCACCCCCATTCACTACAGCCCTCCAAGCACTAACAACTACCTGCCCTCTTCTCTTCATCCACTCAGTGATCTTATCATAAAAGGAGATCACATTACTAAGGAAGGACTTTCACTTGATGAACTCAATGTGACTACTCTTTCTATTTTCCTCAGGTCAGTCATCTCCGAAACTCTCCCAAGGACTGAGGTTAAACAAACAGGCATGCAGTTTTCTAAGTTTGGAGCACTGGAAGCACACTTGGTGCTCTTCTGGTGGCTGCAGGTAATCTACATCATCATCTACAGTTATTCTTCCACAGTACTCAAAAAGTACAAGAGGGAAGAAAATAAGTAGAAAACCTGAACTTTGAAGTGAATCCTCGTGCTGTGGCAGTCTGTGCACACAGAGGTGCACTCTGGGTTACATCTCCCAGCAGGTGCTACAGTGCATCAGATGTGGCAGGTATTCCTGGCGTGGTGATGGCTCTCATCTCCAAGCATTCAGCTGGGAGGCAGAGCAGCTGGTTTAGCATCCTGAAGCACAGGGCTGCCTTACAGGTAATTCAGGAGCTGACTTAGAAGAAATTAATCCATATGGACTCATAACAAAACAGCATGTACCAGGCTGTCCTATTTCTGTCCACACGAGTCTTCAGTAGGAGACTCAGGGGTAGCAGGGCACATAGCAGTACGTTTTATAAAGGTGGACAGAGGAAGCACTTTGAAAAAAAAATCCTGCATGATACAGTGTATTTTCTGCTGAATTCCAGAAGTTACAATTTAATTAAACAGAACCTGTTCCATTAATTTGTCCACCAGGTATTCAACTCTTCCTCACAACACAATATTACACAATTCTATGTTGCAGCTGTACCTACAATAAGTCTGCTCAACAGATTTTAGGACAACTTGTTCTAAACAGTAAGGAAGAAGTAAGAGGCAGAAATCATTCTGCAGCAATAAACAAGTATTCAAAAAAGATGCCAAATCAAAACAAACAAACAACCCAAGACAGAGTATACTGCAACTCAGACCTATAAAGCAGCAGGCCCAGAAAATCTTTGTTGAGATTTTGAAGTGGGGAGGCAACCTGTAGGAGGTACGTAGGTCACTCCAAAAGTAATGCCTTTTTTATTTCAACTGAAATTGCAACAAAGAGTAAAACAAATTCTCAGCTATAAAACACTATTTTTCAACATAGTCATCAACTTTAGCAATGCATTTTTGCCAGCAATGGACAAGAGCCTGCATGCTTTGTTCATAAAAATCTGCAGCAGTGGAAGTAAGCCACTGTTTACGGCTGTTATGTGTTAACAGTGCTGTTCCTAGGATAACGTTGCCCATGCAGTCCATCTTTCAATGGCCTGAACAGATGCAAGTCAGAAGGCACCAAATCAGGAATACACGGTTGTTGTGGTAGGACAGTCTAGCCAAAATTGACAGTGTGCTCCACAGTCTTTAAACTGGTATGAAGTCGGATGTTTCCATGCAAGAGAAAGGTTGTCTTCATCTCTGAACTGACTTCAGAAGTCTGAACCTTGGGCTCAGTCAGCATTGTGATGTAGTGGTCACAGCTTGTCCAGGTTCTAAGAAATCCCCTTTCCTATACAAAACAACAGTGCACATCACTTTACGTGCAGAGAGCTGCATCGTGAACTTTTTTATCAGTGGGGAATTCACATCTTGACACTCCACAGACTGCCATTTTGACTCCAGTTTGTACTGGTGACACCACATCTCATCAGTATGCCACCCAGAAAATGCTGAACTTCAGCCTCAAACTGGTTCAGTAGGTCCTGAGAAACTGTGTGGCATTCATAGGGCACACATGGCACAAACTCTGTGATACTCCAGCACTGCCACGATCATTTCCAATGCACTCAACCAAAACTCAGCTCCGTGCACAGTTCTCTGGATGTAATCTGCTGATTTGCACATATGGTTAAAATGCTCTTCATTTTGTGGTGAGACAGTGTGCATGGCCAACTGGAACATGATTTGTCTTTCATGTTGTTGTTGCCACTGCTGAAAGGCACCACCCACTGCCTCACTGCTCTCACTGCTACTGATTGGTCTCCATAAACGTTCAGCAAGTGTCAATGAATGTCAATGGGTGCAATTTTTTATGCATGGAGGAATTCAATGACAAACCTTTGCTTCACATGCACTTCCATGTCAGACAGCCCCTCAGCTGCCATCTCACATGGCAACAAAATGTTAGTGGGATGGTTCAACTTCTACTGCCCTACCACCATCACCTACCTCTGACACTGTGGACCAATACAATAAAATAGGATGCACCACTTTCAGAGCAGTCCTTGTAGCAATCAGCTGTTCCTGTAGCATTAGAATCATCTTATTATATAGAAAAGATGCAGAAGTCTTCCTTTAGAAAGTCATAACCTAATTAAGTGCCGCAGATAAATAGTTTGAATGGTGTAACAAAACAACCTGTAGAGACTGGTGAGCTGTGTTTAGCACACAGACTAGCCCTGTATTGATTCAGTTTCTTTAGCTTGCCTGACAAATTTTTTATTGCTTCAATGTTGAAGGGAATTTTATACATATTTCTGGAAGAAGTCTTTCAAGGAAGGGAACACAGGAGCCTGTCAGAAAGTACAGAGATGGAAGACAGCTTGAAAATAACCAGTACAAGGAAGACATAATTGGTTTTACTGAATTTATGTAGTCATGTCAATGGAACAGTATACCTGTGCACCCTTGCAGAACTGAGGCTAAGAGAAATTATTATTTACTTACATCTGAGTATGATGCTTCTGCCATCAACTACTCTGAATCCTTGTCTTCCTAATTGCTTACACTTGACAGAAAGGATGAACTAAATTTTTCTGCCTTCTAAGATGTCAAGAATATCTTCATCAGACTTCTCTTACCCTCCTGTGAAGAGCAAATGTCTGAGACTATGTGCCTCACACAACATAGTTTGGTCTCTCCTTTCTTCATTTATCTTCCCAAAATCTGCAGTGGATTCTCAGACCTTCAGCCTTTTTCTGCTGTAAGATTTACTATCAACATATCATACTGTAGGACTCATTCTTGGGGTAGGAGGATGTCAGGTTTTGAGAAAAGGGAGGAACTGTGGTGCAGAGTTGCACAGGAGAACTGCTGACTTGCATTGCAGTGCCTGTGAATGCTGTGCTTCTAATTGTAAGCTTACATCTGCAGTCTTGTCTTCTCCTTGGTTTCAATCATTTTTACCTCTTCATATTCTATTCAGATTTCCCATTCTTAACCCAATATATTTGTACATCTGTGGAGAGGGATGCATTGGTTCTTCTGCCTGAATAGACTCCTCCAGAGCCGTAGGCCAGCACTCAATTGAAATAGTAAACCTCCCACACAAGTGGACAAAGATGCTTTAAATGCTACAAAGATCAGAGGGACTCCTACCTGAACAGATGAACATACAAAGTAAGTAAAAAGGAGAAAAACATGAAGAGTCAAACACAAACAGAAGAGTACATAACCAGAGCAAAGGTATGCAGCTAACCAGGCTACCCTTCCATTCTGTTAATTGTTATTTACGTCCCAAGCTCAAAACCCATGTAACTGAGAACTTCCTTTCAGCCATAAAACCAAGACAGCTCAACTAAAATGGAAAAGGTGTAACGATAGTATGACTATCTCTGGTCTTATCCCTCTCCAGTATCACGTGGAGTTTCTGGTTTCATGTCTGTGTTCTGCTTCTTTAAATTATCTCATGTGATAAGCACATTCACAAAAGCATGAATACATCATAAAAGTGTATTTTCTCCAATAGAGCTACAGCCTCTAGCTAAGATACTGTCCTAAACAAAGTCACATGCCACAGGAGAAGACAGCAGTTCCATGGGCAAGTTTAAAATACTTATTTTCTAGCTACCAAGCTGACCCAAAAACAAATTGGTTAACATTGTTTAATAAACAAACAAACAAAAAACAAGGAAGGGAAAATTCTGGATAATTTTAGAGAATGAGAACTTGACAAAATATCACTGAAGAATCATTGGCTGTGGATGCCATGATAAACTTAAGATTCTTCTTAAATACAACTGTTTGAACAAATGGAATACAAATGATCATTTTGTGACAGGCTTATGCCACATGTTCAATTAAACCTGACAGAAGCAGCATTAGGCACTCACAGGGCACTCACATTGTACAGTGTACATAATCTTCATCCTGACAAAAGGTCTTTCTCATAATGAACAATAAATGGATGCCTGTGAGTACAGTGAGGTCAAAATGGTTGGAAAATACCTCTGTGTGGAAGGCATGATATATTACAAGGCCTGCTGGGAGTTCTAAGTCTGTATTACATAACTTATTTCCTGCAGCTACTGAATTTGGACAACTCGTAGAAAAAGCTGATTTGTGACAAGTAGTCTGCATTTATGAGCTATTTATATCTGACAGAGCATGGTCATTCAAGGCTGCTGGCATTTTGAACATTTTATATTATAAGCTTTCATTAGTCCGTAAGCAGTTACATGCTAGTGTCAGGAAAATTGTTGGTGTTTATCTTCAAAATCTCACTCTGTATCACTTTCACATTTGTCATAACAATTGTTCTCCATGAAATAACACTGTGTAGCATGTGTCACAGGCAGTAAGGAGACTAAGCCATTAAAAAGCTCAAAATGAATTCAAGTCTCATTTAACAACCTGAGGAGATGGGGCAGTTTTAATTTCAGAACGTGTAGAAGAAATATTACAAATGTTGGCTTTTACATTTTCATAGAGGGTATTTTATTTAAAAGTTTATTTCTTTGTGGGGTGGGGGCTATGGCAGAAACTAGGTCAATTTTACTAAAGTGAGAAGAAAAATCCAAACTTTGATGCATTATTAAGCTTTCCTTAGGCAACAGGAAAAAATGTACAGGGCTGAAAGACTGTTACAAATAAATGAAGTATAACCACTGTAAGGGTGTAATATTTTAACTCAGGGTGGAACACAGTACGGATGCCCCAGTTAAAATGCCATAATACTGTTTGCTCCAGCATTTATTTAGTGTGTCTGTGTGTGTGTGGAAAGGAGCAGCGCTAACTCTGCTGCCCTGACAGTGTCTCACTTGACCCTGTGTTGCAGACTGAAAGCCGAACAAAGTTTTGGTCTGTGAATCCTTGACATATGAACGCTGTGTCTGTCCAAGAAACAACCCAACAGGGGCCAGAGGCTGAAGCCAGAATCCCTTTCCTCCCTTCTGTGCTACCAGAAGAAGATAGCAGATGTACCAGGAAACACATGCTGTTACATCCTCTGCTCCAGTGGGAGCACTGGCACACTGAGGATGAGCCAGGTGACACATTCCCAGTGTTGCTGTGAGGACACACAAGACCTCTCTGTGCCCCTTCTTCTTTCCTCCAATGTTGATTCTTCTTGAAAATACTCCTCTGATGCTTCAAAGCCAACAGAAGTTACCTGGCATCCTCTTAAGAATAATGAAAAAGAGGCTTTGATTTACAAACTGAAAATACTAGGAACAATAAAAATACGGTTGGGTCATTCATTTTAGTTCACTTTCCTTGCACACTGTTCTATACTCCCTCAATGTCAACGACTATTGTGACCTGGCACCTCTGAAGACAAGGCTGCACGCATCTTAAAAGCTGCAAGCTTTACAATCCCTGAAAGTTACTGTCCTGTTTCTGCTTCAGTGTACTGGGATCAAAAGAAAGAGTAATATGTGTCATTAGATAATTCTCATACAGCTACTTGGAATTGATAGGCCATAATATAAAACTCTCTTTTAGACCTCAGTAGCAGTTACTTTTGAGTTCAAAAATATGCCCAGCATCACTAAACACTCATTTACTCCACTTTATCAGTAATTCTGCATATGCTGTTGAGATTGCAGTATGCAATAGCCATATTCCAAAAATTAAGAGCTTTGGCAAAGCCTTGTCATTATCAGCACCTGGATAAAAGATGACATACCCTGAACAAGTCATGCAAGTTTATCTCAAATGTTCCTATTGAGCTGAGAAGATGGGAGAGTGAAAGAAAACTGCTGACATTTCTTATTTTAAACACGAACGAAAATGTACCCAAAATGGAGTTCTCAAATAGTTTTACAATTTATTTTCTTTTCTGAAGGTATATTAAAAAACGGAGATGAAGGAGGCTTTCTCAGAAGTCTGATCAGCAACTTCTGTTAAGGTGAAGCAAGTGGATATGGATGCTCCATCGAGGGAGAAATGCAAGCTGATGCAGATGCCACAGGGGCTTCCAGCAGACTGTCAGCATAAACATTCCTCAGTAGCTCACCTAGCTGCTGGTTTCCCTCAAGAGGAAGAAGCAGGCTTGAGATGAATTGCAGCAGAGGATGTTCTATTTATCTGTAAGAGCTTTATGTAATCAAATTCAATACTGCAGAAATAAACTATAATGGTAACGTGAAGAAAACAAAAAAGATGCCAAGATGCACTGCCACTGAACCATGAGAGTGACCTTCTGCAAGACAGAGAAGAAATTCTACAGGTACAGAACTAAGAATGTCATATCAGCACCACTCACCAAAGAGTTTTAGTACATGTATACCAGCAATCCTGATAAACTGGAGCACGAACAAGATATGTCACTGCTTTGATTTTAGATACTACAGGACTCTTGCAGCACTGAAATAGCTCTCTCCTGTGGAAAACACAACTACAAAAAGAAAGCACAAATGCGAGTAGATACATTGCCATCAGCTGACTCTGAAAATCGATCTTTAATCAAAACCAATGGGAGAAAGCACTGATTAAAGATCAGTGATGTGGTATGGCCCCAGATTCTAGGGTACTGCATCTGTGAAATCAATGTATTTAGCTCTAGGCAGCTGAAAAAAGTGACAACAGCAGATGTTTTAAATCTCCTGCAGCAAAGTCATGAAAGTCATAAGGACTTAGTAATTACACAGAGACTTAATAATGCCTTCTCTCAGATAAAGCTTGGGCTGCCTGGTAAATTCATCTGCCATCAACGAAGGCCATCTGCTGAGTGACAAGGTAATCATTCCAGAAGTTCTCATTTGTGCCACCCAGAGCTTGCAAGGCAAGTAACCAAGTAAAGGTTCAGTCACTTATGGTAAAGTGGTTATTGCAATGTCATTGTTTCTTGAACTCTGTATAATTTCTGGTTGCATTCACTGTAAGAAAAACATAGCTCATATTTCAACACAGTAGGGTAATTTTATATATTAAAATATATTTTTTGTACTTACTGCTAACTTAAGCTTTTCGAAGTGCTGACCTTTCTAAATGCCTAACACAGCAGACAGACCATTTTTTTTCTGCCCTAATTTACATACAGTACAAATCTGTTCCTTAACTCATCATTATAGAGATAATAATTGTAACCAGAAGAGGGAAAGCAAATTTAGAAAATGAAAGCATTATCATTCTGCCATACCATCAGCTTTGAACGAAAGTAAGTAATGTCCTTTCTAAACAGTGATGGATGTGTTGAAATTATTTTTATTATTATTTTATGTGGCTTTTCATTGCTTGTATGCTAGTAATGGAGAAGGGACAGCAAGGTACAGCACAAGATTCTTAGAAATGCTACCCAGTCCTGGAACTTGGGAAAGTTGGACTGGTTCAGATGACATTAGGTCTTACCTCAGTAACTAAAAAAGAAAAATGTTGCCACTTCACAATCATCCTGAAATGCTGATTTTAAGAAAAACTAAAGATCAGTGGACAAACATAGGAGGATCTGAATGAATTTGGCTCAAATTTGTATGAATACATACTTTCTATTGCATGAATGCTACAGCTAGACTAACGGTGCAGTGATTCTAACCACCAGAACAAGGTATCAGATTAGTCTAAGAAGAATGTTACTTTCCAGCTAGTTTAATAGGGTACTGTTCAGATGTAACTGCTGTTATGACCTGAGCTAGAAATCTGAGCTGAAAAACCTCATGTGTTTTACTCCAGTGAGTTGTCCTATTGGCCTTTTCCTTACTAATTGCCATTAATAAGTCCAAAAATAAGTCCACTAATTGCTTAATCCTGACTAATACCACCATTTGCATGGGTAAATGTGACAGTAGGGGACTTCGGATACTGGGCGTCATACAGAACCTATGTCACTGTTGTGTGCTATGAATTACAGCCTCTCTAGAGCTCAGTCTTCTAAATACATACGTAGAAATTGCACTTTCTAATTTGGAACTTCATAAAGCAGGGCTTGCCCTGTGAAGATGAGATACTGTGGGGATTCGGTTCTTCCTCCTGTAACAAATAGTCATCACTCAATGAAAACAGAAAGAGATGGCAGAATTCCAAATCCAGAGCTTTCCTCAATGCAAGCCAAGAGAGTTTGGCCTGAGGAACCTCTATTTTTACTGGGAATGGGATTTATCAGACAGGAAACAACACAACTGTTTCCAGAGGCTAAGTCTGAGAGGCAAAGGAACAACATTATATCGTCAACTAAAGAAACCAACCTTGAAATTCAGAGAATCGTAGAATGGTTTGGCTTGGGTGAAAACTTAACGATAATTTCAGTCCAGCTTCCATAGGCAGGCACACCTTCCAATAGACCAGGTTGCTCAAACCCTGGCCTTGAAAGCTTTCTGGGATGGGGTATTCACAACTTCTCTGGGTAACCTGTTCCAGTACTTCACCATGCTTTTAATGAAGTCTTCCTGATACCTAATCTAAGCCTACTCTCCTTCAGTTTAAAACTGTACCCCCATTTGTCCTATCACTATGCTACCTTTCTTGTAGGCCCCCTTTAGGTACGGAAGGCTGCAATGAGGTCTCCCTGGGGCATTCTCTTCTCCAGGTTGTACAACTCCAACTCTCTCAGCCTGTCTTCACAGGAGAGGTACTCATTTTTCTGATCATCCCAGTACTGATTTCTGACTTCTGAGGAACAGAGTATGGTCACTGATGTCCACCTGGACATAGGGTCTTTCACTGCAACTGAGTGCAACCATCCACTCCATTCCTTATTCATTAACTGGTCCACACATCAAATCCAAGTCTCTTCATGACTTCATGACAGTAGTTGCTCCTCCCTTTATCCAATGATGCTGTTACCCCTGCATAGGCCACATTTCTCAGGCACTACTTGCCTGTAGTGAAGCCATTCTGGTTGACACCAATCCCTCTGTTTTCCATGTACCTTAGCATAGTTTCCATGAGCATCTGCTCCAAGACCTTGCTGGGCACAGAGGTGAAAATGACTGGCCTGCATTTTCTCAGGTCTTCCTTTTTTCCCCATCTTTAAAGGCAACATGCTTTTCCACAAGCTATTTAAATATAAAACAACACTACAGCATTGTGTTGACTGCTCCTCCTTTTACAGAAATGATTGCACTTGCACTTGACTGAGTCCTGCAGAAGTGCTGTTGTGCGATGACCTGACCTTTTGATGGGAGTCATAAGACAACACAATAAAATAGTGGCTATTTTTGTCCTTCTTTCTGCCTCATAACATTTTTATAAAGACCATTTGATCTGATTACATTTGGTAATGATAAATGCTTTACTATTCGTATATTTCAGTCAGATTCATTTTAAATAATATCCACAGAGGAAAACATTAGATTTAATTATGAAGATAGAAAAGAGAAGGAAGGAAAAGTGAAGAACAGGAAAGGCAGATATACTTGAATTTTATACTACTACTGAAGGTACAGAAATAGTTACTTTGCAATCAACTTGAAAGAAAACTTTTGCTCATGAGGAGATGCATGGGCTTATCAAGCTGTAACTCCACATTCCTGGTGTTTCAGTGCTGACTATCAAATGCTAATGGTAAATGAAATTCCCACAATCTCCTAAGGTATTTAGTGTGTTTTACTAAGCCATTTACTCTAGCTTCTGTGACTACAGCAATTTAAGGTTTATTGCTAGACCAGCAGTTAATAGTTCACCTAACTTCCTTTTCACTGCCTTGCAACAAGTCACTGTACCAATTCAGGTCGCTAGTTCTATGTTCTACACGAATATACTTCCCAGCATTTCAATTGTGTATTCAGTTTTCATGCCTTGCAGTTCATCTATTCTAGTAATCTCCCAGGAATCAGAAGAATCCAACACAGCAACAGCTTTAATAAATAGCAAAAACACATGGAAGGAAGGGCTTACTGGTATAACGGACAAGATTCATGTCATTCATTCATTTGACAGGTGACAAAGCTATAGAAGCTTAACTAATTTTCATGTAGCTAGTAAGCTTTTGAAACAAGTAATTTTAAAACACAACTTTAATTTTTTTTTTTCTTTTCAAAATACAATTTTCCTGTGACCAAACCTGGGTTACCTTGCTTTTTGGTCTAGGTGGTACAGCTAGAGTCTTCAGATGAAAATCCTGTGGTCAATATTCAGTTATTTTCAGATTTCCAGAGCTAATACAAATCCCTTCCTAGTGCCAGATAGAATATTTCAGTTGGTGTTACTTATATTTAGTTAAATGAGAACCATTAATCACCATTTCCTGACATAGCATTCTAGAAAAATGCCAAAGTACTCCTATTTAAATTTCATTCACTCAGACACTTTAAAAAGATTTTATTTCTGTAGAATATTAGTTTGAGGATTTTGATTGGTGGCTTGATATACTAAATATGTTCCCATAAATACAATTCATTACAGACACTTAATAGGTTCCTACATATTATATCGAAACTACGTCATCTAATAAAGCATCTCATACTTTTAAAGGCTAATTGATCATAAAGGTGACCTACTGCTTCTGAAGTTAAATAATTCCTAGTCACAGAAGGGACAAGTCACAGTGAACCAAAACTGCGTGGACTAAAATGATCTTCAATCATTTCACCCACATTAAGACCAACATTCAGTTTCTCTGGGACATATTTTAACAATCAAACTCACTGGATAATTAAGTGCTCATAGTTTCTCAGTCTGGAAAAGAAAACACTTAGTTTTCAAAGCTCTTCCATTATGGAATTTATAGGACTACAGACTTAATCTGTTTTATTAGATTTTCTGATTAAAGAAAGTTAGGTTAGATCTTACATTATGTTATGTACACTTCACACTGCAAATCTGAATCTCAGCACACATTTAATAAGCAGCCTCTTCCAGAATTTGCATACTAATACAAAGTCTTCCACTGCTCCTCATCCTATTTCAATTACACCTACCTACTGCTGACTTTCTATCTACTTCATTGCTTTCTCCAGGAAAATCACTCTGTACAACTCTCCACATTACTTCCACCTGACTGTCATGCCTCTCCCTCTAAGGTTGGTAACTCTTCTCCACTTCATTATGTAGATGCTAAGAGAGGAAATAAAAAGCTAGTCTCCACACTCTCACAGACTGTACTCAGGATAAAAGAAGATAAACAATGGGAAGGAGCATACGCAGGGAAATTTCTGTCTAGCCTCAGCTATTTCAGCCTCAAATATGCTCAGTAAAAGACTGCACTCTTCAGTAAAGTAGCTATCAGTCTCTCAATAATTCCAGCATACATGAAGGGCATGCAAGAAGGACAATCTTGATTAACTGCAAGACCCAGAACAAATATTCTCCAACTCCTTACTGGAGCGCTTGGAGAAGTTTAACAATTCAACAAGGCCAGAATATTCCATGGTTTTCTTACTCTCTTCTTTTTCTTAGCAGAGAAAAATATTTGCTGGCATTTTCCAACAACTTTTCAATTGGTTAAAAAAAAAAAAAGTGATACATTCTTAACATTTGCCGAAGGTTTAATGTAAGTAACTGTAAAGAGGAGTCACATGTTGAACAATCTTATGAACTGCCAATCTATACATGTCAATTTCTCTACTCTCCTTGGCTGAAAGGATTCATTATTGGACATTTTTAATATTTTAATTAAAATATTTATTCTATGAAAGTACTTTTATATATAATCATGAATTACATTAATAATTTTCTCTTTTTTTGTAGAATTTTGTTCTCTAATAGTGATATATTAGTTAGATGGTCTATAAGTATGTAATATTAAATATTTAAAAATAAATATTTTTTAATGAAGTTGGTAGAACTGACTTAATTCATCACTGACTCATTCATCACTAAGTGCTTCTTGTGTTATAGGTATATTAAGGTAACGACTACTTGGTTGTACTACTCTAATACCAATTAGATTGCATGTGCAAGGTATCATTATACAACACTCCACAAAGACCTTCTGTGCCACTGAGATCGTTTTGTCAAAATCCACTTTCAGTCCACTGAACTGAGAGTGCATTTGTCTAAAACATTTTCCTACCTCCTAGGCTCCATACCTGTTTCAAAACGCTTTATGACTGTTTCTGTTAAGAGTATTTTCCACAGAAGGATATAAATTAGACAAGATTTCATTGATGATGCTCCAGAGATTGAAAATTTCCACAACAATCAGAGTGCCAGACTCTGCTATCTGAAGAAAAATAACTTTTCAAAACTGTTTGGTCAATTAAAGAAGCATTTAGTTAGTAAAATGAAAGGACTAATCAGAATATTAGGTTTACAGGGTACATAGTGCCATTATTTATTGTCATAAAACACTATTTGCTTTAAAAAGCCTCGAAAACCCCCATTTAACTTAGTTGAAAACTCCCTCTGTTTCTCACATTGAAGAATATACTCCAAGAAACAAAGAGTGTGTTGCATTCTGCTTATTAAACTGTTATCTTTCTTCCTTCCAGACACTCAGCAGTCCACCATATCAATGTGTTGCTGTTGCCTAGTTATCAGGAAGTTCAATCCTGCTACCACTGAGGTTACATTAGATTTCCCATTGATTTGAGTGAGGATTAGTTCCAGCCAATAGATAGACAAACTGAAACAGAATTTCTTACAGATTTTCACTGAAAGTATGTTACCTTCACTAAGGCATTTAGAGCTGCTTCAGACTGGCAGGCCAGCAGCATCAGTTTTAGTAGGTAAGAAGTCTGACACACGATGTTATTAATTTATGGTTTCTATCCAAGAAACTTCTCACAGAAGTATTAATAATTTAACTACCTTAAAGATAATACTACAAGAATGTATGTAAGAAAGCTGCTCTTTCTCTGGCTTGACTAGAACAAAACAATAGTTTATCTGCTGTTGGGCATAGCTCAGGAAGGGCCTTGGCCATGCACTGCTGGGTAACAATCACAATTCTTAACAATTTGATAAAAAATTCTTATATGTGAAGCAACACCCACTGGGACCTGATCACTGACTACAAATACAATGCTCATATTAACTTCAGTTAACTTCCAATGTTTATGTCAATTGTCTCTCGTGGCACTTCCACCTCACACCTGAGTTCAGAGAAAAGGCATTTAATCTTGCACTCACCCAACAGAGCACGTCCCCATGTGCTGTATGACTTAGCACAAACCTTGAAACAGCACGAGCAGAATGCTAACGTGATAATTAATCACTCTTTCTACTTATCAAGTCTAATTGCCTCAGGCTCAATGCCTTGCTGACGCAACTGTTCTGCATCTGCTTTTCAGTAACTTCATCTCTCTGCACTGTAGCAGGTAGCTTCAGGCACATCTCACATCCGTTGTCCTTTATAAGGTACTGCCGCTTCTCTAGCAGTATACTTTAATTTTTAGGATAGAGATTTTATCCAGAGAAATAACTAAAAACCTCCGTTCCATACCTCTCTGATAGCTGTACAGAACTCACTCTGCAGCACCTTCTTTAGAGACTGTAATTTATGTACTGGTACTTCTCCAGATTCTTGCAGTTTCTCCAGTAACTCAATTGCTCTTGCAACATCTGAGTGGAAAAAGAAAAGAAATACAAGTCAGTATAAACAGAGGTTGTAAACAGAACAGTGACTAAAAGGGGAAAAATTATGGTGATTTTAAATTTAAAATCCACTGTGGAAACAACTACTGTAATAATCTTGTCATACCAGGCTCAGGTAGGCATCAGCACTACTGCTGTGAGATCCAAAACCCCACATATAGACCAACAGGGCTCATACACGTACAAGAGACACACACACAGAGCTGCATGGTTAATTGCAAACCTTTTCTGGAACAAATCTACCAATTTAAAGTAGCTAATCCACATTAGCATACTTAATTTTTCTCTTACTTTTCTGCACAGAAGCAGCACAGAAGCAGTATGGGGTCTACTTTCAGAAAGTCTGCAAGAATGACTAAAGTCATTTAGTCATAGAATCATTGAATGTCTTGGGTTGGAAGGGACCTCAAGGATCATCAAGTTCCAACCTCCCTGCCACAGGCAGGGCCACCAACCTCCAGATCCGGTACTAGACCACGTTGCCCAGGGCCCCATCCAGCCTGGTCTTGAACATCTCCAGGGACAAAGCATCCACAACCTCTCGGGGCAGCGTGTACCAGCACCTCATCACTCTTTCTGTAAAGAACTTCCCCCTGATGTATGTAAGCACATTCTGATGACAATGTCTAATCAAAGTATTTGATCTTCTCATAAATCTGAATCTTCTTATTAATTATAAACAAAATCTTCTAGAGCTTGCTAGTGAAGAGTAAACAAAAGTAAGGCTCTTGTCCAGGTTCTCCAAAGACCTATGCTAAATTACCTGATTTGCCATGTAAAACCCGTGTAACCCACATAAATACATAAGCCACTCCAAAAGTAATGCCTCCTTTTTATTTCCATGGAAACTACAACAAAGTACAGTAACACTATTTGACAGAGCAAATTCTGCTACAAAACAGTCTTTTTCAATGTGGTCACTATTATTAGTAATACATTTTTGACAGTGATGAACAAGAGTCTGCATGCCATACTCCTAAAAATCTGCATCTGTGGAGGTGACTCACTGCCAGAACTGCTGAAACACACCATCACAGCCTCACTGTGCTCACATCCACTGGTTGGTCTCCATAAACATTCAGCAAGTGTCAATTAACATCATTGGCTGCCATTTTTGCACATGAAGGAATTCAATGACAGACCCATGTTTTATATACGTTTCCATGTCAGACACCATTCTGCCAGGCTGCCCCTCTGCTGCCATCTCTTACAAAACAACAAATTGCAATGGAATAATGGCTAGAAGGGTCAAGCAACATGCCTCTCTTGACTGACATAATGGACAAACAGAATAAAATAGGAAGCACTACTTTTGGAGCATGCTCATACACAAAGTACTTTTTTCTGGTGGCCTAAATTCTCCTTAAGCCCATGTGTATCATCAAGGGCATGATCTAGATGTTTCTGAAGAGCAATCCAGAAGGCTTAACTTAGTCAACATTCAGAGCACTGAGCAGGAATATGGTCATATTCCCAGGGCTGAGCTGCACGATGCTCATTTCAGTCAGCTTCTAAATGGTAGAGCTTAACAGAAGGTTTTCTCCTCCCGCATCATTTAGTGCTACCTTTCAACTCCTCCTGTAAATGTCCTGTTATCATTGGACAATAGTCTTGATCATGTGGTCATTCTCATGCTCTTCTGGCATACTTTGAATAGCTACCTGAGCCACTATTGGCCAACTGCACCATCCTACTAAAAATAGGTCTGTATCCTAGCGATTAAATGTACTCCTAGGACTAAAGGATAAAAGAGTATTCAAGATACTCAAGGTATTTTAATTCAGTGTGTTAATTGCTCTAAGAAGAAATAAAATCCCTCCTGTCTACCAAACAACTCTACAACAACTACAATGACTACACACAGCCCTGTGTAATTCTCCAGTCTGATGACAAGAGTTTTACTGTTTCTGACTACGAGGTTATACTAACTGAAACAGTTCTTAGAATCACAGAATCACAGAACTGTAGGGGTTGGAAGGGACCTCTAGAGATCACTGAGTCCAACCCCCTGCCAAAGCAGCTCCCTAGCCCAGGTTGCACAGGTAGGCATCCAGGCAGGTCTTGAACATCTCCAGAGAAGGAGACTCCACCACCTCTCTGTGCAACCTGTGCCAGTGCTCCATCACTGCACTGTGAAGAAGTTCCCACACGCATCTGTGTGAAACCTCCTGTGCATCAGTTTGCGGCCATTTCCGCTCATCCTGTCGCCACACACTGCTAAGAAGAATCCTTGGCTTGTAGCTGAGCTATACTGACCACGTCTTACATATAAAACTCAGGATAAAATTTTTGGAAATAGAAAGAGGTGACAGAGAATGAGCTCTAACAGGAATAAAATCTTAATAATGCATTTGTAACAAAATAGTATTCATCTGTTTCGGTGTTAGAAATAGAAAAGATGATGTCTCGAAGAATTTACAGTTTAATTGAAGAAGATAAGCAATTATTTAGCATGGTAGGTTGTGCTATGATCAGTTAACACCCAAATAATTTTTGAACCTTTTAACAGACATTTGTCTATTTGCTAGTTGGTAATAACTGCTATGTATTTCATTCTGCACAAAGCAAGCAGTTAATTTATTACAAAGAAGCCCCAACAACCTATCATAACAGATCAGATATGACTTCTGAAATTCAGACATTCTAAGTTAGACTGGCCTCTTTTCCAGTACTTGTTCAGGAAATTTTAGATCTGTCCTTCCCTGTCACCAACACTATCTGTAGAAGGCTGGGGCCAAAGACAACAGATTGATTATTATTTTACAGCTATGCAGAAATTTCCTCACCGTTATCTGAATGTTTTGTGTATAACTTTGTATTTGCTTTTGCTCCTGAATCAATGATATTCAAGGAAATAGCTGCTCTGATTGAGAAATCTCTTCTGATCCAGATGGGAACATAAAAAGCTTTAGATGCATTGATCAATACATAATTGTTAAGTACATGTCTACACATTTTCCTAGGGCATGAACCAGGTTCAAACAATTAATCACTGCTAAAACAAGGAATGTTACAATACAAAAGGTAAATTTTTATCCCAGTTCGAAAGTCTGGTATGAAATCAATGGATGTTCAGTATGCAAAAACTGAGCACGGAGCTGTCATTTGTCAGCAACAGTTTTCTTCACTTTGTGACTAAGAATTGGCCTGGGGTAAAGAAAATCCTGAATATCCTGAAAGTATTCTGATTTTCCCCACTTCCAATTTGTCCAGGGAGACAGAACGCATGCATGTTGTTGCCCAAGTTCTTGGCTTTTTATTCACCATATTTGTTATAAATAATCAGCTTGCTTTCTCTCTCTTAGGCACATGGCTTGACCCAATTTGGCAATGACTTGTGCAATACTGCTTGCAGTAGAGAGAATATGGAATAATAAAGAGCTTCAAGGGATAAAAATGCAGAATTAAAATGAGGCATTCGTTCAGGGCCAAAGCTGTTTGTTACAAGCTGATGCTCTGTCAGGAGCAAAGTGTAACAGTCTGTACAAAACCAAAACTGTTTAAACATGAATGTATAAATGCAATCTCATGAAACTGCCTGTATTTTTTTCCATTAATAACTCTGACGGGGAGACTTGAATCAACAATTGCTTCAGGACAGCTTAAAAGGTGGACTGGCTCAATATAAGTTAAGTAAAGCAACTCATAGATAAGTGGCAGCTCAAAGAAGTGATGAGACCACACGCATCTGTGTTTTCCAAGTTACAATAGCAAGAACGCATGCAGCAGGTAATCCATCCATCCCTGTCAGAGCACTGCCACATGTTTCTGAAGGACTCGTATTCATCTGCTGGGATAATTTTCTTGCCCCAAATCCCCCTTCGATTACAAATGTGATCAGATTTCCTTGCAAAAATTATCACTGGGAAATTGTTTTTGAATAACATTTTCTTACACACTTGCAGAATGCATAAACTGGTGAAAAATTTTTATGTTTATATAGATACATTAATACTCGTGGTATTAAGAACAGTTACACACTATGCAAATAAAACTCTCTTGCGTTTTATTCCTGATTTGCCCTTCTTTTAACCTAAGATATTTTTGGAACACAACTAGAATTGTGAAATACATTCTACGTACTTAGAAAGACAAATTCCATTATATCAATATTAAACTGATGGTAATGTCATTGATGTCTATAGTGACTTCTCACATTCCTATTCCCACTCATTTCTGTGGGATTTTGGGTACCAGCATGGGTGGAATTATTCCTCTGTATTCTATGATGTATACACTTGGAAAGGAATATTATATTATTTGTCTTCTTTTTATACCCAATTCTAACCACCTTTTTATTAATTTTTTACCATTATCTTCTGACTTCCTGATACAAATCCAGAATTTCTTTTTCTCCCACTCTGTTTAACATTTGCTTCTCTTTCTGTCTTCTCATCACCGTGCTTGCCTACAGCCTTTCAAGAAATAGTAAGGTTTCAGCGTGGTGGATCATGTTATCAGTGAAGTCAGGGGGCTGGGAGTGGAACACATTCTATCAAGTGTGCTCATCAAAAAGAAAAGCACGGCTCTCAGAAAAAATATATTTCAAGTGCCCTTTCTGTTTTAATTTGAATGAATTTTCTTCTGTATTGCCAGTGGCAAAGCAGCAGTAGGTTACTATTTAAGCATTAAGAAAGAAGTCTATCACTAGAACATAGAACCAGCAAAATTCCACGCTGTGATACAAGCAGAACATTGTCATGCAATAATAAATGAATTCTGTATGTATAGTCATGTATATCTGCGCAATTAATAAAAAGGTCACTTTGTTTAGTTAATGCTTCGCTGATCATCCTGTTCTAACATACTGTTTTCACTAGCTGCTTTTGTTCAAATGGCTAAGTGATATTCCATGTACACAGATCTGTCGAATCTGATGGATGTTTTAAAAGTAAATGCTATTTCTACTATTCTTCAATTCAGCTTTTACAATGTGAAAGCTAATTATGAATCTCTGCATTGCAGATGCAGGTCTGCACTTAGTGCTCCTCTCTCATGACTGTTAACTTTGGGTAGACAAAAGTTCTGGCATTTTGTGAACGCAGTTTTACTCCCGTATATTTTGTGCAGGCTTTAAATTTGTTTCTATTAAGTAAGATAAGCTATAAATTACAAGGAAAAATAATAGAAAACTCTAGTGTATGAAATGCTTCCCATCTAATATGACAGTGGCTTGTGAAAGTGAATGTACCTCCATGCTTTATAATGCAAAACATGAAAACTGTTGTGCATCTACCAGCTCCCAAGCTTCCTCTTATACTGACCTGTGAGCAAGTTAAATGCTGGTCTAAATATATTATCCTCTGAGTAATAAATAACTAAGCAGACAATAGAAAGCTCTGTAATACTAGTTCGGATTCAAACAGAAATTACTTAGAAACATGGGAGGGCTACCTGCAAAAGTAATGCCCCGTGTTTTATTCTGTTGGCCTATGATGTCAACAGGCAGATGTTGGTAGCATGGCAGCAGAGGTTGAACCTTCCTGACAATAGTCCATTCCATTTTGTTGTGGTGCCACAGATGGGGCAGCAGAGGGGCAATCAGACCAAATGGCATCAGACATGGAAGTGAACATGAAGCAAAGGTGTGGCAATGAATTTCTCTATGCAAAAAAAAAAATTAAAAAAAAAAAAAATGGCACCCAGTGACATTCACAGATGCTTGCTGAACATCATTGGAGACCAAACAGAGGATGTGAGCACAGTGAGGCAGTGGTGGTACGTTTCAACTGTGGGTTACCTTCACTGGTACGGATTTTTTAGGAGTGCAGTGTTCAGGCTATTGTTTATCAGTAGCAAAAATGCATAGCTAATAGTGGTGAGTGTGCTTAAAAATAGCATTTTGTAGCTAACAGTGTGCTCTATCAAAAGTGTTATTGTGCTCTTTGTATCTGCTGCAGTTTCCATAGGAACAAAAAGGAAGCATTACTTGTGGAGCAACCTGTGTAGTATTTCTGTACTCTGATAACTGCTCTGGAATCATGTTGTTGAGTTGCTCCTCAAGCAAAAATTTGATGATCACTTATTTGTTAACGAAATGAGAAAATAGACTTCTCACCTTCCTGAAGTCATTCAACAGCCTCATTCATTTTAATTCTGGAGAATTTAGACAAATTAGTATGCCAGTTATTAGGAAAACTAAATGTGCTGCATAAATACCATGCTTTGATACTTCAAAGAGGTGAAACATCACCACAAACTGACAGTGAGGACATTCAGGAAGTCTTCGCTAGCTTCACTATGGCATTAAAGAAAAATAATGTTGACAATTTTCAAGCTCTATTTCATTGTGCCTGAAGACCTTTAATTAGGTTGAAGGTGAAGAATTTGCATAACATAACAGATCTTCATAACTGTCAGGTTTTTATTCCTCCAGTACTTTTTTTTTTTTTTTTTTTTTTTTTTTTTTTGTTTTTNTTTTTTTTTTTTTTTTAAGGTTTAGTTGTTCCTTTACAGCTCATGAAAACACAGTTCCAAATTCTCCATGTAATTCTGTTTTTTATCATAATTCCCCAAACCCACACAGGATCATCTTCAAATGCTATCAAATGACAGTAGGTAATCAATGGTTAGGCAATTAGAATTCCACAGTAATTAGCAAAGTTCATTCATAATTCATAGCCAGTAACACCCCTTATCTCTGTGACTTCTTGGTTAAAGCACGAGCTTTGGAAGATTTTCAGCTTGTGCCTTCTGAGGATTTTCAGCACTACCAGAGCTCTGCTGTCAGTCACTGCTCTGTGTAACATGACAATTCCCACTGGGTGTCAAATAGCAGCCCGCCCAACGCCCAGATCATCACTTTGGTTCGGCACACTGCCCTCCTGAAATAAAACAACTCTTCTGTTAATTTAATACATTTAATCTAACCTAAACGAGTGAGGGAAAATGAAGGCCTTTTTTTTGCCCATTTAAGTTGCTATGCTTGTCTTGCCCTGAATTTCATGCTAATGAGTAAGCATAAAGGTGTACCTCACCATGGTAAATCAGACTTGACATGCAGGGAACACGCTAGTCTGTTACAATTCAGCAATAATTTTCAACACCAATGTGTACCTGTGAGGTCCATTCAAACTAATTATGTGTCCTGGCTTTATCAGTACTCCGTATCATGACATCACGCGACAGGCTGCAGAGCTCTGTTTCTAAGACGAAGATACACCACGATGTATTGCATTTCCCAGGAGCCTCCTCATGATCTATGATTCCAGGCGACATTCTTCTACCATTTGTAGTAAATCTGTTATCTATCCTTATCTTAATTAGGTCATTTTTCTTTCCTTCTCCCCTTTTGGGGAGAAAAAGGCCCCTTAGCCCTGTCACGCTTGAAACTGTGACATTATAGGAGTAATATCAGTACTTTCTGATATATTATATTTATAGTAATACTTATATTTGTATAGCTTTACATTAATATTTATTTTAGTTTATATTATATGGGTAGCAGTTATAGACTTAATGCAGTATCACTTCTACTCCCGTGGTTAAACACTGAGAATGCACAAATAAATATAGCAAAGAACAACCAAATCCTCATGATTCACCTCATGCTGGGGATTTCAACTCGCCACAATTCTAATGCAAGCATCTACAGCTCAGCTTCTCACCCCAGACTGCTGCTATTTTCAATGAAGAAAAACACATTCAGGCTACAATTTATCTGACCTATTTTAGATAAGATGAATCATACTCTAGGAGTGCCTGTTCTCTTTGTTGACTACAAAGGGAGACTAGATGATTACCTCAGATGTAAATGCCAGCACCCTACGTACATCATGGTACAAAGAAATCCACTGTTACTGTCCAGATACACAGCAAAGAATTCCTGCAAATTTACCTCCACGTGGTACAGAAGACACCACACTTGAGAACCATCACATCCAACAAGAATAATGTTGCCAGCAAGAATACCAAAGTGCTTTTTAGTTAAAGGTTTTAAAAATGTCTTAACCAAAAATCTGATGGATTTTTTTCATAATATATGAGGAAAACCAACCAGGGAATAAGATTGAGTGTACATACATACCCAATGCCCAGGTCATGCTCACTTTCTTTGGCTATTATCAGACTCTGTTTGGGTCTACATTTCTGTTTCTGTATGTTGGTGAGACGCTCAGATTTTTCCAGCTCTAGCTCCTCAGACACACCACAGATGTACAAGTCCTCTGCTTCTCTCTGCCCCGACCCAGACACTACATACCCCAAGGCACATTAATCACCATGAGTCTTCCCTGCAGCTTTGACAGAAACACTTGAATTTGACAATCAAGGTCTGAAATGTCTTGCAAAATAACTTACAGAAAGGACACTTAATTTGCAAGGAAAGCAGTATCACCCTATGTTCCAAAATACAGACAGAAGTTGCGTGGAGACCTTTCCATCCAGCATCCTCAACACTACAAAAGACCCTTACGATTCTCTTCAGCAATCTCATTTTTCCCATTTTAGACACGCTACCTGAAATACAGAAATGGTGCATACTTGCTCCTTAATACCCCCCTAGCTTGTCCAAATTCAACATTCAAAAGGTCCCTTGAAGTGAAAAAGTATGCCCCTTTATGTTCCTGGGACTTCTCACTGTCTACCAATGTCTGAGTAATCTTCCTCCTTCCAACCTGGTAAGTTTTAATTAGTGACTTCCATTCTCTCCTTCAGCTAGGGCTTTTCCACAGCCCTAACCTACCACGAAGGCCAACAGGGAGAATTGGATTTGCTCTACCTTGGTCAATTTTTCTGTCATAATCATTAACCTGCACAGGTAAAGCCATTCCTCAGTTTTTCCAATGAAGCCTTCATATAACTGGTGTAAATCAGAGAAGCGTTCTTGTTGATAATTTTCAGAATTTGTTCTTTTTTTGGTGTTTGAGAGGGATCCACAAAGCTCACAGAACTGTTAAGTTCATCAGATCTTCTGAGAATGTGACCTGGTACTATCACATTTCCTCTACTGCTTTTTAAAGGAATTATAATAAAACATAAAACAGTACAGCTTGAATTGATAGGAGATTCAAGATCATTTCAATATGATAAATTTCCCTTGTTTTTATTAAAACTAGGCCTGAATAGTAATAATGCAATTCAGAATTTTCAGAGGCAAGCATTTAAAATGAAACTTGCAAATGAATAATTTCAGAACAGTTATATATATTTTTTTTCTTCCAAATTATTAGTTTTGTTAGAATTTCTAAAGCAGTCAGGGTGAGGAGGTGCATAAATGTAACTTTGAGAACTTCCAACAGAAGATTTTGCCATCTGTGAGTAACCAAGACATACACCAACCCCACGACAGCACCCACTGCTTTTGTATAGAAAGCTTTGAATAAAGCATCAGTGCGAAAACGAGTTTCCAAATTATCCCTTACAAGAAAGGACTAAAAAAAAATGTAGTCGAAAATGCAAAGAATAGACAAACATCAGAAACACTGGTACTTTGTAGTACAGCACTTTAAAAAGAATGTTGTGATTTATCCCCTGCATTACTTTGGGAGAAAAGAGTAGGGAAGGTAAAATTTCTTTTTTCTTTCTGCATATAGAAACAACTTCCTATCGTGAATCGCGTCCGCTTTCTGTGATCACAACTAAGATTTACAGACAGCTACTCAGTGCTGAATAAAACAGGTGAGACATGGTTCTTGTGCCTTTTCTGACTAGGGACAGTTAGCTGTGAATATGACACAAAAACGTATTTTTAGACTTAGCAAACAAAGTGAATGCTGAAATCAAGTAAATACACGTTGTATATGTTACAAATATACGTGTATATATTCATTCATTCAAAAAAATAGTTAAACCCTAATTTCCAACAGGAAGCATAATACTTTGTTGCTTCAGAGTTTGTTACTGTAGTTCTTAAGACTTCCTGTAAGGGCTTCCAAAAACTCCAAAGTTCTCAAGTGTTTAAAGCAGTTATTTGCCTTCACAGGGAATGTAAAATCACATTTTGTTTTGACCTTCTAAAACGATTACAGACAGAAATCAATCAATCAATCAATCAATCTCTGAAGCAAAGTTATAAATCCCTGAGACATTCAGAAATTCAGCAGGGTAAGGATCTGGCTTTTCAGAAGTAAGTTCCCACAATCTGAACCTTGTGAAAGGAAACTGTATGCTCCTTCCTGTAGCCATAGGTACCTTGTAAAAAGATGCGCTAGCAACTCTGCCAGCCTCATCTATCTCCCAGTGACAACATCTCTTGGTCTTGCAGGATCTGTTCAGCAGAAACCACTAATCATGCTGGAATGCCACCATCCTAAATGCGAGACTGAAGTACACTAGGCTTGTTGCTGAAACTGCAAATGTGAACAAGTTCCAAGTTCTGACCCCAGATTAAAAGAAGAAAAGGCTACAACATTAAAATACATCAAGAACTCTGCTTAATAGAATACTTGCTGCTGTGTTTTAGTCAGTAAGCATACAGAGAAACCATTAAAATCAGGGAAGGAATTTACAGTTTGACTAAGCTCAAGAATTATAAAACAGAAATAACTACAATGAGTAAGCTTGTGCAAGCAAAGAAAAACAGGATGAAAACCATGACTTCTAAACCTGGATATACTTTTTCCATTCTCTTATTTCCCTGCCTAAGCAAAAGCATGTAGTTGTGTGTCCTATACACACACTGCAAAACAAAAGTATGCCCATATGGCCAAATCTCATGCATTGCCCACACAGATACTTGCAACGTGTTTTTAGTTCGCATCAGAGAGATTTTTGTTGGCAGGGAAAATGACAGGAAGGGGAAAAAAGGCACCAACCGGTGCCTCTCAAAGGGAGGCAAGGTTAACTTCAGGATGCTAATTCTCTATCACAACAGGTACCGTGCTGGAGCCAAGGCAGTTGCTCTCACTTTTCTCTCTGCTCATGTCATTACCAGTCTCCTGCTGCCTCTTCTCAGTTCTCACCTCTCCCGCTAATCTGAATCTTAAATCTTTCTCTTTTATTACCAGATAGATGAGAAAGATGGCTGTGGGCTACTGGCAGTTGTACATAGTTGCAATGCAAATCTCCACTTCAAGTCTAGCATCATGATTTTATCTTCTGGGGGTTTCTGGATGGTTTGAGACTCCAGTAAGATGACAGTGAAAAGAAGGCGTTCGTGCAACAGAACGGCTGTGATGCAGTCATTACATACATACACCTAAGATAAGTTTCCCTGGAGGCTCAGGTAACAAGAAGAAAGTTAATATCCTTTCTTCAATTTTAGTGGATTTAACAATATTACTTTCTGCAGATCGAATCCCACTGGCAGCTGGCTAGATACTAGTCATTTCTCAAGGAAGGGAAAAAAAACCTGTTATTTGAGGATGTGTATGGGAAAAGCTACAATAAAAAGGTGGCAATATGAATAAAATCCTCCCACAGTATGCCTAGGTGGTACAAATATGCTGATGGCAGACCTCAGCAACTGCTCACAATTAACTTTCAACTAGGAAAGAGTATGACCTCAAAGAAAGCCATGGTTACTTAGAGTGCTGCTGCAAGTTATGAACAAAACTTTGAAACTGAAAACCTCTGTGAGAAAGGAGCTCAAATGAACACTTGCAGTGCTGTTGTTTGGTATCCTACATGTTGAATGATGCTGAGATCCGGAGCAGGGGAACTAGCACGCTTCTCAGGTTGCAGCCTGACATCACAAGGTAGGTATCTACCTAGAAGATCTCAAAAGCACACCTGGTGTGTTTTAAGATGACCGTACTGTTAGGAAGCAGAAGGTGTTGTATAAATTAGTATAAATTCCACCACTATTACCACAGGATTACAAGATAATCAGACATTAAACCACCGCTCTTTCCAAAAAGTGCTTCATTGATTTAAGGCCAACATCCTCTCTTAAAGTTTCTCTGGTCTGGCTCTGTCTAACAAAGAACACATGAGCTATCCTTTTATTTCTGTGCAGATTCAGTAAATAGTATTTGACAGAAACACTACTGCCAAATCTTCTGGAAGGTGATGTGATGATGATAAACGCATTTCTGAGGGTTAAAACTGCTGATGATGACTATAGTGATCTATTTAGGCTATTTCAAGGACATTTTCCCTAATGCCTAACTGACTGCAGAGGGATTGATACCTCACTATCTGGGAGATGTATTCTTTTTCAGAAAATATGGTTGAGAAAGAAAATTAAAGTTAGTGGACGTTAAGGGTTAGTGTTCAAACAAAACAGTAAAAACATAAATTAGTTTCTGAAAAAATAAATCAAGAGCCTATTTTGAGGAATGCTCTTCCTTATTCAATTACCTATGTGTACACAGAAACAACTGAAATCAATGCTTTGATGCTCTGTGTATTCCTGGGTACTTAACTGTTCCATTTTAAATAACAACAATTCTCCAAACTCTTCTGGAAATACACTTTTGTAATCAATTTTTTCTACTTAAAAAAAATAAAAATAAAAATCCTATCATTAAAGGAGCACTAAGGTAACAACAACTCATTATAAGAAGCACGTCCTAGAGCTTAAGCAGAACTACATACAAGTATGGAGTTTCACTGTTCTATTTTGAACTGTGGAGAAAAAAGTTCTCAGAAAAAGTTCTCATCTCTCTCTTTTTAACATATGTGAGGTCTGAACTCGTGGTTTAAACACTCAGGAAAACATCATTAGTAAACAAATGTGCACTTCTGAATCAAATCTGCGCATCTGAATACAGAATCAGCTGTTGAATATTTCTCATTCCAAGGGTGAATCTCCTGCAAATATCACGAAGGAAGATTAAGCCAACTCAGATTAACTTTGAAAATGCTTGGGTTTGTATGTGTATTTACAGTTTACAGCATGTTAATAAGTATTATTTTTTAAGAAATAAATTAGGTTACTATACATCAGAATAGCACCCCCTGTGTTTTCTGATCATTAGGGCTCTTATCTCTCAACTTGTTGCAAACGGTTGCAAACCCTCACCCACCTTGGAGCTTGTCATGGACTCCATCATGTCTGCTTCAGCAGGAAGCTCCATTTGAAGAAGGAGATGTAGAACATACACAAAATCACAGAATTGTACAAATGTGAGTTCCGTTTATCACTTTGTTCTAGAGAGGATAAATTCAGGTAGTCTACAGGGATTATTCACTGCTACCAACTCTATGGAATTTTTCAGCCTGACAGACCAGGGGGAACACGAGGTCCCTGAGCAGGAGGGGATCAGAGGTGTCTCTCACCATCATTTCCTGACTCTGAAAACAGTTACGGATCAGTTACACATTTCTGAGGTAAACATAATTGGAAATGTCAGATTATTCCCTCTCTACACTCTACAAAAGTGACAATGTTAAAAACATCACTGGTTTTTGGAAGATGTTTCCTTGCACCTGCGTGGCATGAGCCACAAAGGCACATCTCTCCGAAGGAAGGCAGCTCCAGAGGCCTGCCGTGCCTGGTGCGTGCTGAAGATGATGCAATGAACTTTTCATTCACTCCCACGCGTTGTGACAAAGCTCAGATTCAACGTCTCAACATCAGGAGCTGCCTCAGGCCTAAGGACAGAGCCCTCTCCTTGATGCCCAGCTTCACGACACAGAGCTCGTGCAGCAGTGCGCCCTGTCAGCTCCTCCAGGCTGGCCTTCTGCTGCCTGAGGCATCCGAGTCAGATGTGTGCATTTAACTTTTCAAAACATGCTATCAAAGAAAACGTTGAGGTTGGGACTTGCTTGTGTTGCTGCTGCAGAGCTCCAGGAGACGCAACTACACTGCATATGTGGCTCAAAAACATGTGGAGTGGATCTTCAGAAAACACCCCTATTACCTGCTTACCTCAAAAAAAAAAATCAAATACATGTCAGCACACTGATGGAAAGCAAAAAAAACACACTTCAGACTGAATCCAGAATTGTCAATTCTCTCTGTTTCTACAAACAACGGGCCTTTTTTTTAGCCTCAGAAGAATGAATTTGATTATTTATATGTCATCAGTTGGCATACTAAATAGAAAAATGTTAGCCTTTAAAGCACATGGCACTTGCAGAAGTATTTCTCTCCTTTAACATGCCAGGATGGAGAACAGTACAAGAAATCTCTCTGACAGATGGAAACACTTTGTTGAAAGCCATGCAGGGAGCAGCATAACCGCTTAACACTGTTTTGAAGGGCTTAACCGCACTGTAAAAGATAGTTGGCCTTATGCTGCACCTCTGTCAAGGAGTATATTTCACACTTCATGACTCTGACTTCATCTTACTGACGAATCCGTTATACACTTTTTTGCCAAGACAATAACCAGCAACTTAATATCATTTCTGTTGTATGGAAATGTATACGCGCTGATGGGGAAAAATTCCCATGTATATAGGTTATGAGAATGAAAAGAAAACTGACAAGAAGGTAAGAGAAGAAGGAAGAGCCCTCTGGCAAGCAATAATGCATACGAATGGTCAGGCGTCATCTGGTCACATTTCGTAGAGCACATCTACCTCAGCTTTCAGCTGGTGGCTGACAGAATTTGAGTTGATGGCTAAATCAATTCAAATCCCTATTTACTGTCACTGAACATGGTGCTTTATTTCAGGATTTTCAGGAAGTTATGGGACATCCCCTCCACTAAAAAATACTCATTTGAATTCTTAAAAAAACAACAGAGATTAGCTGTGTCGCAGCTCAAGAGCAAGAAGTCTTTCCAGTTGCCTAGGATATAACTGAAAGTGAGGAGAAATTTGGTTGTCAACAGCCAATAGCTATGACCTTGTCACTGAGACTTCACAGGGATTAAAATATCAGCACTGTATATTCAGTCTATTCAAATTTCTTCTTTTATCCTCAATCACATGAAGAATTGAAACCACCAGTGGCATGCATGAATAGAAACTATATAAAGAAAAACGTAAGAGGACATGGATTATTAATAAAAGACAGCTGAAAGTTCTCCTTCAAATGAGAAATATTTCCATGCACTTAATCATGCAATGGTCTTTGTACAGCCTAATTGTGTAGAATCTTCAAAAGCAAGAAGTTTAGACAAGTGCTCTTTTAAAGCTGCCATTTTCATAGCCAAGAGCAAGGAAGAGTGAAGGAAGTTTTGCAGCAATCTGAGTAAATAAATGGCCAGTTTTCTGCCAGAGCAGTCATTCATCTTGGAAGAAAGGGCACAAGTAAAATGTTACGTAAAACAAGCTTGATGAAAACTTCTGCTGGGCTAGCAAAACAGAGAAAGTTCAGATAGAGTGGAACACACATTATTCCTGTCTAGCCGAATGCCTGCTTCAAACTGTGGGCCTCCATATGGCCATTCCTAAAACATGCACCAAGAGAAGACCAGAAAGGTGCTCCCTTCCGTCATAAATCATTGGAGCACAGCGTTATTTGCAGAAAATGCTTCCATCAGACTGTGCTAAGGCACTCATTGAGTGCCTCACACTCACCAGGAGCTTCTTGTAGCTGTGCAGGGCTTTGGGGAGAGCATGGCAACAGAATATGGCCACCAGGGAGACATGAGCTCTGCCTGATGAAGGGGAAGGCAGCCCCAGCTGGTCACGGCATGGCTGTTGCACACCAGGGGCACAGTGAGGAGAGGCAGCGCTGCTGCTCCAGTGCTGAGAACAAAGCACAAGGTGTGACAATAAAAGTTGCACACAAAGGTAATATATACATATATACATATATATAGCATGCGCATTTTTAAACATTCTGTTTTGATTCGGTGTCCAAAGAGGCACATTAAACTGAGAGCATACTTAAAAATCCATAACCTTGAATATAAAAAACAAAATCCAACCTTATTCTGACAGCTTATGAAACACAGCATTGTAACTTTTCATCTCGACATGGAACAAGCACAGCTTTCAAAGTTTCCAGCAACATCCCTGAATTGGCCTAAAACATTCCCACAGTGAGGTCTGATGGGCTCTGGGGATTACTGACAGTGTGCTACCATTCAGCTTGCAAGATGAATGCAAGAGACAGAAAGGTGCACTTCTTTCTGTAGGAGACTGAGAGCTGCTCGAAGACGCCCAGTGGACAGGCTCTGCCCCTCACAAAGCTCCCAACCACGGGCACATGCAGCTCAGCTCAGAGCCGTATTCCCTCAGCTCCAGCACTTCACATCTCCGTGCTGAAGCACTTCCTGATTCCTTTCCCTCCTCCCAGCAGAGCACCACACAAAGGTCAGGTAAAAGCCTTGGAGATTAAATTGTAAGTGATTAAAATTTCCATTATTTTGTGAACTTGTTCCACATATTAAAAAGCCCCAATGGAACTTGCACACATTTGTGCAGGTAGAAAGGCACATGATGACAGGAATTAAGGAAATTAATTCCTGTGCTTTGGACTGAAGTAATCTTCCAGAATGTAATTGGCTTTCAATCATTCACACACAACATGCCCTTCACCTTTAAATGGCAATTCATTTTACCACACAATTCTGAATTCCACTTGTGTCAGGCGCTAGGAAAGCCCCCATCCCTGCGCTGAACACGGCATGCAGGTTTTGCCTGGGAGCTGACCATGTCAGGGCCTAAATCAGTCTGATGTACTCATCTATACAAAGTTTTACTATTTCTGGACTCCTTAGTGGGGGGAAAAAGCAAGCATTTCCTAGCCAGCCATGAAGCAGCCATCCTCTACACAACACACAGCACTGAGCGCTGCTTCTCATGCAATGCTCTCTATTTTCCTCCTGCACGGAGCTCTCTGTGGGGTACCTCCAAGTGGCTACAAGGCTACGACCCTTCCCCAGGCTGGGCCTACATCACAGCAGAGCTGAGCAAAGCACGGTGACAGTAAACATAGCTGTGTCTGCTTTAATAAAAGCAACCAAAATAAGGAAAATCACACAGCATAGCACTTTCCTGCTTCCTTGGCTGTGAGAAAAAGACTAGAGAGGAGTACCTGGGAACACTGGGTTTGGGTCGCTCCCAGAACATCACCCTCTCCAGCTGATGAAGCAACAACCTGTTACAGAAGACAAAGTGTATCCTGCTGCTGAAACGGCCTTCTGCAGGCCAGGTGCAGTATTTAAATCTATTTCTTCTTGCCCACAGTTCCCTTTTGCACATCACATCCTACTGCCCTGTGATGTCGCATCTCCTCACACTACAACCACAGAGTCTGTATTAGGCATATTCTGGACACCAACAACAGATGCTTACATTTAAATTGGGACTAATTTCCATTTTTGTGTATCGTGGATTTTTTAAAGCACCGTGTTACTGATGAAAAGGAATGTGTAATTCTGAAATAGTAATACTTTCCTTAGAAAAGCCAGGTTTGCTAATGGATTGCCATCTGTTCAACTCTTTGCCAGGAAATAGATTTGTCCTGCTTACTGAAAACAGTATTAGGGTGAAACCGTAGATTACACAGTGGATTTCTGAACAGTTTAATTTCAAGTGCATCACCAGCACTTATTTCAGTAAGGATAATTTCAGATACCCCTTTTCTACAAATGCTGAAGTTAAAGCTATTCAGCAAACCGTACCCACTGTACATTAGGACAAGTTTCTTCCCCAGAGGGTGGTCAGAGACTGGAAAGGTCTCCCCAGGGCAGCGGTCGTGGCACTGAGCTGAGTTCAAGGAGCATTTGAACTCTCAGACATAGGGCTTGATTTAGGGTGGTTTTGCGTGCAGCCAGGAGCTGGGCTCAATGATTCCTGCAGACCTCTTCCAACTCGGGATCGTCTGTGATTCTGTGAAACTCTGCAGACCAGCTTGTTCTCAGTCAGGTTCCAGTGAAGGTGCCTGCACCATCTTTCTCGCCTTAAAACTAGGTTCATCAGGCTTCTTTTGCATAGGATTTACGGGAAGACGCTCTCTATCTTACCTTGAAAGCCTGTCTTAATCCTCTAGAAAGAACACGTTAAAGAACAAGTGGCACTGGCCTAAGTCGTGCTTTCAAGAGTACAATATTTACACTCGTTCAGAGCCTCACAGAGCTCCTTGATGGAAGTTGAGAAGAAAGACGCATCTGCAACTCAAGAAACTGCTTTGGGAGCAGCGTGACCTCCTTAACTCACAGAGCCACAGAAAGCAAAAACAAATCACACACCAGGTTAAGCCCTTCTCCTTTGTGACCGCAGAAACCGAATAGTATTTCTGCTCAGCCTTACAAGCGCCGCGAAAGCGTCGCGAGGGACTCGTCCAATTTTCACAGCGCGGAGGTAAAAACGGAATTTAAACACAAGTTCACGATTTCAGCACCCCTTCTCGTTCCCTCGGTCGGGCTGCTGACACAAACTCAAGGCTGGAAGAACGTCAACTGCTGTCTCTCGGCGGAGCGAGCAGCCGCCTACAGGCGCACACAGCACCCCGGCACAGTAACATCGCACAGAGTAACACCGCTACGCTCAGCGCGCAGCCACGACGCTCCCGCACGCCGTGTCCCGATGACCCACGCCCGTTTTCCCCGGGCGTCCCCCGGACAAACTTTCCTCCCGTCTTCTCGCTCCGGAGCCCCGCGGGGAGTCCCAGCCCACCCAGCACACAGCGCTGACGCCGCGGGGACGGGCGCGCCGGCACGGCAGCGCCCGCCGCACGGAGCCCCGCTCCGTTCCCTCGGGCCGGCTNNNNTCGGGCCGGCGCGGGGAGCGGCAGCCGCCGCGCTTACCTCTGTCCAGCGTGAGCGGCTGGACCGCGGTCAGCGTCGCCATGTCTGCGGCGGGGCTGGAGCCCGAGTGACGCGCGGCTCCGGCACCGGCGTGGAGCGAGGGGAAGGGCGGAGAGGAGGCTGGCAGGGAGAGGGGGCGGAGGAGGAGGGTGGCTCCGTGNCGGCGACGGCTCTGTGGGGCCGGGGGCGGCGGGCGAGGGGCGGTCCGTCGGTGGCCCCGCCGCCCGGGGATGCCACCGCGGAGGGAGAGCGCGAGGGCGGCGTGCGCCGCAGCGCCGCCTGCGGGAGCGCGGCCGGGAGGGGACATGGCGGAGCCGCGTCCCCGTGTGCCGCCCTTCGGACCGAGCCGCCCGGCAGCACCGACTTCGGCCGCGGGCCGTGTGCGGGATGCTGCGTGCTCCGGGCCGCCCTCACGGAGCTGCGCGCTGTCGCGCAGAACGCGTCCGACGCGGGTCCACAGCGCGGGGTTGAATGCTCAGCCGGGCATGGGGGGAGAGGTGGTGGATGGCCCAAGAGACGCCCGAACTGGGAAAACTTCAATCCGAAGGGGAATGTGTTGCGCTTCCTCTCGTTCGGTGAGAGCCGACAGAACGCAGAGGACGTGAAAGTAGAGCACGAGCGGACTGCGCAGCGGTCGCGGCTGTAATTGCCGGGGTATTTAAACAGTGCTAGAGGTAATTAAGGAAGCTGTGGAAATGTTGTCATTAAAAGTTTTAAGAGATTAAAAATACATACGGCGCCATTAAAGTGAGAGAAATGTAAATAATAAATACGAGCCACCCACTTCTTCCGCTCAACTCAAATCGGCTCAAGTTTCTCTGATTAGCAAACAATAAACAGTTGACAGTTCAGTTTTCTTGACAAGAAAATGCTTTGTTTGGCTAAAACACCGAAGTCAAGAAACCAGTTCTTGGCAAACAGTTTTAAAAATCAAAATTAATGTGAGGATTTTTATGATGTAGACTCGATGTACTTGCAGAGCAGCTGGATGGACATAAAGCGCAACAGTGCCTCTTACGCAGTCCCATTGCCACACACTGGATTCACCATCCTCAGCAGGGAAGAAGTTCACGTTTGAAGCCATAACAACCTAATGTGACAACGCTCAAACTGTTCAGGCACTTAAAAAAATTCTAGTACGTGTATAAAATTATGTTTAAATAATATTAAAAGCAAGGTGCCAAGTTAATTAGTTGTTTTTCATACAGAATGTCGTAACCCTCAGGCTTACTCTTTTAAACTGCCTTGTTGTGAGCAGACTTCTTGAAGCAAAATGCAGCTATAACAGTTATAATATCCATGTAACATTAAAGCCAAATATGTTGCCTTTTAGAAATATACAAGTTCAGCTAATTCAGTGTTTGTGCTTGAGCAGGGTGCCTGTGGAAAGCAATAAGCTTATTCCAACTTTACCCTTTTTTATCTACCCCTGGTCAGATTTCATGTGCTCTGCCACAGGGGCTAATTGGCACTCGGATGAGAGACTTGAATTGGAGTATTATGCACACTCAAGGAAGATGAAAAGCAACATTTTCTGAAATTAAACATTTCCTAATCAGCATAGCTGCACAGTTAATGCTCAAGGACGTCAAAGAACTCACCCAAGAATACTTAAAGCAACTGCACAGGGAAGATTTCAGAAGCTGTCCAGCAGAATTCCCTAACTGGATAAAGGGGTTGGAACGAAGCAGGGAGCTGTGAAGTAGCTCTTGCTTTCCAGCATCAGGTCCCAGGAGAAGTAGTGAACTAACAGCAAAAGTCAGCAAGAGAAGTAGTGCCACTCAGCTCCGCCTTCGTGTAGGTGGATGTTTTTAGATGGCAGGCATTGACCTACCTTCCAACCTGCTTGCTGATTCCTTGGGCTGCACTGGAAATTTTAATTCAATGTCATGATGTTCAGTGAACAAAGGAAATGAGATTGAATTAACAGAAATTAAGGCATACAGACTAGAAAGGGGCATACTGACAGGTCTTCAAATGTAGTCAGTGGTCAGACGCCCATGAACAAGACTATTTCTAATAGGATACCCGCACACTTACTCTATTAGTGTAGTATTTTATTCTAAGATCTAAAATGTGGAGATAGAGGCTTTCGTGGCCATGCTTTGAGATGACACGTGTTATATTAAAACATCACATTGGAAGTGAGTAAACCTTGAAAGCTGTGGTCCATGAAACAAGGAATCTCTGTCCTTTGAGGTTTTCCAGCCTGACTGGTTGAAGGTCTTGACAACCTGCTTTTGCTGTGAGGTTACCTCTGCCTTAAGCAGGAGGTTGGACTGCATTTCCTTGAAGTCCTTTTCAATCAAAATTATTCTATGACTCTGTAATTAACTGTCCAAATTAGTGGTAAGAATTATCTGAATATTTGTGCTAAATTGTTACATCCTGAAAGTAGTGTGTTTTAATGCTGCTATAAGCAAATGTTGAAGGATGCAATGGATACCTGCAAGCCTGGAGGTTGTTTTGGGAAGGGGTGCTCTTATGTGTCAATCTCAATGCCGAATTCTTGGTGCAGTGGTGCCAAAAGAGCTAATGTGATCATTGAACATACAGAAGAGAAATGTCATACAGAACTAGCACAGTGCTCCTCACTCTGCACCTTGTGTTGGTAAGCAACTAAGTGAGGTCTGAGATCTGGTGTTTGTCTTTCAAGGTAGGAAATCAGCTTTGATGTGGTTTAAAGAACACAGTCAAAGCTTATCAAAGAAAAGGGTAAGATGGAACTAAATCATGCTGTATAGTTCCATGGGTCCATGTATATGGAATAGGCTTAATGGTGGAGGGATTTATAGTCTTAAAATTTATTGTTTTGCAACATAAGGTGGCCCCATGGCTGGAAATTTCAAAATTCAACCTTCAGTAAGATACACTACTCCAGCAATAAGGATAACATAGGGACCAATTACTCACTGTTGCCTGTAATCTTAACCAAAATTAGAGGTCCTTTGAAAAAGCTTGCTGTGATTTAACTTCTAGAGAAAAATAGAATGGCCAAGGCATTCAGGAGGTTAGATGAGATAATGATTGTGATCTATTACTCTCATGACTTTTATCACCCTTCGGCTTCCTTCATGAATTAGTGCTGCAAGGGCCAGAGTATTATTTCCCCACAGCACACAAAATAAGCAGTGCAGCTCTGAATGTGCTCACTGACTACCTGAGTAGCACTTCTCCACCTGTGCTAAGCTTGGCATGGATTAATTAATTCACGGAAGCTGAGATGCTACCTCGTAACTGGAATACTGCAGTAAGCACAGCTTTTTATTTCAGTGCCACAGCCACCTTTATCAGAGCTGGAAGCCCTGTTTCTGGTGACAGCAGAGGGTTGTGGCAAGAGGCTGTACCACACACACTAGCATGGTTAAATCTGTGTTTGGGTTACACTGCATTGTATTACGCCTTTTGGCCAAGTTCTGGATGTCAGACTTTGAAATAAATGTCTTGTCATGACTAAACTTCACCCTGGCTACTTGTGTTTGGGTTGCTACCTACTTTTCCTGTGACATTTCAGTTTTCTGCAGGACTCTTCTTATCCAGGATTACATAAAAAAGTTTGTTGAGCATCTACTTTATTTCACTAGAGGCTGCAAAATAATTATTACAATTCTGTGATATTTTGATTATGCCCCTTTCTGTTGAAGTTTTATTTCACCACTAGTATCAGTTTGACAGCACTGAGTAATGCTGCACATTGTACTTGCAGGGTGTATTTTCACCTGCAGCCCAGAAAGCCAATGGTATCCTGGATTCCATCAGAAGAGGGGTGGCCAGCAGGGTGAGGGGGGTGATTGTCCCCCTACAGTCTGCCCTCATGAGGACTCATGTGGTCTGATGAGTACTGCGCCCAAGTCTGGGGCCTCCAACACAGGAAAGACGTAGAGCTGCTGGAGGGGGTTTGGGGTGGGGGCGGGCCACGGACATGATCCAAGCTCTGGAACACCTTTCCTATGAGGACAGGCTGGAGGAACTGGGCTTGTTTAGCCTGGAAAAGAGAAGGCTGCAGACAGACTTCATTGTTGCCTTCCAGTCTTTAAATGGGGTTTCTGAACATGAGAGAAATCAACTTTTTACATGGGTAGATAGTGACAGGACAAAGGGAAATGGTTTTAAACTAAAGAAAGGGAGATTTAAATTAGATGTCATGGGAAGTTTTTACTTCAGGCTCCCCAGAGAAGTTCTGGATGCCATGTCCCTGGAGGTGTTCAAGGCCAAGTTGGATGGGGCCCTGAGCAACCTGATCTAGTACATGATTTTGCAGCTGGCTACCCTGTCTGTGGCAGTGGGGTTCGAATTTGATAATCCTTGAGGTCCCTTCCAACCCAAGGCATTCTATGAGTCTATGATTAGTTTTTATCAGGTATTTCCCCTTCAAACACAGTTTGATTGTGTTTGCATACTGCTTGAGACTCCAGGTTATTTCGGTGAAGATTTTAGGTACAGCAAGCTTTGAAGATTATGAATCTTGCCTTGCGATGGATTCACAATGTGCATTCAGACTCTTTTCTGTGCTGACCACTAGTTTCACTTGTACCTTGGACTTCAGTGCAACTAAAAGCAGAGATTTCAGTAGTCTTGTGAGTTCTCAAACAACTGAGGATCTTTTTCATCATTCAGATTTGCTTTTTGAGTGTCATTTTGCCTTTATGAGGGAAAAGAATCCTTCCTTTCTAAAAACCCATTAGTTATTTTCAAGCAGTTTCCATGGCAGATCTTGCTATTTGAGACACCTAACAGTTTAATAGCAGTTTGTTTATTGGCAAAGAATTGCATCGATTTCCATAAGAAATATCACTTAGTGCTTTCTGAGAATTAAATGCATTACTCACATATGCATTCTAATATCATGTCATGGATTACATTTTCTAGATAACTCAAGTTGCTGTTTTCCCAAGCACTGAGACCAATCTGGTCTTAAAACATACTTTGTTATTATTATTCTGTTTTTGTTTAAGGCTCAACTCCAGTTAGCTACAGGGAGAACAGGATCAAGCTTTGCTGAATGCTTATGCTTGGACCCCATTCAAGTTCAGGTGAGGGGTCTACTCCTCAGTCCAGTGAGTTTCAGCATACAGCCTGTAGCAGCCTATCCACTCTGAAAATAACTAACTGCTTCGAAAGATAAGAAGAACAAGCCTGCTGTGCAGGGCCCACCCCTTCTTTTAGTTTTAGAGACAGTTTAAAAGCATCTGCAAATCAGAGTTTTAATCCTTGATCACCTTTGGATATCCTTGATGGCTGAGATTCGATTCCGGTTTCCTTTGTTACCATGACTTATTGTGACTGCTTTAAGGATTAGGTCTCTCCATGAAGTTTGTCTGTACTGAGGTCCTTTGAGAAGAGTGTAAATTGCCCTCTATGAGGCCACAGGCATCTTCAGCTAGCTGGCTGTCAGTTCAGGTTTTGCCTGCAAGCACCATACCTGTAATCTCTGCATACCCTTAGTAGCTGAATTAACACAGGTTGTTACTTGTGGTTTTGGTTATTTGAATAACTGAACAAAAGCATTATCCACCTACCTTCTTTGTCCAGTCTATTAAAGTATATTGTGGATTGAATTTTTGAATCAATGTGATTTATTTATTTTAGAAGAACCTATTAGTGAAAAGAAAAAAGAAAAAAAAAGAAAAAAAAATACACCTCTCTCTGTAGGAGCAAGTTTATTGATTATACTTGACTGGGTTTCTCTGTGTTTATATCAAAATAATTCTGTATAGGATGAAGATGGAGAAGGAATACATGGTGATGAAATAGACAATCTTGCCTTTAAAGGATGCAAAATCAGCAGAACATTTTAAGTTGTTCTAGAGTTATCAGTGGCCAACTAATATGAAGTGACTATGGAGTGGTGCATTGTCAACCACAATTCTATAAAACTGCTGTGACTAATTTAGGGATGTGATCAGTGTAACAGTTAAACACTGGCTATCAACCTTCTGCTCATTGAAGCTGTTTGCCCTGTGTTCATTTTCAGTTGAAACTGGAGACATTATGAGATGCGTCTGAAAATGGGTGGGACCTTAATTACAAGGAGTTACTGTAATTAACTCTGATTTTAGTATACTCTGTAAATGCCTTTTTGAGACCTAAAAAATAAAATATGATTGAAAAGCCTTTCTGGAATCCCGAGCTCATTTTCAAATTTTGATTGGAAAGTTAAGAAAAGCAAGGCATTTTCAAAGCTGGTGCATTTAGACATATGAGGTTCAAGTTAAGTAGTATCTGAAATCACCTATTACAAAATGAAACTATACATAAAACCAGGTTTGTTCCTCTGAGCGTTAAAAAGCAGAGACAAACCAGTGAAGAATAAAAATCTCACCACTTGGAGAAAGTGTTGTGACTGAAATGAAACACAGCAGTATTTCTGTTTTAGGCCTGCTTTCTATCAAAAAGGAGAAAGATTATTTTAGCTTTCAGAAGGCAGATTATGATTGTACTGAAGCTTTGCCCTCCTTTTTTTAGTGACATGCATGGAAGAGATGGTATTTAAGCACTGCTGTAGACCAGAATGTAGACTTATGATTGCCACTGGGAATAATACTTTGTCTTCAGAAGGAGTGAGAGCCAAGGGGAAGAAAGTACAATTAAGTTGTCTTGATCTAAGAATCAGTTTAGTGGTTTTCTCCACATCTTGAATCAGCATCATTTCAAGGCTAATCTGCGTGGCATGGCAAACACTTAAATTGCATCTGGTCAGTGCAACACTGTCTTACTCACTAAGTTATTCTGTTTTCTTGTGTATCGCAGTGGCAAAGCCAGCTTTAGGGTCTGCCTGGGCTTTAGATATCTACAAATGCTGATACGTCTGTTTGAAGTCTCAGTATTTTAGTGAAATTGTTTTTCTACAGGGAGTTGGAAGTTCTGCTTCCGGAAAGGGTGAGTCTGTAAGAATAATCCTGCAAGCATCTAGAAATACTCTCTGCTTTCATCTCTGCTCTCATGGTCGACTTTCTTGCTTCAGTGTGGTTAAAATGTGAGAATATGGGGCTGAGTCAGTTCAGAATCTAATTAAATGGCATATACAGTATTTTCTTCATGGAAGGCCTTCGGGGAAACCTGAAATGTGCAGATTAAAGGTTCCTCACTGATTTCTGAATAACTTATTTTTAATATTCGGAGGAACATTTCCTCTTGGTGCCATAGGAACAGCATTTTCCCACACATGCTGCTGTCCATCTGCTAAGAGCCCTCAGATGACTCCATTCTGGTAAATTTGCACTTCATTCACATTTAGAGCCATCAAATATGCCTTCAAGTTGACCCATGTTTCTTTCCAGGACAGAGAACAAATTCTCAGTTTTTCCATGCTAATGACTGCAGAACTGTCAACAGTTTCTATCTAACGTTTTCTTTAAATAGAAAGATACTGCAGGGATTAACTGCAGGGATTAACACCAGGTCACAGGAGTCTTGTGACCTGCTTTCTCCCGGCCACTGATGATGATCAGCAGTCCCTGAAGCAGCACTCCAGGCCCATTAACAGCTATAATCAAGCAACAATTAGCCTCCAGTTTTTCTCCAAGACTGTGTTAGTTTCTGCAGTGACAGTCAGAACCATCAGTGACAGCAGTGAGCCTGTTAGCACAGGGAGTTCTTGTTCGTGCTGAAGCTCTGCTCTGTAGTGCCATCTCCCAGTGCTGGCACAAGAATCCACTTTTTGTTGCATGTCTGCCTAGTCAGGCAAATTCCTTTATTGAAGTATGGTCACTTGTGTTCTACTGACAGCCCTTGGAGATAGTGGCTGTAGTGGCTGTGATCATGGTGACCACTGTAAAGTTGCTAGCTTCTGTGAGGGAACCCCATGCTGCACCCAGCCTGTGTCTCCCCCAGTAACACTCTTCCTGTGCCAATGATTCTCAAACCTCTTCAGCACCTTTCCAATAATGCCTTTCTACTGCGATCCACTGTGGGGCTAGATTACATACACTACCTTTGCAGAGACATATGAAACGGTAATCACTCCTGAGTCAGGTCGTGTTTCTTGAGTTGGAGAACTGCAGTAGACTCAAACACAGGTGTAGGGATAGACTTGGCTTTACCTCATGGCTGTTTGCCTCAGGCAAGTATCCCTAACCAAGGCCTTCTGCTTTGTCAGAGAAGGAGATGACAGAGTAGGGAAGACAAGTTATGAGAGAGAAATCATGCTCTGGTTTGATTCTGTTTCACCTATTCTTACTGAATCCAGCTTTGTCCTTTGACTTAAATAATTCTTTATTTTGTTCAGCGCCCTCCTGTATCTTTACACAGGCCGGTATATGCATTTCATGTACTGGATTGCCCCAGTTCCCATAAAGACCTGCCCTGTGTCTCCTGCTGGTCCAGCCACCAAGCAAATAGAATCAGGTAATAAAATCAGCACTGAATCCTCATAGTTCTCCAAAGGATACAGCTGAAACAGAGAAGTTCTGCTTTATAGTCACCATTCCTTTACTTGGAAAATGTAATGCTCTGAAAGGAAGCCTTTCATATCTAGTTCTTGCCCAACACCCTTCCTGCAGTTGCACTTGCATTTCACTCATGTGCTTTGGTGGAATACTTCCACTTTTGCTGTCCAAGATCCTCTCTGCTAGATAAACCCACTGACCTAATCTGTTATATACCAGTGAATAGTGGAGGAGCTGTGGCAATGAAAATGTGGCAGAATGAAACCCAACACACAATGGCATTTATATAGAATACACTTGGACCAGCTATAGCCTATTACTGCAATACCTCCTATTGTCATGGGAGCTCCTCTTTTATCACCTGATGATATCTCCTATACTTGGAGAGGGAAGATGTTTAGGAATCTGGGTAATGAAAAACCATGAATTTGGGTCTGTCAGTTCTCCCTGCTGTTCTAAGGGCAGCTTTTCTGTCATGCCAGCTGAGGAATATACTCCACCAGTGTGAAGTGTGAGCCCCATATAATGTCTATAATTTACCAAGACTGAAATAATAAATGTTGTGGAACCCAGTGGACTTCTATAAAGTTATATTTCTTATGTCACACTCTCTAAAGCTCTGTGTGAAACCTGCATGGGCAGCTAGGGTTTTATTTGATTATGCATGACTGAAATATTGTCACTGGATTTCCATCAGAACACAAGACAGTCCAGAAACTAACTAAGCAAGAACAAGAGAAGGGCACTGCTATTAACAGACTGTGGGATGGGAATTTGCTAGACTTGTCGATTTTGTCTTTTGCTCTCTGTCCTCAAAGGTCTCAGTTTTGCAGTTCATTCATTTTTTTTCTCCTCCTGAAGTGAGACTGAAGAGACTATTTTGAGCTCGACTTCTCTGACAGCAAGAAGGGAAACTCTTTATCTCACAGATGGGCCAGTGAGAGATTTAAAGTCTGTTTTCTTTTTTCCCTCTAGAGATACCTATGAGTTCTTAGTACTCATGGAAAAGACAAGCTCTGTCTGTTTTCCTAGCTTGTGAAAGATTTAGGATCTGCCTTTATGTTAAACTGCTGAACCTGGCTGTACTCCAAGGTATTTTCAGGAGAAAGGACTATTATTATGAACATATTACAATTTCAGAAGAGCAGGAGATTTGGGATCTTGGTTCAGACTCATGTTTTGATATGGGGACTAGAACCACAAGGTATGGAGCTGGAAGGATTTCTCCATTACATCCAGACCTTGCAACACCATCCTCCATTAGCTATACTTAAAATTTTCTCAGTGTAGCTGTTAAAGGAGAAGCTTCTCCCGGAACATGGTGTTTGTCCTTCGGGGCTGATAATGTAGAGGCAGTGCTGGTTTCAAGTATAGACAACCTGAGCATCACACAGAATATTTGGTGAGGCACTAAAACAGTGCCCAGAGATGTGGGTAGATACCCCATCCTTGGAGGCATTCAAGATCAGACTGAACCATACTCTGAGCAACCTGATATAGCCATGGATTTTCATGCTCATTGCAGGGGAGTTGGACTAGACGACCTCTAAGAGTCCTTTCAACTCAAACGATTCTATGTTTCCATGATTCTGTTACTGCGGGATGGCTGCCTGTCTGAGTGCTGCCAGGCTGGAGGCCAGTGCTACCTGCTTGTGGGGAGCACTGCCACATAGTAAGAGGTTGCAGTCTCGGCAGGACTCTGCTGGGTATGTTATATGACAAAGTGGTGTCTGCTGACATGTTAGACCCTTGCTTCTATTAGTAGAACCACTTCTATTAGTAGCACGACCCCCAGCCTGTGGAAATGCAGACCACTTGGGCCTTCGTTGGTCCCCTCGACCTCCATGGCTATTTCTCTGCATTAAAACTCAATGCTGTTGCAATGCTGAAAGCTGGAGACATCAACATTCAAACACTTCCAGCTGTGAGCGTGCTCTGCGTTGAATGCGGTGGCTTGGTCTATTGTATCATGGTAGCCACTATATGGTCATATCACAAGGCTCTATGCAGCAGGGGGCAGAGCTAAGCTGCGGTGGGGCTCCTAGCTTTTGGTTCTCATTGGGAACATCCTTAAATTAAAAGAGAATGTTTATAGAGGATTTGGGAGCTCCTACAGGGGTAATAAAGCAAGCAGAAAAGCTGGAAACCACAGAGGCTCTTCAGATGAGACCTGGCTGAGAAGTCCAAGAGGCAGTGATAGCCTCTTTGTTTTTATGAGATTCTACCTCATTTCCTGAGGCCATACTGCTCAAAAGAGATGTGCTGATGGGCCTCCCCCTCTACAAGAGATTCCCCCCAGTGGGAAGAGGAGAGCTGTTAGCCTTCTCCTGTCTCTGCTGAACCACCTTTCAGGGTGAGGAGCAGGATGTTCTGTAGCTGTGTTTGGTTTGATACAAGGTTCCGTAAAACAGGTGCAAAATTGGAAACATTTAAGAGCTTGGAAAGAAGTTATGGCTCAGAAAGCCTGATAATAACCAGTGAGCTTAAAAACAAATGCTTCTTATATAAATATATATATATATGCATATATATATATAGAAAAGTCAATTTTTAATCTTTTTTATTTTTTTTCTTCTGTAACAGTATCAGCTGTCTAGCTCTGTCAGATCTGACAACTTGACATAATAAGACTGTATCTCTGCAGACAATCTGTAAAGGCTTAAGTTCCTCCCCCACTCTCTTTGATAGTCAAGCTATTATTCCTTGCTCCCTTCACTTCCGTTAAAATACCAAGTTTGATGTACTGCAGGTCCCAGCACTACATTTCTTTATTTCTGTGTTAGTATTTCTGATAAAAGCTAAAGGCTATTTACATCTATGAATCAACTACACGGCATTCAATAGAGTATTTAAATGGATTTTGTCCTGTGAGTCTGGCCTGCTAAGGGACTTTGTTAATAGTAAGTGCAGAAAATGCTTTTTAACTGTGTTTCTATGGCATTCAACCCCTGAGAAATGAAGTCTAAAACCATTTTCAGTGATGTGCACAGGAACAGAGTCTCACTGTACATGTACACTCACCAAATGAACCTCAGTGAGGCATGAAGGCTATTTTAGGTTCTGGGGCTGCATGATACTCAGCTGTGCTAATTCCCTGGAAAGTTGAGTAGGGGTATGCTTCTGCAGAGAAGCCCCAGGCTTTAAACTTGCTTTATTCAAAGGCACTCCCCCTTTGCTACCACGCAAATAACAACTGACATGGAGTGCAGCTGTAGACAACACAACAGCCATTATTTTACAGGCTAGCTCAACAAAACAGCACTGTGGGCAAGCTAAGCACAGTCAGGATTTATACTGAGCATAGCAAGTGCTCTTTAGGATAATTTATCAGTTGAATACATTAGTTTATAGGGTTGATGTTATTCTCAATAAATTAGACTATCAACATCACAAGGGCAGCAGAAGAACTGAGGAAATCCAGGGGAATGGCAAAGAAAAAATGTGTTTTGCAAGTGGGTGACTCAGCAGATATTTCAATACAGGGATGGTCAGTAATCTAGGGGAAAGATGAACTGCACATGTTCAGAATCTCCCAAATGAAGCCTCCATTACCAGCTGTGAGACATTTTAAAAGGAATACTTCATTTTTTTACTAACCTGTAAATGAAATGTAACTGTCAATAGAAGGCATTCTACCTTGGCATCAGTGAGAAAAAAAAGAGAATGACTGTTTTCTTCACACAAAACTGATTGTGGTTGGGCCCATATAAGTCAAGTTTCGATCATTTTCACAACAATGATTTAAATATTTCTACCAGTACGGTATCAGGATACTGTAGGCATTAACCCACATTCACCAGGACTTGGGTTCAGTCATGTAGAACAGCATAAGAAGATGGGAAATGGAAAAGGGAAAGGGTTCCTATCTCCATTTTAATGAAGATTCCTTTCTTCATATAAGTAAATCAGTTTCAGAGAGTGGGATTATGACTCAGCCACAAAGCTGGCCTTGTTTAGACAAGTACAGAATATAAATATTCTAAAGCTTTAGAGAACAGATGGTGAGAGATTTAAGAAATGATGAACAGCTTTCTCTTTTGAATGGGTCAGTATTAGGCCCAGAGGTCACAGTCAAGTGCCTCCAAGTTTTCCTGCAATATCTGCATCTAGCACAGTTCTTCTGTCTTGCGGGGCTGTTTGTATCCATCCATGATCATTCAGCAATGTGATGGTGGATGGTGGCAATTGCAAGTGAGTGTTGCTGCAGGGAGCCCCAGAACATGACTGGCAAAGGAAGGAGACAGCTGATTTGAGGTGAATTTTCTTTGTCGTGGTCCTTCATTTCTTTGTGTATTGCTGGAATGACTCTTGGTTATCTTGACTGCCTGCATCACTGTCATTGAGAGATTGCACCAGATTACTCATGCTATTTTATTTTTGATTGGTATTTGGGGATCAGGAAACCCTGAAGGAATCCAGAAGGACTTTTTGGAGGTAGACAAACTTAAAACATGACTAGAGAGATCATCAGTAGTGGAGGATATTTTACAGGAAGCAAATTCTTCAGAATGATTCCCTCTATACGCTACGGAGCTTCAGCTTTAGCCAGCTGCTGTAACATTCGAGGCTGTCAGACTTTGGGAATTATCAAGCAGTGTGAATTGTACTGCTGTCTTCACATAGCTTATAGGAAGCAAGAATAGTCTATGAGGACTCCTGATGTATTTTATCCTTTCAGCATTCTGACTAGGTTCCAAAAATGTGGGACAGATAGGGGGAAAACCGAGCAAAGGCTTAGGAAACTGTGTGAAGGAGAGCTCTGAAAGTAAAAGAATCACTGAGGGATCATTCTGAAAGGATCTGAATAATTCCTGAAGCCTCACAGAGGGAAAAGAGAAGTATCTTGTGACTTGTCCTAGCAAAGAGAAAAAAAAGCAAGAAAATTATTGCAGGGGATTATCTTTTGACTATCTATTAGCAGCATACATATATTTGTTGATAATTGCAGGCATTAGAGGGCTGATTGGGTGTATGCACCTTTAAAACATATTTTGTTTTTGCAGGCTGTTAGCACAGGATGATGTCATCTTACACATGGCTCGTGACAACAGCTTCCTGAATTAGAGTATTTTCTTTCATGCTCTGCTCTGCTCTTGCAGGCAAGAGAGATTCATCATAATTAGAAACTTAAGTCACTGCTCTCACCAACCACTCACGAGATTGGAAAAGATGCCAACAAAGGCATCAATTATTTAACTATAATTTACGTATTGTGTCCAGACTAGCTAACTGCAAAGAAAATGCCATTTATTTTTCAGTAGCACAAAGAATAATTTATGCATTGCAGTTGAAGCATGTGAACTGCGGTGATAATTTAGCATAAATATTCAGCATTTGAGGAGTCCCAGAAAAGGAACAAACTCTTTGTCCTTACCTTTCTCTGCCTTTAATCAGCTTTCCTTGCTGGGTGAATGCTGCTATTCTTGGTGTCTGACAGGGCAGGCTGTGAGGCTGACTGTCAGCAAAATGACACAAATTATGTTATCACCTCTCCCTTCCTTACAGAACCTTTCATAATTTATATCTTAGTTTTGAATGTTTTTAATAGGTCTCGTTTTTTTTTTTCTTCTCTCCAGTTCTTAAAGAAAAAGGTACTTCTTACTTTGGCACGATGTATAACAACATCTTCTTCTATGGGTGTACATATATATATATATAAAATTATACATACATTTATATGAGGAATAAAAGTTATTACTGTGAGTTTGAAAATGGCAGCTACACTTTCTTCCTTTTACACTGTGGTGGAGCAGTGACGCAATTTATCTTCCAGCCATTTACCCCTTCACAATTGCAGACTGCCTCAATCTGTTCCCAATCTGTTACAGATCTGTTACCTATTCTGAGTTACAGAATAGGTGGCTTGAATTTATACAGTTTCATAAATCTTAACAAAAACTAACAGAATAGTTATCTGGTATTCAGTTCAAAGCCTCAGAAGACCTGAGGTCTGTGTCAGTAGCTTAGTGTGTTGCCTCTGGTCTGCTACAGGCAAGGACATCCCATGTTTTCTGGATTAAAAGCCTGCTGATTCGTAGCCCATGGTTGAGAACAGAGCCACAAGGAGCTTATGTGCTACTCCAGGAAGTTGAAAGTGGTATTTGAGCATCATGAAGCACTCAAAGTTCCAGCCCTGTTGAACCTTTCAGCTTCAGTTCACTCCTCTTGACGCTGCCTCGCTGCTCACAACCCATTTAGACTGAAGAACACTCCCAGGTTGGGCATGGGTTGGCCTGTCACCTTCATGGGACCAGTTCTGCACATGTATTTTGAGAACACCTCTCAGACTGAGTGTCAGGCCGAAGGCAGGTGAGAAAATGTGGTTTAGGATTTGGAGAGAACTGACTGTATGTGTTAAAACATTCCAAATAGATACTTAATGCCTGAATAATTTAAAGATTTTTTTAATCTGTCACTGGTAAAAGCCTTCCCTAACTATGGATGTTTTTAATAACAAAGATCACAGCTATTCTGAAATGCCAAGATCATAAAATTACTGCATCTCTTGCACATTGCATCATGGTATTATTTCATAGTTTCACATTTATCTCACATGGGTTTTAAACTAGAAGTTCAGTGGTTATATGGATTAATGTTTGCTTTCTCAAGTATAAAGCAAAGTTCTAATTTTTTTTTCAGATGCCACGTTTATTTCATTAATATATATATATTTTTATTAAAGTTGATAGTATTGAGCTACTTCTTTTTTACCGCTTTGTAACTTTTCCTCAGCTTTCAATATGACTTAATTTTAGGATCAAAGTTACTGGAAGTAGAAGCTCAGTAGCCTTTTCTATATTCATGGAGTATAAGTTCCTCTAAGTCCTGACCTTCAATTCAGTGCTTGTTACGAGGGAGCAATTTATCATCTTCTTGTGTGTCCTATTTGTATTATTTCCTCGTAACAAGTAGTTGTATTAATTATTGTAATGTTTTTAATCTTGAATATTTTAGATGAACGCTTCATTGAACTATTCCATTACCAAAGTATTTAACTTTTAAAAGTGAAGAAATTTGTGATATAAAACCTCTCTATGCTGTCTCCGCTTAACATTCAGCACCTGCTCAATCCTTTCCTTACAGAATGTATTATAACACTAAAACCGAGTATTTTTTTAAATTATAAACAAAGCTATGTAGCTAGCATCTGAAGAAAACGTTCTGATAGCGGGGAATTTTCTAATAAGAATGGTCTGATATATGCTCATATGGCCCTGAGATCAATGTTAACAAACTGCTAGTAAGTCTGTCTCTTGAACATATCCATATTTCTAGTTCTAGCAAATATTGCTCTCATATGAAATTGACATAGTGAAGAACATCTCTTCACTACAGACAGGATGGTGCTGTATGTATTTAAACATAAAGCACTGACAGATCTAATTTGAAATGCGTAGCATTCCAGTTTCACTCTTGCTGTATTTACTGACACATTACTGACAAAGTTTTAAAACAATGATCTAAACGTGATACAAATCAGTTAAGCGTTACTGAGTGCTCTGGAGACACAAGTCAGCCTTAGGTGCTCATGGGTGGCAGGAGGATATTGAAACTCTGACTAATCGTTTTAGAATGATTAGATGTAAGTGCATATCATGCCCATTTGCCTAGGTGTTTATTAAATGACATGGATGCCTGACAGCAGTCCTCAGAGAAGAAAATTCCAGTACTGTTTGTTTTTCAGATCACTTTCTTCTCGAGAACTGGATAATACTCACAAGGCTTCCTTCGGTGGCTTGTAAGGGAAAGAGTTAAGATTTCCTTGTACACAGATGGATTTTACTTGTCTGTTTACATGTTAACCTTGCAACTTTTTTTTTTTTTCACTGTGTCCAAGAACTACTAAGAGATCCCTGCTGTGAAATGCAAGTACAAAACAGGAGATAGTACAAACTCAAGTTAATGATTTTGTGGGTCAACAGAAAAAAATCGCAACAAATCTCTAGAACTTTCCTTGGAGTACAGAGTTAAATAGAAACAGCTGCTGGAGAATGGATATGTTTGAAGATGATTCAAGCAGTCATTGATATGAGTCTTCTATAAAATGAAGAAATCCAAAATGTAAATGTCTGGAAAAAGTGTCTTTACAGGAGAGACGAGGGAAATGATAGGCATGGTTGGCATGACCACTAGGTAAGAAGATGAAATTACTTCTCCAGATAGGAAGAGACTTACAAGGAGTGTAGCTGTCTGTCAGATGAGAACCTAATAGAAGCATAAATGAAAGTTCCAACAGTGAGAAATACAGTGTTGAATTATTCAACAAAAACTTAAACCCAGTGGTAACATAGAGCATGCATAAAATGACACTAAATTGAGTGTAACCAGGATCTTCTGAATATATATTTTCTGTATGGACTGTAGATGTGCACATACGTACAGAATTACATGCGATAGGTGAATATGCCACACAGTCAATTCTATCGAAGTAATTGCTGTCAATTTATCAAGTTCAGTATTAAAAAAGAAACACATGAAATAAAATTCTAGAAATACTGGTCCTGAGATCCAGAGGCACCAGAGTCATTTCTTATGTATACCACTTCTGCCCTGCAAAAGATGCTGGTGTATGTTTGAAGAGTAAAATACTCTATGGTGACTCCTTTCTTCCCCACTAAGAACTGATGAGGCCACACCTGGAGTACTGCGTCCCATTCTGTGCTGTCCAATACAAGAAAGAGACATGGAGCTATTGTAGAAAGCTCAGCAAAGGGCCATGAAGATGATGAAGGGACTGGAGTACCTCCCTGATGAGGAAAGGATGAGAGAGCTGGGACTGTTCAGCCTGGGGAAGAAGAGTCTCAAAGGCATTATCAGTATGGGAAAGTGTACAGAAGACAGAGGCAGGCTTTCCTCAGTGGTGCTCAGTGCCAGGATGAGTGACAGTGAAGATCCCCTCTGAACACAAGGAGGCACCTCTGTGCTGTGCTAGCATCGGCTGCCCTGAGAGTAGTTATGGAGTCTCATCCTTGGAGATTTTCAAAATCAGATGACCCTCGGCACCCTGCTCTGAATGTCCCTGAGAGGATTAAGGAGGGTTTAGAAGCTGGGGCATTAAAGGAGAACTACTGTTATCAAACATCAGGAGATAACAAAGAAGTGCATATAGTAAAATTTTGAGCCCTGAATGGTCAAACCAAAGAATTTCTAATGAATAATAGTAGCTGAAAAAGTGCTAGATAAAGGCAGTGTAATTTAACACACACACTGTGGACGTTTTAAAAGACATTCATGTGTGAGAGAACAATATAAGAGTTTTTTAACTTTCTAAGCAAGACAAAACAAGAAAGGATATTAGAAGAGAATAATAAAATCATTCCATTAGGAGACATCAATTTGAAAAAAAATACATATTCCTCACGCAGCCAACTACCTCACCTGTTTGTCACTTGGCCTTTAAATAACTAGATTATGGTATATACAGCAATACGGTTCTGAAGTCCATAGGGCCCTCAGAAACCATGATAATTTTCTTGAACTGTGAAAGAGATACACCTACGTGTCTTTATTATTAATAGACATTTTCATGTCTAATTTGTTTTGTACTGTGCTGAGATTTCACTCTACTGGAGTAGCAAAGTGCAAAAAGTATTTAACTGTATTTTGGAAAAAAAAGATTCTAAGGCTGCTCTGATAACTCAAGTAAATTTTTCTTAGCTTCCGAGTAATAGGCTCAATCTGATCCCAAAGGCTGCATTTTACTTTTTTGATTAGCAGAGTTTGAGAGCACTTCTTGGCTGGCAAATTAAGTCATCGTGGAACAAGCTTTGCATTCTGACTCATAAATGCTCTTTGCAAACATCATTAACATGCTTTAAAATAAATCCTGCCTTGGTTTTTAGTTGCATTTTTAACCCCAGAAAGGATTGAAGGTAGCAAGACGTTTGGTACATGTTGTCAGTTATTTGATGCAGATAATTTCCTATGAGACACTACTGTCATGCTGTATCACAAAATCACAGAACTGTAGGGGTTGGAAGGGACCTCTAGAGATCATGGAGTCCACCCCCCTGCCAAAGCAGCTCCCTAGCCCAGGTTGCACAGGTAGGTTGTCAGGTGGGTCTGGAACATCTCCAGAGAAGGAGACTCCACCCCCTCTCTGTGCAGCCTGTGCCAGTGCTCTGTCACTGCACTGTGAAGAAGTTCCCACACACATTTGTGCAGAACTTTCTATGCAGCAGTTTGTGGTTATTTCCCCTCATCCTATCACCACGCATCACTGAAAAGAATCCAGCCTCGCCCCTTTATCTCTCACACCTTAGATATTTACAGACATGGATCAGATCCCCTCTGAGTCTTCTTTTTTCAAGGCTGAGCAGACCCGGGTCTCTCAGCCTTTCCTCATACGGGAGGTGCTCCAGGCCCTTCACCATCTTTGTGGCCCTCCATTGGACTCTTTCCAAGAGATCTCTGTCTTTTTTATACTGGGGAGCCCAGAACTGGGCACAGTACTCCAGGTGAGGCCTCACCAGGGCAGAGTAGAGGGGGAGGATCACCTCCCTTGACCTGCTGGCCACATTCTTTTTAATGCACCCCAGGATACCATTGGCCTTCTTGGCCATGAGGGCACACTGCTGGCTCATGGTCAACCTGTCGTCCACCAGGACACCCAGGTCCCTCTCCTCAGAGCTCCTCTCCAGCAGCTCATCCCCCAACCTGTACCAGTGCATGCAGTTATTCCTCCCTAGGAGCAAGACTCTACACTTGCTCTTGTTAAACCTCATCTGTTTCCTTTCTGCCCAACTCTCCAGCCTGTCCAGGTCTCACTGAATGGCAGCACTGCCTTCCAGCATGTCAGCTATTCTCCCAGCTTTGTACCATTAGCAAACTTGCTGAGGGTGGACTCTGTCCCCTCATCAAGGTCACTGATGAAGATGTTGAACAGGACCGGAGCCAGCACTGATCACTGAGGAACACTGCTAAGTACAGGACTCCAAATGGACTCTGCATCACTGATCACAACCCTCTGAGCTCTGACAGTCATCCTGTTCCCAACCCACCTCACCATCCACTCATCTATTCCACACTTCCTCGGCTTTGTTATAAGGATGCTGTGGGAGACAGTGTCAAATGGCTTGCTGAAATCAAGGTAGACTACATCCACTGCTCAATTAAAAAACAAACAAACAAACAAACCTGCATTATGTGATATGTTTTTCTGAATAATAAAGTAGAAAAAAAGCCTGTATGGTCTAGAAAGATTAGTTTTCAATATGTCTTTTTTTTCGTGTTTCATGCAGGACAACTGCAAACCTGACAATTTGAGTACTGCAAGAACAGGAGACCTGTTCCATGGGCAACACTATTTTGTGGCACATGCTAAGTCTAGAAGCTTAAAACTGTCAAGTATAATCAAGCTATACAATGAAAACAACTAAAGCTGAGTGCTGCAGGACTTTCAGATTGGTAGGCTTAATTAAATAGATGCAGGTTCCTGCCAGCTTCACTATGTTTTATATGACTTAATGTTTACATACGTTTATGATATATATATATATGACTTAACTGTTAAATCATATGAGAAATTAGAATTCTGCTTAGAAAGCACTCCATCACAAATCTGAGGGGAACTTTGCAAATTCTAGACATTAGAGAATGAAGTACTTTTATGAATAAACACCTTCATTTGTATTTCTTTAATGGGGAAAAAGGCAAGTAGTAAATGAAAAAAAAATCTTGAAAATAAAAAGCCAGTTTTGTTCTGTGAGTTATGAATGTCATTAATTTCTTGTCGAGATTTTATTTATGTAGTACTCAGTTTTACTTCTGAGTGGGTGGCTCTTAAGATGAACAGCTGAAACAATTTAGCTGAGAGCCCTGAGCTGGAAATTACGACTGTAAAAGGTTCATCGGGAGCAAGGGTTCAGCAGAAGTGCTGCTTGGATGCACAATCCCTTTGAATTCCAGATAACCAAGTTTTCTATCAGTGGAGAGTGTTTTGTTTTTTAAGAAAAAATTGAAACGGAAAATCACATAGGGATGGTAGCTACATAGAGGTTATGTCTCATTTGCCTCTGATACTGTAATTACTCATGTAAATTGGCTTCATTATCCTGTGTGGTAAGGAAGATAGTGCCACTGTGAGAAGTACTGTGAACCACCACATTATGCACTGGAGCTGCATGACTGTAACAGCAACCTAAGGAAAACAAAAATCAAAACATGTAAAAAGACTGATACACAGTTCCCCTTAAAGCAGTTTAATCTTCCTGTTTGGAAGGTTACAGAGGCCTTTTAATAGCTGTAATGTTAGGTGGACAGATGCTGATCCTAAGACTGTAGACCACCTTAGTGATACTGTGCATATCCACCTGCTGCCATGCTGAATAAAGCAGAGTAGGAAAGCAGCCTCACTTACTTGTCTTCCAGGGGAAAGACAAAGGCAAAGGGGTTGCCAGAACATGCTTGGGGATTCTTCTGTTGTTATTTCCCGCCTTGCTTGTACTGAGCCTCTCTTCTGATGGATTTATATTTGCAGATCACAATTACTTTCCAAATCTAGCAGATGATTTAAAAGCCTCATGGAAGAAAACCCAAATGAAATTACTTTTTTTTTTTTTTTTTTCCTGTTAATTCAGCATCTGCAATGCCTTTCTTGCCTCGTTTTTTTTTTTTTTTTTTCACTATTCCTCATGCCTCTGTTTTATTTTGTCTCAAACCTATTTNAAAAATCTTGAAAATAAAAAGCCAGTTTTGTTCTGTGAGTTATGAATGTCATTAATTTCTTGTCGAGATTTTATTTATGTAGTACTCAGTTTTACTTCTGAGTGGGTGGCTCTTAAGATGAACAGCTGAAACAATTTAGCTGAGAGCCCTGAGCTGGAAATTACGACTGTAAAAGGTTCATCGGGAGCAAGGGTTCAGCAGAAGTGCTGCTTGGATGCACAATCCCTTTGAATTCCAGATAACCAAGTTTTCTATCAGTGGAGAGTGTTTTGTTTTTTAAGAAAAAATTGAAACGGAAAATCACATAGGGATGGTAGCTACATAGAGGTTATGTCTCATTTGCCTCTGATACTGTAATTACTCATGTAAATTGGCTTCATTATCCTGTGTGGTAAGGAAGATAGTGCCACTGTGAGAAGTACTGTGAACCACCACATTATGCATTGGAGCTGCATGACTGTAACAGCAACCTAAGGAAAACAAAAATCAAAACATGTAAAAAGACTGATACACAGTTCCCCTTAAAGCAGTTTAATCTTCCTGTTTGGAAGGTTACAGAGGCCTTTTAATAGCTGTAATGTTAGGTGGACAGATGCTGATCCTAAGACTGTAGACCACCTTAGTGATACTGTGCATATCCACCTGCTGCCATGCTGAATAAAGCAGAGTAGGAAAGCAGCCTCACTTACTTGTCTTCCAGGGGAAAGACAAAGGCAAAGGGGTTGCCAGAACATGCTTGGGGATTCTTCTGTTGTTATTTCCCGCCTTGCTTGTACTGAGCCTCTCTTCTGATGGATTTATATTTGCAGATCACAATTACTTTCCAAATCTAGCAGATGATTTAAAAGCCTCATGGAAGAAAACCCAAATGAAATTACTTTTTTTTTTTTTTCCTGTGAATTCAGCATCTGCAATGCCTTTCTTGCCTCGTTTTCTTTCTTTTTTTATCACTATTCCTCATGCCTCTGTTTTATATTGTCTCAAACCTATTTATGGTTCACTGCAGTAGTAATCAAGATCTGACTGCATTTGAATTGACATGGAAGCGATAAGAAAGAGAGAATTCAGCATATTATCTGCTCGTTGCACTAAACGGCATTACCTTGGCTATCCACAGAAAATAACGGCTTCCTTACAGCCTTTCTGAGAGTCATTCTCCTTTCCCTTAATATCTTCTCTGAATGAGAAAGCAGAGGCTTCTGTTTCTCTTCTAGAAATTCATTCCAGTGATGCTCAGACGTAGCAAGAGCCTTTTTGTCTATTCAATCCCCGTGTTACTCTGTTTGTTGTACAAATTATAATGCTGTGCTCTCCTTTATATGTTCATTCTCTATGAACAGAGATACTCCTGTAATGTATAGGATTACCAATATAATGCTGGCTAAATCACCTAGAACAGCTGAAGACACGTCACACACAAGATCTTAACCTGACAAGACTCAGAACTGCATTTAGGCTAATACAAAAGAGCCCAGATACATAAAACAGAAACAAATTACACGTTTCTAATAGGTCATAAAGAACGGGTATGATTTTTTTTACGTAATGCAAGCAGAGAAAATCTCTGGCACAAAATTGTTACACAACTCCAAACAATGATCTCAAAACGGGGAAGAAATGCATTACAAAAAAAATCTCTGCACTGAAGGAATATGGCAGACTGTTGCTTACCGGACACTTCTGGAATGGATGACTGAAACATTCTGAAGGAGTAACAGGTTGTCTTGCAGGTAACTTTTCAATGACACAAAACTTTAAATCCTTGTCACATCCCACCCACGAGAGGAGAGGTGACCAGATTCACAAATCCCCCCAATTAGACTGTGGTGGAATGACACTCAGGGTCTGTACATAAGAGGAAAAAAAAGACAACTTTAACAGGAAATTTCTACAAAATAGTTATGCTATTATGCATTTTCCCTCCCATGATTATATCTACCCAAGCTGTGCAGTTTTATAGGTAATTCAAGTAAGCCTTGTGCTACTTAACATCTGTAAGAGAAAGGAAAATGAGAAAGGGAATCCAAAGGGATGGATACGGGCTGAAAAGAAAGTTTTACTTTCTGTCTTGGACAATGGTGACAAGTGGTCAGATGTTTGAAGCAAATATATAGTCACTACCTGAGGTAATTACCAACTTATTTATCCCTTTCATTCTTACAATTGAAAATTGTTCTAATTAGAAAAGAACTAATGACAGTTACTGAATTGAAAAAGAAATTTCATGTAAAACCTTAAATTTCCTGCATTTATAAATTTTCAATGGGCATGGAATTTTTCTTCAGCCTGTATCACAGCACATTTGTCTAAACAAATGGATAAGGAAGCATGTGCTGTTATACTGAGTTACCTAGCATCTGTCAGCAGCAGTGCAACTTCTCCCTTTCATGCATTAACGAGGAGTGCGACTTCTTGCTCCTTGTCAGGCTGACAGACCTCGTATCTGTAGCCAAGATTGAAAGTATTCCTGGAACAGTTGGAGAAAAGTAAACTTTGCTGCCCTGAATAGGCACTGCTTAAAATGTTTCTCTTCTGCATGCAGGCTGAGGAACAGGCACAATTGAGCTTGATGAGGGTCTTTCTATGAGTAAGCTCTGCAAGCTGAAAAAAGAACCTGTAATGGAAATTTTAGGAACTGGTACACACTTAGCCCAGTGGCCTCCTTGGACCTTCCTTTTTAACTGTCACCTACATGTTTCCATTTTCCTTTTTTTGATTCAACGAGAGAAAAGAAATGCCTTGATTGAGTTATAAAATCTTACATGTGTGCTGCGGGGTTTGAGTGCTATGAAAGGTTTAATGTTAGTTCTTGGTGCTTGAAGTTGAAATATCAATCCTCGGGGAAAAATGGTTTCAGTTTTCTTTAATTTCTAAACATACAGGTATCATTTATTCAGTCCCCTTTCAACACTCCTTATATCATTACCATAGCACATTGCCTTCCATGAAAGGATTGAGGTTCACAATATTGTGATGTCTGGAATTCCTTCAGCTAACTAATGCAAATTTAGTGTTGTTTTTTTGTGTGTGTTTGTTTTGCATAAACTTGCTGTCCTGGAAACCTTCTGGTATAATCTTAATGCCAGAAATTATCTAAGGGTTATTTTAGCACTGTAAAAATCTATAGGAGATTCATATGTTTGTAAGATGAACTCACCAAGTGTAGAAATAGCAAAATAAAGTAGCTCAACTGGCTGCATTTTTCACTGGAATAATTTTCTTGCCTGAATGTTATTAAGAGTTGCCTGTCCATATGAAGCTGTCTCTTTCTCATGAATCCCACATAACAGTCACGACAGTAAATACATTAGCATCCTGTTTCAGGTGAGATGTTAGGCACCAAAATTGCTTCGTGGGTCTGTGTTACAGCTTCTGTCCAAATGTTCTCTTTCATTCCCTCTGTATTTGATACTTACATGCTCAAACAGAGCTAAAGCTGTTTGTGGAAAGCCTCCACAATGAGACACGAATTGCTGTGTTCTGAAGAGAGAAAATTTGTGTTACATTCCATTTTCTCTTTTTCCAGCTGAGAACATCTATTAGCAGCACTCTTGTTGGTGCTTACCACCAACAGATATATCTCAGTTCCAAATAACCTACTTGCTTCCCCTGCTTTTCGCCCTTATGCTTTTAATTTTAATAAATTGCATTACTGCATGGGCAGTAGGGTTGTTTTCTTGGTTTTTGGTTTTTTTTTTTGTTAACTGAGGTTGAAAAATGTTTTCTGCTACAAAATGTGAATCCAAATAACAATTTTGTGACTTGTTACCTTTCGGACTGTGATTTTCTATTTCTCATTTCTGAGTAAAGAAAAATCTTGCCAGTCAAGAAGCAGCTCAATTATTTTTGAGCGAAGGCCATGTAGGCAGCAATACTGTCCCTAAATATGAAAATCCTTCAAGTACTTGACAGGTGCTACCTGGGGGCAACCACTGTGCTATCAGAGTGAGAATATGTAAACTGGATGTTAACTGTTATGTTATTATGTTAAGTATGTTAACGGTTGAAAAATTCAGAAAAGAGCTTTCTTTTGGCATTTCTTTTTTCAGTTCTTTAACAAAAAGCTGGATATCCACCTGGATAGTGTTATGGTTGAGAGCTATACAAGCAAGGTGAGCAGTGAAATAGCTGATCCTCAGCTATAATTTAGTCACGCAGCTCTACAGAACTGGACTAAAGGGTTCCCTGTGCCATTACCATTGCTTGACAGAGAGCACTCAGATAGGGGCAGTGAATAGCCCTTTTACTGCTAAGTCTGTCATTGCAGTCACAAAGCTAATGGCAATGTATAGGCGTGTGGATGAGACCAAGCATCAAGGCACTGGCTTTGCAAAAGTATGTGAAAAGCAGGTAGATCATAGGAGTTCTTCTGTTCTAAAATGATAGGTCTTGTGAAGAAGGTGAGAATAAAATATGTCCTTAACAAGACAGGTGTTTTCTTTCATTTTCAACACCTATTACTCATACTTACACTGTGAAAACACATGTAGGGATATCTACATAACCTACTTACACTATCTCTTTTATACTTAATAACAATCTTCTTTGTTTTCTTCCTTTCTGAATTACACAATCCACATATTTCTATGCCACACTGCATTCATCTAAGTGTCTTTTGGTGTTGCTGCTATTGCAGGTGAAAGAGAATATTTTAATTTATATACGGCCATCTCACTCTTAGTATTTTATACCTTTATATGAATCTCCTGTGTATGTGTCTTATGAGATAAAAGCTTTGTAGCCAAAGATGATGCCAAGCCCTTTCCTAGGATGTGCTACATGGGTCTGTTATGCTTACCCCCCTAAGTGAATAGACAGGAGCATAGTTAATGTGAGGCTGGGGCAGTGCATGAAGAGCTGTCTTAGGTGCTCACATGCAGTATTATTTTGATAGAAATAGAGAAACAGACTGAAGTCAACAATGCAAAACTGAGTGTCTCTCCCTGTTGCAGAAGGTGATGTGGAACGGGCCATGTCTGCTGTGCTGGACCTTGTCTTCAAGGCTTAAACAGACCTGATGAAGGCATGAGCTGTAAGAAAGCCAGCTTTGTGCCCCATGCCAGCCTGTGCTGCACCCTGGTGGATGTTCTGACAGGGACAGCAGTCCAGCCTGTCAGGGAAGGCACACCATTTTGTCACATAAAATTAAAAGGTACAAGGGCACGGGAGGCAGAAGGAACTCCTCCACGCACAGGATCCGTAGAGCATGCCAGGGAAAATCTAACTCGTGTCAGTCCCTGTGCTGTGTGAGGTTCCCAGCATTTGAAGGGATGTAAAATTTACTCACTATCTATATTCCTCTTTATTGGAACAAAAACTTTGTTATACCAGTTGTTGTGAGGCCTTTCCTTCCGAGGCCCTAAAAACTCGTGTACCGTTCTGTCCTCACCACTCTGCTCTCTGGCGCAGAAGATTCATATTTGTAAAGAACGACTTCTTTGAAATTAAGTCCTATTTTCAAACAGGAATTGGGATGACCAAGTGCAGTACAAAAGATTCAGACTATAAACTGCTGAGTGATACTGGTGTAAGAAAGAGGGGAAAAAAGATAAGTGTTGAATATTTTGATGTGGTTAATACCAGGAAGCCCTCCTCACCTGCACACCTGGAACATTCTAAGTAGTTTGGACAGGCAGACAAACCTGGACAAGCTGAAGAGAGTTCAAAAGAGGGCAGTGAGAACAAAAGACTTAAAATATAATATATATATATATCAGATCTGTATTTCTTCCAGCATAGTGGAAAATAAGTTCAAAGTAGGATACGAGGCAGAGCTTTGTAGGTCTTAGGAACAGATCCCAGGTAAGACCCTGGGCCCAGTGTCAGTGGATGTTCTGCTGGGCAGCACCACAAGGTGTTCCTCAGGAGGGATTCAGGCACATTCAGCCTTCTTTGTGGTGACAGGATGGGCTGAATTCCCAAGGCCTGGACAGCCATTACATTTCTGTGGTCAAGATATCCCTCTTGGAAGGTTCTGGACAGAGCTGGGAACAAAAGGGAAAAATCAGCACACCTGGCAGCAACAGTACTGTTATTCTGTAGAGCATTACATCCAGCGGGGAAACTGAGACACTGAGTGACTGTTGTCTTTACCATTTTACTAACAAAAACAAAGAGGGTTGTTTTTTGCTTATGAGAATCTAGGCGTCCCAAGTGAGTCAGGAGCTAAGAACTATTGCATCTGTATTCCAAGGAAATTTAGAGGAAATCTTGTTTGAATTTGTCAAATAAATATTTTGTTAAACATTTATGCTATGCTTTATTCATAAAATAATGCAGAGAACCTAAGTGTCTAGAAAGTGAAATATCTTGGCTTTTTTTTCCCGATGACCTTAAAGAAAGCTCTGCAAAAACAGCACAGACAGAAAGCTCTGCAAAAACAACACAATGTGCAACATGAAAATTTATAATTAGGTCCACCAAAGCATAACACACAAGAATAAGGAAGAACATTGGAAATAAAAAATAAAAATACAATACAATAATTGATAAAAATAAAAAAATATCCAATACTACTAAATAGAAACAAACGACACAGCTATAGAACTGAGTTGACTTAGATTTTCCTTTCTTTAATGATTTAAGAAAATGGATACAATTCTTTATTACTTTTCTTGCTGCATATCTTTCTGGATAATGCAGTATATTTTAGAAATATGCGAAGTCTCCTATTTTATTTTGATTTGCTCTCCACTTTATTGCTGTATATATTGGAAGATTTTGTGCAGCACCAAAAATCAGAATATGTATGCTTAAAAAGCGATTATATCATTGGTTTTAGAATAAAAATAAGTTTTTAAGGCTTGAGTTCTTTGCTCAAGATAATACTCTGAAAAGTAGCAGCAATATCAAAGCAGCAGGCCAGACCATCCTTAGAAGTGCATCCTTAGAATTTCAAATGAGAAGAGCACTATCTCAAAAGTTTTTCTTCTTTTTAAATGCAAATGAATGAAAATCTAATTAAAGATGTATGGTTTGTTGACCTACTGAAATAAAAAGTTATGGTTTATGCTATTTTTAAATGAAAATCTTAAATAATGCCTGTTTTTTTATGATAACTATTTTTTTTTCATTAGGAGGATGTTGATTCTTTGTCTATTGTCTTAGTATAAGTAACACTAGCATAAAGTAGTGTAGTGTACAGTACTGTATTTAAAATAGAAAAGTGCATTTTTTCTATTATAAAAGATGTTGTAAACAAATTTTGAGATGTTTGTATATTACAGTTTTTTTAAAAGAATTACAAACGCACAATTTTTACTTTTGAATGGAACTTCCAAGTGCAAGGTCATGTATCTGGGTCAGGGCAATCCCGGGCACAATTAGAGAACAGGGGGAGAATGGCTTGAGAGTAGCCCTGAGGAGAAGGATTTGGAGGTGCTGACTGAGGAAAGATTCAACATGAGCTGGCAATATGCACTTGCAGCCAAGAAGGCCAAATGTATCGTGGGCTGCATGAAGAGAAGCGTGGCCAGCTGGTCTGGGGAGGTGATTCTGGCCCTCTACTCTGATCTTCTGAGACCCCAACTGGAGTACTGTGTCCAGTTCTGGGGCCCCCAACACAAGAAGGACATGGAGTTGCTGGAGCAGGTCCAGAGGAGGGCTGCAAGGATGGTCAGAGGGCTGGAGCACCTCTCCTAAGGGAACAGTCTGTGAAAATTGGGGCTGTTCAGCCCGGAGAAGAGAATGCTCCAGGAGGGCCTTATTCTTACCTTATGGAAAAATGTGTACTTTTTGCAGCTTTTGGCTGCACAGAAGCCTTGTGTTTACTCACAACTAGGATTTGCCTTACAAGTGAATGTCTTGTCCAAAGTGAAAAAAAAAAAAAAAAAGATTACTTGTAGGTTGCTTAAATTAAGTGAAATCTTGCCAATACTAGCCAGTGGAAGCCTGATTACATATTCTCCTGGCCACATCACTTCTTCATCAGGGCTTCTTTAAGGAATAATAAATGCTTCAAAGATAGCCTTATAAAAATGTCACGGAGGAATAAAAAAAGTAGCAGATGATTTAATCTGAGTGAAATAATTGCAATGATTGGCTGTAAAGCTATCCTAATATAACCCTCTGTTTTGCAGTTAAGCATTTTCTTCACAAATACGAATCAAGTTGCATCAGTATAGATACTGAAATCATTGATTGCAACAAAGAAGTCCTTCCTTCAAAAAACTTTCTGAAGCTTATCTTTCTATTTGAAAGTGTGTTTCAGGAAAAAGAAAGATCTATTTCTGATTGTGCTAATTTTCATTGTGGTTGGACAGATTTTTGCAGTACGTGCTGAAGGGTGACTAAGAGAGTGTTTCATTTCTTCTCGCGTAGCTCTTCAGAAGGGTAGGCAGATGTGCTCTTGTTCATGATAACACAAGATTCACCAAGTTTCTCTTCTGTAGTAGTCCAGCTCAATATATTCACTTATCTGTTTTCTTAATTACCGACTTCTCAAGCTTTAGCCGCTTGAGTTGTCAGAAAAAAAGTTCTGTTTCTTGCTTCTTTGCCACTTTCTTTTGTTATTCTGTCAAAACTAGAAAGATCAACTTATCTCTTGCTTCTTACATCACCTAAAAGAGAACATATCAACACTGGGGTAGTCATCACAAGCTCCGTTACTGCAATGACTTTTGGTTTCTATAAAACCAGCTCAGTATCAGTAAGCACGAGGAAAGTGGTGATAAAATAAATGGCAGGAAAAAAATTGCCTTTTGTTATCAGCTTCCTCTTAAAGAGTCACATTGAAATAGATTTTTATTGACTAGCATTGTAGTTCATGTTAAACAAACAACAGAAAAAGCACTCTAAAATTAGCAGTTGTTATCTTTTGTTTGTCCAGCCATAAAAGTATTTCTTAAGCAATCAAAAAACAATTCAGCACACTTGAGTACTTCCATTATTTTGGCAGTGTGCCTTTTTGTGTTGCGTTCTTGAGCAGTGACGGTGCACAAGCAGGCTGCTCTAAAATTAGCACATTGTGCATGGCCAGGGACAGCACTGCTGCTCTGTCACAGAGACAAGAAGGTTTGTACCACGAAGCCTCCCAAAATGGTTTTTAACATTTTATGCTTAGCTACAAGCTTAGGTTCAGAACACCTGCAACGCACTCAAAGAAATTCAGCATGGCCTATTCTGTGCAAGAAAATTCTGGAATTATGCAGAACAGTGCAGGCCCTTAGCAGAAAAGTGGAATTTGACTTTAAGCAATGCTAAAGCAAAAGGCATGGTCCAAGGAACACTTAATGCATTTCAGTTGTTAACAGCAATTTGGACCAGAGTAAAGGCAATCAAAGTAAGAGTACTGTACATTTTAGCCATTAAGGTTTTCAGCATTAATGCTTTTCTTCTACATAGGTCTCCCTGAAAGTAGTGCCTCCTATTTATTTCCATGGAAACTACAACAGATACAAAGCATAATAGTACTATTTGATGGAAGAAATTCTCATCTACAAAACATTATTTTTTATCATGGTCACTGCCATTAGCGATTTGTTTTTGCCAGCAAAGAACAAGAGCCTGCATGCTGCGCTCCTAAAAATCTGCACCAGCAAAGGTGACATGCTGTCGCTGTCACCACTGTTGAAATGCACCACTCACTGCCTCCCTGTGCTCACATCCTCTGGTTGGTCTCCATAAACATTCACTGAGTGTCAGTGAATGTCCATGGGTGGCATTTTTTTCTGCACAGTCACATTCAGTGCCACACCTTTGCTTCATGTGCATTTCCATGTCATCTACCATTCTGTCAGACTGCCTCTCTGCTGCCATCTCGCACACAGCATCAAAATGTAACAGCCTCTACTGACATATCATCAACATCCACCTCTGATTCTGTTGACCAACACAGTGAAATAGGAGGTATTACTTTCAGAGTGGCCCCTGTACATAATAATGGATTACAGTTTGATATTTTACATGTGCAGCACTGCACGTACCCTACAATTAAAACAGCTGCAGCTCCAGGTTGTGCTTGTATTTTCTCACATTATTTACAGATGCTCATTTAATATCTGTTAAAACATCCTGACTCTGAGACAAGAGAGAAAACTGGATTTTTTAGGCAAGCTTCCTGTGAAGCTCCCCTGGGCTATGTAAGCAGACAGCTGGGTCCCTGATGCATTTTCACTTCATGTTATTTAATGCAGAATGTTCTGGGGAAAGTGATTTATTTGTCACACAGCTTATGACTGGATCTTCTCGACTTTGGTTATTTGTAGATTGCAGTAACTGCTTGAAGGAGCAAAAGACAGTTAATATGACAAGGTCTTAGAAGACCTTTGCCATCATGGAAATACCCCAAATCTGGACACATAGAAACCTGGAAATAGCACATCAGAAATTACTATTAATGTAAAAACAGTGTGAAGACAGAAAGCCAAGCAGCCAGACAGGTGTCTTAGCTTTAAGCATGAGCTTATTCATAGTCTTAATGGCAGAGGCCCATGGTAACTTTTAGCACAGAGAACTGGGAAAGACAAGAAAAACTCAGGGCAGGATCACGAGCTGACAGCTGTATATAGAGGGCACAGTGGTCTTCAGAAGAAGACTGTCACAGAAATGATGGTTAATAACTCAGATTTTACCAATCTATCTGAAAACACTTTCAAGGGAAATAACTGTCAAGACAGCATTTTATAGAGGAAGAAGTAAAAGCAGAGTTCAAATGACTTGCAAGCAGCTCAGTGGTAAACACTGGTCTCTGGAGTCCTACCAATTGTGTCTTTGTTATGCTACCGACATTGCTGTGCCTTGTCTGGAGTTCACCAAAGGCTTACCACCATGACAAAGTTATTAGGTGTTGACCTGTTAACAAAAAGCCCTTTTCAGCAGCTTGTCTCACAGAGAAATTTTCATGACTGCTTCCCTGGGGCTAAAAATCTTTTTGCATTCTCCCCATGCATTGCAGGCTCTCCAACAGCCCCAGAATCACACAGAACTCTTGACAAGGTCTTCAGGAAATGAAGTGGTACTCAGGGCCCTCCACATTGTGCTTTTCTGTTTCCAAGAACCTGGTGTCTCTGCTATATCTTTATCTACATAGCACCGTTAACTTCTCCAGCTCCAACACACTTTACTTAAGTAATTTTATTTAAGTATATTATTTAAGTTGTTAAGAAAAACCCTGCATTTTCCTTAATAGAAACAATAGAGGGAAACAAATTGTGTGATTATGCATCTAATTATAACACGAATCTGGCTATATTATGTCAGTTGTCCACTGAGAATGGGAGTCACCATGACAAAGCCACTGAGCTTTCGTAAAGTCAAAAGCTTGCTAATGCATGGACATGTTTAAAAAAACAAAAATAAAAAGATACAGTGTAGGGGCAACCATTTCACTTATGGGGTTAACCCTGAAATGTTCAGCTGCAGTGTGGTTAATTTAGAGACGTAAGGTAAGGAAATAGTGTAGAAATGGGAATAGAAGTGTCTATTCAAAAGTGAAGTACATCATGGGAGAACTATCCATTATCATTTGCTTGGAAGGTAGGTTTTAGCAAGTAGATTGCATTAGCATTCAGGCACTTGTTTTATATTTTTCCTGTTTTTACAGTGCTATCCCCTTGAAACTCATTAAACCTTTTTCTGTAGCAAGCTAGCCACTCATGCTTGAATAATCTAAGGGGTGAACAGAATATTATTATAAATACTCAGGTGCCCGTGATAAGAAGTAGCAAATTTAAATTTGATTAGAAAGCAACAACAAAGCAGAAATACACTCTCAAACACATACAGCTATCGCATAAGCAGTATGCATTTTTCTTGTAAGGGATTTATTAGAACATAAGTCTTAGAATTGAGTGAAATAAATAACTCATCCAGATTAGTGGGTGAACATTAATCATCTCTATATCACACTCTGAGGAAGAAAAAAAGAGGATTGATTTGTTATTGCTTTGTGCTTTATTTAACCACAAGAGACTCATGCAAAATAGGTGTAAAAATGCCGTACTGTGTAAAAATGAGGACACATTCTAACCTGTTATTTTTTTTTATCCCTGAAAGATCCAGTTGAACACACCACCTCAGCACAAACCCCTCTATTGAGAAGGCCTCAAGTTTAACTGATTGAAGTGCAACTGCATATGGGCTATATAGGCTTAAAAAATAAAATAGATTGAAATGTCTGTCTCTATATTAATGAGACAGTTAATTCCAAACCTGCATACTATTTCCATGTAAGGGCTGGGGAACACTGGAGGTATTGCATCTTGCAAAGTAAATCAACATATCTCCTGTACTGCACCTAACAAGCATGAGTGTGTCTTTCTTGGACAAGGCGGTAGGTGGGAGATGAGTTTGTCCCTTCTTCCTCTATTCAGTGTTATGTAAAGATCATGTGTGTTGTCCTACACTTGGACAGTAAAAGCAGGGTTTTATTTCCTCCTGTCCTTTCCCCTCCGCATAGTGCAAAAGTCAGCATCGGCGATCAGGATGCTCCCCAGGGGAGAGGAGATGTCGGATGGAGCTGCTTCACAGTGCCAAGGATCTGATTTGTTTTCAGTTATTTTTTATTTAAGGAAAATCAGGCTTCCTTAATCAACAGCATTCTCCTTATATCTTTCCGTTCTTCGGGCAACCACAATGAAAAAAGCTCCAACAGGAAGCCAAAAGGAAATAATGAGTAGAAAAGTGTGCCTCAATTCCCTTTCCTTCCCTGTTTCTGGAATTTAGGCACCCAAATCAAGGCTGTGGGCCCATGCAGCCATTGTTTTATGACCATCAAATCCTGTCTTCAAAATCAACATATGCAAAAGTTCTCTCAAGTAACTGCACAGGCTGCCAAGTGCCTTTGAGAAGGATATACATCTCCCATATACCTGATGTCATCAGTCACCATACGAAGTATATGTGATTCCACGGTTTAAGGGCCCTCAGGGTTTTCTTTGATGACTCTCTGGAGCAGAGATACAGAAATTATGCCTAAACATTTATTTGGAAGCATGTCTAAATGTCTTCCTAAACATAACCCTCCTTGTTTGATTTTGGTGGAGGAGCAGTGCCTGATTTGTTTTAGTTTGTGATGGTTGTAAATTGGGGAAAAAACAATTATGCCAAGTGGAGTTATATTCATCTAACACTACAATATTTCTTACTTTACATTACTCTTGTGGAAATGCATTGCTAATGCATGTTGCCTAACGCATAGGGTTACTGAGAAAATAAATTCAAACTTGTTTACAGGTTGGCTAGGATCCTCAAATGGGAACCATTCACAATAGAAAGTTACTGTCTGAGAGGATCCTGACATTTAAAATTCAGCTGAAAGTATTCCAGCATGTCAGATAGGCAGTAAATTTTCAATATATGGAAAGTGTTCAGAGGCATATTCACGCCATTGCATTTTTCTCTGTGCTGCAATGGTGACCATTCACAATACATTAAAAACTGGAGCTCCAGAAGGAAAATTGACTCGTGCAAATTTAAAAAGAAGGAAACAGTTTGGATTTGACTACGAAATGTTCAAAAGCATAATGCATATACTAGTTCAGTGAAAATGAATTGGTCTTCAGACCCTTAAGGGTACAAGAAAATAATATCAACACCGATCTCTTTCTCTCTTTCAGAAGGTAATACCCAAAAGATTAGGGTAGCTGGGAAAAAAACAAAACAAAACAAAAAACACCAACCAAACAACAACAAAACAACCAACAACCAAACAACAACAAAAAAAAGGAAGAATAAGACAGATTCTGTGTAACTGAATGGATAAACTTTGATCATGAACAATTTTGTCATGTGGAGCATTCTGTCTGTAGCTTCCAATATGTAAAGAGCATGGAAAGTGGAAGTGGCATCACTTTGATTCACTGGTAAGTTTGTGACAGAAAATGAAATTTCATGTTTGGACAGCTTGTTACCGTGCAGTTATACCAGAGTCTGATTTATATACTTTTTTCTTGTTGTGTGTCACTAGCTAATCCTTATGATATGGAAGAACCCTGCAAGAAACCATAATCTGCTGGCAGGTATCTGTGAAGACATGTAACAGTTGAGTAATTTTTCCTTTGGTTAAGATGTAAATAAGGTATTAAGAAAGCTAATGCTTATAATGTTTCCACTTCTTTGTATGCTACATATTATGAAGCTTTCTTTTTCCTCATTAAAATGTGCTTTTGCAAAATGTTCACAGATCTGGAGGTAAACTTCGAGTAAACGATTCTAAAAGCCTTGCAAATGAATGCAGAAATATTCAGAATATAAAGAGAAAGGATTTTATTTTCAAATTATCATCACTGGAATTAGCATAGAATTACCATGAGACTTTATGCTGGGGAGTAGAGCTGAAGGTACTGCTTTTCAGCTGTTTAATTTAGGCCTGTTGCTTGAATTGGCTTCACAGACACTGAGAAATCAGAGGCAATTGATCTTTGCCCTATCAAATCCTTGATTTGATGACTGGGCAATCAATCTATTAGTTCGTCTAGACGCTGCAAGTTTGTTCTGATGTTTGGAGCTGCTAGGAACATGTCTGTTACTGTCACAAATCATTGGACAAAGTTTATGATGTCTGTTTCTCTGATTATTCTTCCTAAAATATGTATGTAGTTCTTTATGTTCATTCATATATTCCACTGTCCTTTTTGTTCAGTAAGATAGTTTTATTATTAAAAGGTAATGAAGTGTGTATGACTGGAATGATTTCCCATACCTGTGGATTCCAGGATCTGAGGACTTCTAAGACAGGTAAAACCCAGTAACCAACTAGGTAGTGAAACTACCCTCTTATCATCCAATAAAAGTTAACAAATGCCTGCTGTTAGCTTTGGAAGGAAGGATGGTCATTTTTTCTGGTTTTCAAATGGAAATGACAAACTGATCAAATTAGACTCAGAAAATATCCATAATAATTTCATCATCTTCATAACAAGCTCTTTCTTATAATTTCAAAGGAAGGTTGGGTTGGTGAGGGATTGTGTAGCTCATGGAGTCCTGATTGTTTGTATGGGTATTAACACTGAACCTTTTGATATTTGATTATGGTGCAGTTAGTAAGCAGAAATTGGCAAACCTTTCTATTTATTTATTGATGAGGTTTTTCCTATTGTCATTTCTGTGTTAGTGACAGAATGAGAGGAGACAGCTTTTTATCTTTGGCTTTCCAGATGTACCTATACTTAAACTAAAAGGAAAGGAGACATTTAGTAGTAGATCATGAGTAGTGAAAAAACTGAGCAGACACTGTTACTGATATAAAAAAGAACCTCATGATTTAACTTGCCATTGAATTTGTTATCTGTCAAGAAAATCAGTCAACTTTTGAGGAATTCAGTTCAACTGAAGATGCAGTCTGGTTTTTCCAGTTGTTACAAGGTAGGATTTTTTTTTATTATTTATTCTTTGTTGTTGCTCTGTGTTAAATACAGTAGTGTTTTTCTATAGAGGAAGAGCCATCCTTCAGTGTAGCTCTTTCCAAGAAGGGAGACATTTAAAAATACCGTTAAAAGAATTATCTGCATATGAAAATGATTTTCAGCTGTTAGTGAAACTATGCATATCAAAGAAAAGAAAGAAAAAGAAAAGATAAAGCTTTTACTCAAAGTACAAAGTGTAAATAAAGCATGGACATCAGTTTTGCTGGCCTAATTCCCAGAGGTCAAGAAGTCAATCTTTGGACTCTCATTTCTAGAGACCTTTGATACACAGTCACAACAACTTAAATGTGCTCTTTGGGGTTTGACATCTGGAAGAGTGATCTGTTTTGATACAGCCCATAAGACTTGGCTTTAAAATTCTTAACGCATTTCCAACCTCATGTTAGATGCTGAAGCTGTCCTCTGTAATGCACATATGAATACTGGACATTCACAAAACCCAACAATTCATTTCACAAAAGCTGAGAAAACAACTCTATGGCTTAAGAAAAGTCCACTAGAGATCTAGACCTTCAATGTGTCTAGGAAACTTTATTATTAAATAGCACAGTTAAAATACCAATTATATAATTTCAAATACATACACTGGAACACTGAGCAAGACTAGCTGATTGTCCTTCAGATTTATAAGTAATCCAGCTTTTCCAGTGAGCAGATATATTAAGTAAAATTCACCTGAAGTGATTACTGATAATTAAATCCTGAAGATTCAAAACTCTGCACAATTTAAAACACGTTCATCAATTTCACTTAAAAATAAATATTTGGACATGCAGAGTGCACACTGGAATTCCTTGCTTTAACCTTGGAAAAACCAGAACTGTATAGATACTTTGAGTAAACTTCAGTCTGCCTGGAGATTTTATATTGATTTGGCAAAGAAATTGGTTTTCCTGCCTTTTTTCCGACCCAGAGAGCTTACTTAAACATTATCTGGTGGCCCTCTTTGTTGCCTTTTGCCTTGTGCTTATTCTTAAGTAAGGAAAGTAGGTATAGGTGTCCATGAATATGCTATATTTCCGTTAGACTAGCATAGAGAGCTATAGAGGGTGGAAAATAAAAAAACACAGTATCTTGAAGGCTGGCATGCTGCTCAAGCCCTGCTATTATCTATGGCTTTTGGCCTCTGGCCTTATTAAGTCTAAATTTGTACACTAAGCATATCTGGAATTGTATTTCCATGGGTGAAATTGTGAGTGGTAGTCTAGCTTGGCACTGTAAGAGTGCGGAGCTACTTCAAGGTGTAACGACGCAACTGGGGCTATGGTTTTGCTACTGGCTTACCAGTAAGCATTTTTCTGCTCCTTATAATGAATCTAGATCCTGAATTAATGCCTATTTTCCTTATTTAGATTCTCACAGAATCCTGTGACATGCGAATTTGCAGTATGAACTGTAGAAAAAGCTATGTGCAGAGTTTATTACTGGTGTTATTTGGGGCAATCTCAGTGACTGCTACTATTTCTTCCAAAGTTGCTATGAAATTTCATCCATTCTCCACCAGTCTGAGCTGCTCAAGACTGAGATCACTCAGAACAAAATTGTTTGTTGTGTGGCTATGGATGAACTCACATTTAAAAGACAGAACTCATTAATAAATGGCAGTTATAATGAGATACATTATTGAGTTTGCACTTAGTTTAGCTGTCCACTTCCAGTTTGCTTGCAAGATAATTCTGCAGATGAAGTAAACCAGCACATGGCCACAGTGTTTGAGCACTGGCTTCTCCTGTCATGCAGAGAATATAGTTAATGTACTCATGTTTTGCAGTCAGACTTGATGATCATGAAGGTCTTTTCCAACCTGAGCAATTCTATGACTCTGTGTAGTGGAATAAGGATTATGAAATATGTCACAAGGACAAAATCTGACAACTGTTGAGAATGGGATTTCAGGAATGAAACTTTGGGAGATAAAAAGAAATAGCACAGGCTAAGCAAATGTCAGTTATATAAAAACAGATCCTTCAGTCTATGTTAAGATGCTGAGCCATAATTTGCCATGGGTCAGGCTCTTTGGCAAGTTTGCTACTCTTGCAATACAACCAGTAACTTCTTGCAGAGGGAAGTGACAGGAGCCCAAGTAAATACTAAAGCTGTGCTAGTTCTTTGCTCCTGTCAGTGTGCCTCCTGGGACCCTTTAGCCCAGCCAGTAACACACCTCTGCCTTCCCTATGTGCCCGGGGCACTCCAAAGGAACACACACTGAATGTGCAATCAAATGAGGATTAGATTGGAAGTTAAGTTTTCAAAATCTCATGTGTATTTGGTTTTCTTTTTCCTTTTTCTTCCCATCTTTAGCTACAAACAATCCTTTTGGAGCCCTCCCCCAAGAAAACCTCTAAGAAAGGATACTGAATACCTGTACCTTAGGCCCAGAAAGTCTGGATATTCTAGGAAAAAAACACTTTCTTGTTTAATTTTAGGCAGGGAAGGTTGGAAACGCCACTTAGAGTAGATGCAAATTTAAGTACATAGTTTCTTCAGTAACGATGAACTGCCGTATACTTCTTGGGCTGTATTCTCAGTTTGAGAAGTACAGAGAATGTGCTGACATGAGATATTAATATTACAGGTGATTTTAAAATGCCTTTATTTGTATTCCAGCAGTGACATTAACGTTTAGGCTGAGGGCTAACCGACACTTTCTTAGTTCTGTGAAAACAGAAAGTTTCTCGGTAAAAATATGGTTGCAAAATACATGGTAATTTTTGTTTATAAGTAACATCAACAAGAGCGCAGGTGCCTGAAGTCCTTTTGTCCCCTTCAAACAACATATAATGAACAGTAAACATTTTTTAGTAACAGAGCTTTTGCTTGTGATGGCTCTGATGTAGTGATCTGGAAAATAGTGGTAGAGGCATAGCAAAGAAATGAGAGCACATTTGGATAAAAGAGCACATTTTAGTCACGTAGAGACGATCAATAATCTGCAATTTCATGAACCTGGGAAGCTCAGGGACATGGATTACATAAAAATCAAAGTTCAATGACAATCTTTATAAAATTACATCATCAACTTCTCAGTTAAATCCACAAGAGCAGAAGCTCAAAGCACAAGCTAAAATTCTACCTGTCCTCCATAAAATTTACCGTGGATTCTTTTCCTCAAGCGTACCTAAAGACTGAAGAGCATATCATGAATTTCACTTTAGCAGGAAATTACTTTGCTTTCATGTGTTTGATTTGTAAGTTTTTTTTTGTTTGTTTGTTTTTTGTTTGCTTGTTTTTAAGACTGTCCTCATAATCTCTGTTTTTTTCTTCTCTTGTTTTCAAAGCCTTCTTATAACCTAAAATATAAAAGTTTATTGCCAAGAAGAGTTTTACTGAAGCTGCCTGAACATGGTGACTCAGATTAAGTAAGGTCTCATGTGATTGAGATTGCTCACATGAATAAAGCTAAGCATAAGACTGAACTTAAATCTGGAAAACTATGGATGAAATACAGGTCCTCCTGAGCTGTGAGACCTCTCTGGGGAGAAATCAAGGGATAACATCAGTAATAATTGATACTAAAATTGCATTTTCATCCCAGAGGATCTCTAAACCGTGTCATGCCTCATTCTCACCTGGACTGAGTCACAGGTTTTCATTTCAGCACTTCCCAGAAGTCTGTGAAAAGTGGCTTCTCCTTGAGGATACAGACACTTTAACTTTTTAGAAGTTCTCATCCTCAGTCTCCCAGCACACTTTTTGTGCTCATTTCTGGAAGAGAGAAATAAACAGAAGGACATGAAACTCCAGCACTCAGTAAGCTGACAGGTGATGCAACATGGACACGCTGATGTAGACAGCACTGCATCACTGTTCTGAGTGCTGCAAAATCTAAGCGTACCAAAGACCCCTGACACAAAGGTAGCTTTAGGCTAGAAAGCAGCAATCAAACCAAGAGGAGTGGTGAGCACAGGTTTTTCTGTGGGCCATTGTGGTTTTATTTCCTCCTCTATGGCCACATCTTATGATTGCAGAACAAGCCATGGCCTCTTTTATTTTAACTAACATCAGCCAAAATTGTCTGCTTGAAGAATTCTGTCCAAATATGTTTGATTTTTATTTTCTAGCAGTAAATTTATTATACTGAATCCTGTTTGAGATTTTTAGTGCATTTCAAGTAAAGCTGCACTAGGCTTTATATTCTAAGATGGGTAGAAAACTGGAAGAATAACTGCATAAATTGTTTTGTGCCTAAAAGGTACTACTTTCATCACCTTTCAGGAAAATGGAAAAGTTTACTTTGACATGCAGTTAGCTCTGTTGACTAACACATATTGTGGAAAATTGTGACTGTTTCTACTTGTCAAACATTAATGGTACGTGGGACTCTGAAATTCCTTCACTTAAGACTGGCAGTTCTCTGGGAGAGATGCAGCCTAACAGTTAGAAAAAAGGTGGTACAGAATCATAACAAAGTCAGTTGACGTGTGCCCTAATTCTTCATCTATAGCTCTGCTTCCTGCCTCCTAGTGGACTCTCCAACTGCAGCTGGAATTAGCAAGGTTGGAAGGTCTGGTTTATGAGAATGGCCAGAACATTTCATACACGGGAGACAAAATTTATATACGTTTTGGCTAATCTTTTTTCAATATACACGTCTTCAAACATGCATGCCTTGATTTAAAGGATACCATGGTGGAAAATTTACTTTTATAAGCAAAAGAAAGGCTTCAGATATCTTATTCTGAAATGGCAAAAGTATGCAGCCCGAGCTTCATAGTTTGCCCTTTGCTACATCTGTGCCTAGAAAGAAGCATATGTTTTGCAGTGAAGTGCAGCTACAAAGGTAATGGTTGTACATATCACTAGACATTACTTCAAAATTCTTTGTTCAGTGTGAGCTTCAGGAGCATGAGGTTTTGCAATAAATAAATACATAGATAAATAAATAAATAAATAAATAAAAAAGAAGTCCTCAGAGAGGGAAAATTCAGCAGTTCAGAAATCTGCTATAATGGCATTTGTGAGCGAACCTTCAATTACTAGCGTGCAATTGGGAGAGCTAGCAATCTCTTCTTTGCCCTTTAGACATCAGTAAGAGCTGTGAGTGGTTTAATTAATGAAGTATATTCCACAGATACTCATTGCAAACATTCCTTTAGGAAACAGATATTAGAATGTTACCTAAAATAGGAATTTAATGTACTTCATGTTCAGATTAAATTCATTTGTCTTCTCTGCATCTCTGGTGTATCACTTCTAGTAGGACATATACTCAAAATGAATAGCAGAGTGCTTACTGTTTTAATTCCAGTTCCTTTGCCAAAAGCTTATACCTTGATATTAAACATATATAATGGACTGAGTGGAAACATTGCATTGCTTTTCAGTACCACAGGCATTGCCTGACACTACTCATAGATATTTAAATCTCAGGATACTTCTTCTAGTGTTAGTGCCTACAACTAACATGTTACAGAACTCAGATAATTAAATATTTCAGCTATTATTTGTCCTCAGTGGTTTTATTTGCAATAATAAAAAGGGACATGTTTCAGCATCAGTTTTCTGTCATGGCCACATGGACAGCTACATCCAATTGCTATAGGCCTCCTGCAAACCAGTGGAACATCAAAGTGTTGGCAATGTGAAGAATGTAGCACATAAAGTGATTAATCAGGAAGGTTACTCCTTGGGAGTGGATGTAATGTACACCTCTCATAGTTTGCTTTGGGGGAGAAGGCTTCACAAACTGTGCTGAGACAGTTCATAGAATCACTGAATGTCTTGGGTTGGAAGGGATCCCAGGGATCATCAAGTTCAAACCCCCTGTCATAGGCAGGGCCACCAACCTCCAGATCTGGTACTAGACCAGGTTGCCCAGGGCTCCATCCAACCTGGTCTTGAATGCCTCCAGGGATGGGGCATCCACAGCCTCTGTGGACAGCCTATTCCAGCACCTCATCACTATCTCTGCAAAGAAATTCCCCCTGACATCTAATCTAAACCTTCCCTCCTAGAGCTTAAAAACATTCCCCCTTGTACTACCACTATCTACCCAAGTAAAACGTTGATTCCCCTCCTGTTTATAATCCCCTTTTAAATACTAGAAGGTTGTAATGAGGTCTCCTTGGAGCCTTCTCTTCTCCAAGCTGAACAAGCCCAGCTCTCCTAGCCTGTCTTCATAAGGGAGATGCTCCAGATCTCTGATCATCTTTCCACCCCTCCTCTGGACTCTCTCCAGCAGCTCCACATCTTTCCTGTATTGGAGACCCCAGACCTGGATGCAGTCCTCTAGTTGAGGCCTCATGAGGGCTGAGTAGAGAGGGACAATCACGTCCCTATCCTTGCTGGTCACCCTAATTATTTGTAAGGCCAAGGCTGGGTTCCACAGGTAGGTAGAGTCACTGTGCAGAACTTTACCCACAGTGGGCTTGGGAACACTTATGGGACTACGGCTGACGGCTGATGTTCCTCATAGAAAAGCAACTAGCAAACAAACAAAAACCAATGGACTAAAAGCATATTTCCATGTTCCCATAACAGTTTTCAGTCAGACTGGTTATTTTCAGTCAGAATTTTCAGTCACGGTGAGGCTAGGCATCTCACAGGCAGGAAGTTAGGACAAACCTCTGGGAGTCTTTTTTAAATGCTGAGAGCAATTGTGTTACCACAAAGTAAGTGTTCATTTGTACAAAGCATGCCATGCTGCCAGGCATTCAGCAGTGGGATCTGATTCCAAGGCTGTCAGGAGGTCACAGTGTTTACATTCCCCATAAGCTTCTCTCTTTCTTTCTTTATCTTTTAATTTGGGCTTGTGGACTCTATTGATAGCAATTGCCCTGTTGCTATGGTCAAAATGTATAAGAAAACAATGTTGTCAAAAGTAATCTCTAAACCAAAAATGCATTTTTGATGTTCCTGCTTTGTTGGCATGCTGTAGCCTCTGCCTGGTGATGGAGAAATATTCACCATTTCTCTGCTTAGTCCTTCAGGTGCTTTAGGTTTTGGAGGGTTGAATTTGTTTTGAGTTTTGGATGCTAATTTGCTGCGCAGGGCTGTGTTACTGCAGTCATGTGGAGAGGGAGCAAGCATGAGGCAAGCCATCCTCATTCACTGGGCAGAGAAAATAGGCTCAGCAGGCCACGGGAGCATGGAGAGCTCCTTACATCTGCCCCAGAAACTTAAGGAGCTATCAGCCTTAATGTTAATGAATGTGGAGGTGACCTAAAAAATATGAAGTGTCTCTGTAAATCTGTAAATCAAATTCTTTTTTTTTTTTTTTTGAGACAGGTAATAAAATTGACTTCATGTATTAAACCCACCATAATGAGTATACAGACTAGCACTAGTCATGGCTGTGCCAGTAATGCATTACACCCTTATTTCCCTTTTGTACTAACTCAGCAGCAGCCATAAAAAACGTCTGAGAAACTGGTGTATGTCACAGGTGCCATACAGTATGCCCATTTCATCATAGGCAGCTTTTCTCAAAGCAAGAGTTTACATCAAAATAAACACTCAAGTGTTACGGCTCTATGTTACACAAGCTATTAGGCCAAAAATAATCTGTTTTTCTGTATCTCCGGTTTACCTATGTGCAGAAAACTCAGTTTCTCTTCACTGGTGCAAAACTCGTGGTTCCTATTCACTTTTCATTTGTGAGTGTGGTTTAGGAAGCGGTATTTGCTGTAATGATTGGTTGCAACCACGAAAAACTTGATTCTCAAGGAAGAAAAAAAAAAAAAGCGTTGAGCAGGAAAATCTTTAAATTCCAGCTGCTTTCTGGAGTAGAATTTTACTACGAAAAACAATAAAAAAATCTTCGGGCAACATCTGCGTGCCTGATGTGTGAGGTGAAAGAGTAAAACATCGCGGAGCTCCTATCCCGTTCGGCCTTTGTACACCCAGGGGCCTCCGCCCGCCCCCGAGCCCCGCTGTGGCGCCGGGCCCGGCCCGGCCCCACGGGGCGCAGCGCTGGACAGCATCCCGCCCCCGCTCGGCGGGCTCCGGCCGAGTTGCTCCGCGTCCCAGTGTGGCCGGTCGGCCGGGGCAGCTGCGGGGTGAGGGCGGTGCGTCCCGTCGCTGGGCAGCCCCACCGCTCACGGGGAGCCGCCGCGGACCAGGGGCTGCTTCGGGCGTTCGCGGAGCCGCGCCATGGGGCTGCTGGGCAAGCTGGCGGCGCTGGCAGTGCGCGGCTGCGCTGCCCGGCGGTGGCTGGGGCGACCCTACGTGGGGAGCCGGCTGCCGGCCCGTGCTGCCGCCTCTTCCCCGGCGCTGGGACAGTACGGGGAACTGTTCAGGTCTTCGGTGGCTGAGCCCGAGAAAGTCTGGGGAGCTGCCGCCGAGCTGATCCAGTGGTCCAAGCCTTGGGCCAGGGTCTTGGACAGGCGCGGCCCGGGGAGCGACTCCTGGTGAGTGCAGGACGCAGCGGGCGGGCATGGCTGCGTGAACTGCCCGGGCCGAGCGGCCCGCCGGCAGGGCACAACTAAAGTAAAGTGCAGGAGAGGATTTTCAGTACTCATTAACAGGCAGTTTGCGTGTTGAAATCTCGTCACGACCGCCGTCGTCTCTTTTTCGGCAGCTTTACCTCACGCACTGATCTCCTCTGAAGGGGAAGCTCATGCAGGGTAAAGAAAGCGAGGCGGGATGGGGGTTATCTTTGCTTTTCTTACATCTTTTTCTGGCTTGATTTTAATTTAAAAATACTGAGCTTCCTCAAAACGTAATTAAAACTATTAATCACTCTAAAGCCTGTCAGAATGAGGAGACATAGAGCCAGCAATGTGGAGTTTGCCTTCTCATTGTGGCTGTGGTTATTTGTTAGCAGCTGTCCCAGTGAAAATTGTTTCTATCTCTTAAGCTGGGTGTGAAGCAACGCCCAGCTGGGATAAATCTCCTGAAGTCAGCGGAACTACGTAAGTCAGGAAGCTTAAAATGGATGGTTAAGGTGGCTCTGGTCCACTGACCTGGGCTTTTGAGGCCGTGGCACTATGCCAAAAGAGCAAGCAGGGTTACCTACATAATTAAGAACCACTGAAGCTCCTTGGCATGCCTGACAAAAGCAATGAAAATGTTGTTACGACAGTTACTTTTTAAGAATTAAAGAATTTTAGAAATGCTGGTGACCGCAGTTCTGTTGTCAGCTCCTGTCAAACAAATGGAGCTTGGTATGGTAAGCTTGCTATCTGGAATTGATGTGATTCAGTCTTTTTAAAGCATTTTGGTTTCTCAGGTGGGAGTAATTTGGTCTTGTGACAGGGATACCTGGATTAAGTTCATGGGCCGAAGTCAAGATTTATCTTCCAGTGGTCTTTTTTGTTCTTCTGTCTCACTGGTGTCTTTATCTCTGTGGATGCAGGTAGCCACAGGCTGAAATAATCTCAGCAGTGTGTACAAGTACTGAAGGGAAGGTGTAAAGAAGGCAGAGTCATGCTCTTACCATATATGCCCATTGCCAAGGCAAGAGGTAACAGGTACAAACTGGAGCACAAGAGGTTCCCTCTGAACACCAGAAAAGAATTTGGTGCTGTGTGGATGGCAGTGCACTGGCACAGCCTGTCCAGAGAGGCTTTGGAGTCTCTTCCTCAGGGACCTTCTGAAGCCATGTGGACATGGGCCTTGGTATGCTGTTGTCGGTGTCTGTGCTGGAGCAGAGTTGGGAGCAGGTGGACCCAGAGGGCTCTGCCAACCTCAGCCTTTGTGGGATCCTGTGGTATTTTACAAAGGTGCATGTCTCTGAAGAGTCAACATCAGGCACTAGTTATTGTCAGGTATCTATTGTTCGATCATGGGAAATAACACTTCAAGTAATGCAATTTTTTTATTATTATTATTCTTTATTATCTTAATGCACAACGTGCTATTTTCTTCCTTTTTTTCCCCTTTAAGTTCATGTTAAGAGATGCATGGAAAACTGCATGGGAACCCAGAGTATTCTCCCTCTGAAGACTCAGATGGTTGCCAGCATCCTGTGTGTGCCACATGGCAAGGGACAGGCTCTTTGAGGACAGGACTGTGTTTAAGAGAGAAGAAAGATACAAGAACCTCAATGAGAGTACTTTTTGAAAAGAAAACAAGACCTAGCAGAGCTGAACAAGAGGCCAGGCTTTGAAGAAAAACAGTTTGCTGATCTAACAGAGTAAAGATGCAGTTCTGGTTCTGTGCTTTGCCTAGAAAGCAGCTTATGGAACTTTGAAGTAGCATTAAGAAATTCATGTATGTGCTTCTTGAGTTAGAAAATGTGTTGGACGCTTACTGATAGGTCAGTTAATAAGTGCACTCTATTTTCAGTATCATTGTTTCTGGTTGTCAAGCCTAAGGCTTAGCAAAACAGACACTGTATGTTTTCTGGTCCCTTTTATTTTACTCTAGGAAGTAGAGAGTGCACTGACTAGTGCAGGCAGAGGGCAATTTTACTGTGTTTTTCTGTGATTCTAAGACATAAGCATAACATAAATCACCTTTGAACTCCATAAGGTTACCCAGATTTCTATTTAAATGTTGCTTACTGTTTTCAAAATGTGGCTAGATTGATTAACATACTGTTGCCTTAAAATATGTGGTGCTGTGGTGGTTTTATCTAGCAGCTTCATTCAGGATCTCTTCTCCATCTAAACAATCTAAGAGAAATCCAGTTGGTGCCTGGGAACTCAGACTGGAGAAGTGCTGGTGCACTGCATGATGTCTCAGGGTTTTGGCATAACACTTTTCTAACAGTCAGAGTGCATTATTTCTCCTGCACACGTTCTGGGTTTATTCAGAACCTTTATCATGCTTTTTTCTTAACTATCATTGCTTCTGAGCCGTTGAATGAAGACTGAAAGTTCTCTGAATACTTTTAAATTCTGAAGATATTATTGGAAATTAAAACATAACTTTTGAAAATTTTAGTTAAGGGGTAATTATGTGTTGCCTTCTTCGTGACTATACTTTCATTACTATTGACAGATCAAAACCAATTCTGAATGCAGTAAAAAACATCCCCAGGTCACGTATGGAAGATATTAATCTCTGAATGGTTGAATTCCTGTTACAGAAGACCTACCTGACTGATGTGCCCAGAGTAGGAGGACACAAACAGAGCTTTCTTGCCCCCTTTCTATTAACCTTAAGGGTTAATAGCTGTGGTCACGCTGAAGTGTAGTTAAAGGGGAGCTGATGCATGTCACGAGCAGCAGAAGCTGAGGGGGGAGGAGCACCAGTCCCTGGGAAGCTACAGCAGCTCTGCAGGGGCTCAGGATGCTCTGATGTGCTAACTGCAGAAATCACTACACAGGTGTATTGTTAGAGGAAAGTTAAGCATCATGCAGGTTAACAATGGACAGGAAGAAAGAAGTATATAAAAAAATGGGTAGATAGTGGCTAAATCTAAGTTTTGAAAGTTGCTGTGAAGCAAACTTGCATTATTACAGCCACCCTGACATTTTACTGCAGAAAGGGGCAGCAGGTGAGCTCTTCAAAGAGCCTGCTGGTGAGCTGTAGCATCTCCTTTGTGCATTAGACCTGTTACTGTTCTGTCTTTTTATTTCTGTTTTACTCTTTCCGTGTTCCATTTGCTGAATGTTACTCACCTGTCAGCATTAGGAATATAGTCAAAAGGAATGACTTTCTATCTGGAATTCAGTTTGCATGCTGAATTGAAAGAGATGTCTGGTTAGCAACAGATTAGCATTTTGCAGCCCTACTGGCAAAATTCACTTGGAGTTCTCATACCCATCCTGTAGCTTCCTCCCATATCTTTCTGCAGTCTATTGGAATATTGCATTTTCAGTTCTAGACTTCTTTTTCAAATTGGTGCCCTTATTTTCAGGACGGTGTCCTGTTTTTATGCTGCTGTTGCTTTCCTGCTAAGGCTTATTTTCAGAAAATTGATGTGCTTTGGAGGTGTTCATCTCTTTGGGAATCACTGAATAAACAGAAATTTGCAGCAGCACAGTGCGGCTTTTCAAGGCCAGGCAGTGTGTATTTGCCATGCAAAATGGGGCATTCCAGCACACCCCTGGGTGATCAGCAGAGAAGCAGAAGAACTGTGGCTGTAGCAGGTCAGCTGTACATTGCTGCCTCCTGGACCCATGGCAGCCCGTGCTCCTCCCTCCCTCCCTCTGCAGAGCTCTCATTGCACTGTCCGATGCTGTGGGGTTGCTTTTAACCTGGAGCCTCACATTTTTCACAAGCAGTTATTAAAAAACTTGGCAGTGTTGAACTTGCCATGTGTCTTTCTGAGAGTCCAAGCTCTGCTACTCTCTCGTGTTTTCACCATTCTTAAGTAGTTATGCAAGGTAACCCCCACGTTGTGCTGCCTTATTCCATTAGAATAATGGAATCATCAGGGCTGGAGAAGACCTCCAAGATCATCCAGTCCAGCCATCCACCTTCCACCAACATTTGCCCACTAAACTGTGTCCCTTAGTACAATATCTAAATGTTTCTTGAACAGAATTGTTCCTATCATCCAATGGCGATTTGATATAAAAATCCAAGGATGATCCGAATCCTATCCGAACTGACAGTCTCTTATTGTCCACCAGTTCTTTTTTTATGGGAAGGGCTTTATAGTACAGCATGCTTGTCTTAGTTTTAATGTGACAGAATGGTTTTCTTCAGAGAGTCAAGTATGATGCTGTGTTTTGGTTCTAGGAGAAAAACAGTGTCCATAACATGATGTTTATAGCTGCTGCTAAGCAGTGTTTTACAGCCAAAGCCATTTGCAGTGAGGACCCAAGAAGCTGGGAGGGAACAGAATTAAGACAGCTGACTTGAACCGGCCAGAGAGATATTCCATACCATATGACCTCAGGCATAAGGGTTTTTGAATGGGTTGAGAGTTCATCTCGCTCTCTTCCACTTCTTGAGGGGGCTAGCAGGGCATTGGTCAGAGAGTGGTGAGCATTTCCTTGTGCATCAGTTGTTATATGCATTCATATATATAGATATAACTGTTTTCCTTTTCTCTATCTTAGTAAATCGTTTAATCTCAACCCATGACTTTTACTTTGCTTTTTTTACCCTGTATGCTTCCCTGAACCACTGGGAAGGGGAGGAGTGAGCAAATGACTGTGTGGTCTTCAGCCACCTGCAGGGTTAAACCACAGTAGTGTTCTTGTTACTTTCTTGGTCCTCCACTTCTTATTAATGGTGTCGTAAAGGAGTAACAGTAAAAGATTGCTATGTCTTGACATCCTAATTGGTTTAATAATTGCCATTCTTTGACAATAGGGACTGATCTATGCCGTCTGTGCTTATAAATATATGAATAATACATCAAATATCCTAATTTAAAGCAATCCTGTACTGTATAGGAAGGAAAGTGGGAAATGCTCTCTTTTGATTAATAGTGGGTTACTTTGGGCCATCTGTTTTTATATTTTACATTACAACAAAACATGATGACAGCGAGCATCTCCATAGCATTTTTGGAAACTATCAGCTGTTTTTTTTTTTTTGTGTTGCTCTTCTTTTTGCCATAGATAGATATCTATAGACAGAAAAGCACAAAGAAAATCACTGCTTTGACTAAACTTCAGTTCTTCCATGTCGTCTTTGCTAACAGTCATTGAAGCATATGCTGCCTTCTGTGTTTTCTTGAGGATTGTGCCACACTTGAATTTTCTTTTTCTGCGTAAAATTGCGATAAAAGTAAATCCTGAGCTTGTGCAGGGGATTTTTTTTGTAATTAGAAGCCTTTTTTTTCTAAATGTCTGGCTGTTGAAGAGACTGTGACTCACACTACTTCGCAGAGGTTTTTAAGTCACTGATCTAGACGATGGTAATATCAAGTGCGTTCAGAGTATCAGACAAATTTATAAGCTTTTATGACTTTTCTGTCAGTTTCACTTGGATACAGATGTGGGTGTGCTTAACTGTTGCTGCCAGCACATGAATTAGAACATTTTGTGTCTTGAGCCATGTGTGCATGCCAGTACAAAGTAGTGGAATAAGATATATTCGTAATATCAAACTATTTTATGTGAATGTATGTCTTGTTCCCTGAAGTCTTAGCTATAAAAAAAAGTTAAATCAAGATCAAGGTTAGCAGATTCTTAGTTAAGTCAGTTAAAGTGTAAATACTTCACATTTTTACTGATTTCAGTAATTGGCTTTTTTGTCTTTTTCAGTCATTTGGGCGATTCTAGGAAAAAAAAGGACTTCCAGAACTGAAGGCTGCCTGTTATATTCTTCCAACTGCTTTTTTAGGTTCGTCGGTGGAGAGCTGAATATCTGTTACAATGCTGTTGATCGTCATGTTGAGAATGGACGAGGAGACCACACTGCCATTATTTATGACAGTCCTGTAACAAATACCAAAGAGAAAATAACTTATAAGGAACTCCTTGAGCAGGTACGTTTGAGAATAGCCTTGTTACTGGAAATAGGCTGGAAATATTGCGGAGCAGGTAGATATAGGGAGATAGAAGTGGTCTACCTTGCTAGTTTATTCCTTCTGCTGTGCTTGGTATTGATTTGTAAGCTTCACTACTTGCATCAAATAATAGTGTATCTGAGAGGTTTTGATCTTCCTGTATTTTTTTTTCTGCATTTAAGTATTTTTTGTTCTGGTTGGTTACATTCTGAACTTTCTCTCTTGAATTTCTTCTTTTCCTTTTTTCTTTTTTCCCTAACAGTTCTTATTTCCTGTGTTTGAGGGAATGCAAAGTATTTGTCAAGCTGCATGACAGTAAGTTGCTACAATGAAAAATGCCACTATAGCAGAGATGAAGGTACATACCTTGACTACAGCTGAGCATGATTGAGTGTAAAAACAAATCCAGTGTTAGCAGGAAGCAGCTCTAAGGAGAATTGCATCACATACCTGCTTGAGGCTACAGTGGGAGTGCTGATGGCCTGTGCTGATTCTCTGCATGGAAGGTCTGGTTGAGCTGACTCAGCTTACTTTTAGCTTACCCTGACCTAGAATAGTGGGGTAAAAGTCTGATTCGATCCAGAAAAGTGCAATCAGACAGATATGTGCAGAATTTGGAATTCTGTAGTTTGTTCTCTTTAATCAAAAGGGAGTGTTATCACGAAGGGCGGGATTTGAGATTATTAACTTCTCTCACAGCTTTCTGGTCTGTTCTTGTGGAATTTATCTTGGCTCACCTGGTCATTGCTGGACACCTGATAACAAACATACCCACAGAGATGTTAGCTTAAAATTGCAGATGTATTTTCAGGTGTGTTTTTTGTCATAGATTATGTAGAGTCTAGGAGAGATTCTGGGAAGAAACACAGCAAACCACTGTGGATTGTGGTTCACTTATACCCCTCCATCATCACTTGTTCCTGTATTCTCAGTCTGCTCAGTGCAAGCTAAATGTACTGTATGCTGGAGTTGAAATACACTTTCAGTGCTTTGCATGTTTCATTACAGATCAGTGTAAATGTAGACCAGGCATATGGACAGTGCAATAACCTGGAGAGGAAAGAAGCTTTTTGCTTTCTGTCTTGAATTCCTTTTCCAACTTAAAATAGGCTGACAGCTTGAATCTGTGTGCAGACTGTAGTTTGAACTGTACCCATCCAATGAACATTTAGTAGTCTGTCTAGCCATTAGCTGATATTTCAGTGAGAATATCTTACCAGATAGGCCGATTGTTCAGAATGTCTGTGCAAGAGATCAGCTTTTGAAGCAGTGGAGTTCTTTCTAGCTCTTGCTAACAAAAAATGAGTTTATAGATGGATTCACTGGAAGATACACAGAATAGCTGTGGGTCACAGGGTGGGAAGATGTAGAAATTTGTAGCAAAGTGGATCATATGTCCAAGGATCAGACACATGGAAAGGATGGAAAAATGACATCGATGCTTGGTTGGAGATAATGCAGCTTCTTAGGGAGGGCAGAACAGCTACAGCTACACTTGGAACACCTTGGCACTGTCACAGTTTTTTAAAGTGAAATTTTATTGAGTGCATGCAATTATATTATATTAATTGTATACTGTTACAGATGCAATGCTGCAAATGCAGAGAATAGAGCTTTGGCAAAATCTGAGATGTGTTGGTCTCTGAGAATGTACCAATTGGACTTATCTTCTACACTGGTGCCTGTTGGAGGCCTTTAAATGAGGATTACTGTGTTGAACTGATACCAGTGTGATGGGGGTGAAGATTTAAGCTTTCTGTATGCCTGGGGACATTCTTTATTTCCAGTAGTGAGATGCCTGGAAAAGATAATGGAAAAATGAATCCTTTTAGAAAGGCTACGGAATCTCTGTAGTATTAGTTACCCAGAAGAAATAGGGAGTGATGGCTTCTGTTCATTTAAAAATAAAGTTTCTGCTAGTGTTGGAAAATGCTACCATTTTCAGGTTAAGGCAGAGATTGTTATTTTGCTTACATGACTGAGTTATTTTCTGTAGGAGGCCTCCCTTGCTGAAAAACATCTCAAGAATTTGAGTGCCACGTTTGCAGATGTTGACACTTGACAGATACCTTACACAAAACCAGTATGATTTCTCTTCGTCATTCTTTTCAGTAACAATGGACAGTTAGTGTGCTGAATTTGGGTCTGTAATAAATAATTCCTGAGTGCAGTAACCTGACAGGATTACTAAAAACCAGCCTTCCCTCCCCTTCCCAGCTGAGTCTGTGGCAGCACTGCATGTTACAGAAACATGGATGAGAGAGAAAGGCTTCAGGGTTATCAACATTGGGTTAGGGTATAATTTATTCTGTAGGATGGCTTTTTTTTCCTCTATAATTACGCACTCTAAAAGCATCATCTTCTGAAATAGCTTTATTAGCCATTGTCAGGTTGTAGTCATGTCTGTCTTTGTCCGCATCTCCTGTGCATTACTGAAGTGTCACTCACATTGTTTTGCTTATCATAGAATTGCTCAGTTTGGAAAAGACCTTCAAGGTCACAAGTCCAACTTCAACCTAGCCATACTACCCCAACTCTAACAACCCACTTCTAAATCATGTCCCTGAGCACCACATCCAGATGATTTTTAAACTCATTCAGGGATGGTGACTCAACCACCTCCGGGGGGTGCCCATTCCAGTGCTTCACAACCCTTTCTGTAAAGAAGTGTTTCCTGATATTCAACCTAAACCTCCCCTGGCACAACTTGAGGTCATTTCCCCTTGTACTGTCACATGTCATTAGCAAGAAGAAACCAACCCTGCTTTTGCTGCAGTCACCTTTCAGGTATTTGAAGAGAGCGATAAAGTCTCCCCTCAGCTTCTTTTTCCTCAGACTAAACAGCCCCAGTTCCTTCAGTTTCTCCTCATAGGGTGTATTCTCTAGGCCCTTTACCTGCCTTGTCGCCCTTCTTTGCACCTGCTCCAGCACCTCAGTGTCCTTTCTGTATTGAGGTGCCCAAAACTGAACACAGTGCTCGAGGAGTACTTGAGAAAGACTGCTTCCGGTTCCTTGCTTTATTCCATGAACTTTCATTTCCTTCTTCCTATAGAAATGACCAATTCCTTTCATTTCAAGACATTCATTCTCAGAAGTACTTAAAGATAAAAACTGGAATATAGAAAATCCTACTGAAACTGTCGGTCTAGCTTTTTATCCTGATTGTCTGGTAAAGCAAAATTATCTTGACAGAACTATGTATTAGTCTTTTTGTTTAATGCTGTTTTTCATTTTCTTATTCAAATTTCAGATGTCATTCTTCAATGGATGTCCTGGAAAGATTTAACTGTCTTGTCACAGAGGTAGCTCTTCAGAAATACCAGTATTAGTATTCTGTAAGGGATGAGACTAATCAGGCACTTAGAAAGGGCGGTATCCTGGGTTTTTCACATTCCACACAAAAGGCTTCCAAATCATCTTAGAAGTCTGATAAAGTAGCAGGAACTTGATCTCCCTTGACTTGAGATACCTATACTGCATTCTGTCGACGTCAGTGATGCTTGCAGTAGTGTATAATTTGGTGCAGTATTGGCAGATGAATGAAGCAGTGGCATGCTGAATTGATTGCTGAGGCTCTTGACATTTCCTCTGTATGTGGTTTGCCAGTTTTACTTTGGAATAGGTTTAGTTTGATCTTTTGAACCAAACGCCCCATGACTCACTTCAAAGTGGTCTGAATGTATCTGTTCGCAAATCTTTCCATCCTTGACTTGTAGATGCCTTTAGAAAGCTCTGTGCTTTCCTTTCATCTGTCTCACTGCTGCTTGATTACTCTCCTACTCTCTGTGGATGTTGTCCAAATAATGACACATAAGTGAACTTAGGTGCTGTAGAAGTTTTGAAGAGCACTATAGTGTCCCACAATATTTCTTCTGAGGGAAATGCTTGTCTGGAACTTATCTCTTGAGTAAGGTGGATGCTGTGGTATCGTGTCTGATCAAACATAAAATCCATGCTGAGTTGGTATTAGAGAATCTCCATGACCTTTTCCTTCTCCTTCCTGCTAGGAGGCATGTGCTCCACAGCCAGTCTCCCAAACCAGGAAGGAAAATGGACCAGTATATATGCCTGACCCAAAAACTTTCCCTTGATCCAAATAACATGGTGTCATATGAATGAAGGAGAAATTACTCCAATTTACTGTAATCCCTGCAGCTCTTTGCCTGCATTAGAAAGAAATAGAAGTCATCCTAACTTATGTTTTTTTTTCTTTTTACTTGTGGACCAGTGTATGAGTACCACTACAACTACTAGATAGGTTCCTCCTGTACACCGTTTGAAGAGGAAAAGAGACTGAGGCTTCTGTGCAGAAACCTGGAAGAGCTGTGTTATCACAGTATCATAGAATGTCCTGGGTTGAAAAAGACCTGAAGGATGATCTAGTTTCAACCTCCCTGCCATGGGTAAGGTCGCCAACTGCTAAACCAGGCTGTCCAGAGCTACATCCAGCAACCTGTTCCAGTGCGTCACCACCTTCTGAGTGAAAAACTTCCACCTAATATCTAACCTAAATCTCCCCTGTCTCAGTTTAAAGCCATTCCCCTTTGTCCTGTTACTATCAACCCAAGTAAACAGTTGTTCCCCCTCCTGTTCATATGCTCCTTTCAAGTGCTAGAATGCCACAGTGAGGTCTTCCCCAGAGCCTTCTTGTCTCCAAGCTAAATAAGCCCAGTTCCCTCAACCTTTCTTCTTAGAAGAGGCGCTCCAGCCCTCTGATCATCTTAGTGGCCATCCTCTGGACCCATTCCAAGAGCTCTGCATCCTTCTTGTGCCAGGGGCCTGGGCTTGGATGCAATATTCCAGATGGGGCCTCACAAGAGCTGAGTGGAGGGGGGCAGTCACCTCCCTCTCCCTTCTGGCCACCACTTTTTTAATGTAGCCCAGGATATAGTTGGCCTATCGTGCTGAAAGCGCACGCTGCTAGCTTGTGTCCGGCTTCTCTTCCACCATTATCAAGGCATGTGCAGCCACCAGAACTGTCCTGGCATGCAGACAGGGCAGGGCTGAGGCAGGTGGTCTCTGTGGGAGTTTGCTGTCTCTCACGACTTTTCTCACAGCTCACAGGCTGTGGGGAGTTGTGTCAAGGCAGTACAGTTCTCACAGCTGGAGCTTTATATTGCCTTTCACAGCTCTGAGACCAGTGCGCTAATTCAACCAGAAACTTCCTAAACATATTCCCGTGCTGAATACGAGTGAACTGAAGGAGTACACAGACTTCCTCAGGTAGACATCTGGACCACTGAATTTGCAGTTCTCAGTGCCAGAGAGTGGGCCAGGGGCATGTTCCTGCATGTCATCTGTTGAGGGTCTGGGGGTTGTGTGTTACAGATGTATGCAAGCACTTTGGGCATGCTTTTCTCTGGGCTGTCTCACAGGCCTGTTGATCCAGGAACCAATGATGTAGATAGTTTCACGAGCAGAGGGCTCAGCAGAGTGCTCTTCCCTCCCCTGAACATCTGTTCAAGATCTCAGCACACACACTGTGCCACCTCTGAAACTTCACTGTGACATGTGTTCAAGAGTATGGTCTCATCTGCTTGTGAGGAGTGCTGCATTGCTTGTCAGTTCTCCCCTACTTGGCTGGCGGCTTGACTTTAGCAACAGGATGGTGCCTCAGCTGAAGAGACTATTGTAGCACTGGGAAAAGGAGAAACTCATAATTTAGTAGAAGACTGAGGAAGTTAATCAGTAGCAGGGGGAACAGCAAGGATGGCTTTCCTTAGTAGTCTTGAAAGAGCAACAGATTGGAGAACCTAAGAGGAAAGGAAGGCTTGCTGCCTTGGGTTTAGAGGCATGCATATGTGGCATGTCTCTTTAACAGCAAATGGTGCACTTCGGGTTGTTTCAGAAACTCAGTATTTGAAGAATCTTTTTGTGTTCAGCCTGTGTTGAGGGACTGTGCTCTGCTGAGACTAAGGCATTATTCAACCCAGTAAGGTTTGAAATTCCTCTTTTAAGCATTTGGAGTGAAGTTTTCATTTTAGTATCTTCTAAACAGAATTCTTCTGGTGTGGACCAAAAGTGCATTTCAAACCACTGGGGACAGCCAGTTTGCTTCAGTGCAGCACAGTGTTTCAAAACCTGAACTGCTGATACAGATATTATTTCTTTGGTGGCTGGGTGAAAATAAAACATGCTCACTAGGGCTTGCTTTGATTTAAGTGTAATTTAGGTCCAGATCTTCAAATTGGAAAGTCTGCTTTGCTCTCCTCTTATATCACTTGTTGAAAGCAATTTTATTACTGAAGTGTCAAATATATTAAGGCAATAGAGCAGTCTTAAACTTTGAAGAAAAACAGAGGAACAGCGTGCTGGTAGGAAAATAACAACTGTCAAATCATGAGTGATGAAGTATACTTTCTTTATGTAAGCCATAAATGACAACACAGTGTAACAAACTGGGAAGTTCCATGGCTTTTAACAGTTTTATGAGATGTTCCTACTCCCACTTTTTTTTCCACTTTAGAATGACGGCTTGAATGTTTCAGGGTTTCCGCATCAATCCTAAGGGCAGTGTAAGCATGCTTTATGATGTTCCACAATTTCTTGAGGCGTTGCAGGGGGAGGCAGTGTTTTATGAGGGTTGCTCTGGGAGTAATGCCTCCTCTTTTATTAGTCTGGCCCATGATGTCAAGAGGCAGATGGTGGTGGTATGGCGGTAGAGGTTCAACCTTCCTGCCTTACCTAGGAATGACTAAATGCCAGTGGTGTGGCTATAAATTCTAGTTGTGTGCATGTCTAAGCCTTGTTGATTTGTTTCAGTGTATCGACAGGTATTAATACATCTAGAATTAAAGATACTTTATTCTGATAATTAACTTTATTTAACATGAGAGGGCTATTATGAATGAATAGCATACATTTGTTTATGTATGTTTGCAACTTGGCATTCTGATGACTTTGCCTCACAAATGTGTTCTGAGTTGTGGCTGAAAATAACATCAGGGATTTATATGGTGTTTATAAAAAAGGGGCAGCTTCTGATGCGAGCATGTGTCCTTGGGTCTGCTGTGTTTCTGTTTTCTTAAATCCTCAGGCAGAGGTGTAGAAATATGCAGAGTCTGACTGTGGATGAGCAATGTATTTAATGCAAACACAGCTTAGATGCATCTGGAGCTCTTGGGTATTCCTATCTCAGTGCACAGAGACGCGTGATTCCACTGAACAGAGGAACAGCGAGGTAATGCTGTGCCCCTCTTCAGTACAGTATTAAATTGTGCCATGCTTTCCTGAGTGTAACCATAAAATAAAGTATTTAATGCCTACAAATCACTGAAAGTAACAGTGATACTAGGATTTAAAATGTTAAACTGCATTAAAGTAACTCTTTAAATAGAGAAAAACAAATAGAGAAAACTCAAATTTGGAGAATAGTATAAATGAAAGTAAAATGTTTTAAGGCAAATCCGCTCTCCTGACTTGTGCATCCTTGAAGAAGAACCTTCCTTTCTCTGCTACTTATACAAGATTGGCCTAGGCTGTTGCTTGTATTGTTTGCTGCATCGCTGAAAACATCTCTTTGCTTGAGACGTTTGGAAGTGGGTATTTTCCACTCTACAGGCAGTATCCCCTTGCTGCTCTCAGGAGTCTGTCTTCCACTTCTTTTCTTCCTTGTCTGATAGTACATACTGGAAAGAGACTTCCACGAGACTAAAACCCTGCTTTTACTTAAAAGCCTACCTGTGTGGTATAAAGAATAAATAATTTGTTATAGGTCAGCTGTGGGGTGTTCATGTATGAGTAGATTCACATTGTATTGATAGTGAAAGAAATCAGAATCTCATAATTTCTAATATTCACTGTGGGTTATTGTGGGGAAATTTTTTGAGGGGCAACAGCAGATCTGGAAAAGCTTTTAATGGGTTGTGAATGTTTTGTCAGTACAGGTGTCCAAGTTAGCCGATGTCATGGTCAGACATGGTGTGAAGAAAGGAGATCGAGTGGTTATCTACATGCCCATGATTCCACAGACTGTGTGCTGCATGCTGGCATGTGCAAGAATAGGAGCCATCCATAGCCTGATTTTTGGTGGATTTGCATCAAAAGAGCTCTCTGTTCGCATTGATCATGCAAAGGTAATGCACACTTGGAAGAAGAAATGCCATTGCATTAGTTATTCTTGTAAACCAATGTCAAAAACAGCTTTTTTTCCCAGAAATTGAAATCCTTTTGTGTGACACATCAGCTTCAGTTTGCCTCTAATATCTAACAATGAAACATGAACACAGTACTACTTCTGTGCTGAATGTGGTAGTTCTATTCTAGCTAAACATTGAAGTACAGTTTTTGATTTCTTACAAAAATCATGAGTAACATACCGTTCTCTGCTTAGAAGGCACTTTTTCTCAGTCTGTCCATCACTCTCTGTAAAGCATCACCTTAAAATTGGCATCATACCCAGCATTTCCCTCAAGTGTGTGAAAATCTACATCATAACCAACCTTCAGTAACTTTTGGTTTACTTCATGTTTATATGTATAAAGTAGTAATTTTTTCAGCTGTATGTCTACTTCGCGTAACTTGTACATGAATCAAGACAGCCAGTGAGCTAATTGTCATAAGTGGCTCTGCAGAGAACACAGATAATAGAGGCAAATGCTTCAAAGGCTTCTAAGTTAGACGCAGGTTAAGCATGTTTCTGAAGCATTATTTCAATCTTTTGAAGTGTAAATGCAAATAATAATTTAATAGTAACGGCTTAGTAGTTTTTATTGGCATTTTAGTAGCTTGTGTGTGCATTAGTTTCAAGATGGCTAACAAGTTTGTATTGGAAGGTTCTGTTCTAGTTTTCTACCAGTTAACATGACAAAACTTTGTCATCTTGAGCATCTGCTTGTGTCGTTCAGCCCCTCTGCAGCTGATATTGTTGATTCCCACTGGCCAGGCTTACAAGCTGATCATGTCATGCAGAGTGAAGTCTGCACGATTTGTGGAAGTTGTGTGTAGATTTTTTGTGCACAGGAGTGCTCCTCAGATCCCCAGGGTTTGAATTCTATGAATATCTGTGAATTGAGAATAGTACTTTAAAAGGTTGAATGCATTCAGTGCCCCCTCCCCCCCCATTTTCTGTTTTAACAAAACAAGTTAATGAAATAGCTGAAGTACTTTATTGGAATTGTGAAAAACAGCTGGATGGAGATTAGTGACAGCTGAGATTGTCTCATTCTTCCCACTTCCCTGACTTCTTTAACAAGCTCTAAATTTAATCTTAACACAGAAGTTTTTCATTAGGGAAAAACAGTGTAGGAGAAAAAGCTTTAAAGATTAAATTTGTTACAATATGAATCATTTAGCATGTTTACTTTTAGACTACTTTGCAAGCACTATTATGTTATTTACTCAAGGTCATATAGCAAGTCTCTTCAATGGTTAGCTATAGAATCACTACGTGCAGCCCTGGAATAAATCTTAATTTATGTTGCCTTTTTTTTTTTCCCCTTAAAAGACAGATCTAAATACTTTGGATGGTTTTTGATCCATCTGATGTATAATGAAAATGTAAGTAAAGAGAACAGGCACATACTCAGCCTAAATATCAAGACTTCCCCAGATTTACAACACTACTGAGGTTAGCTTGAAAATATGAATCTAAGGAGCTGTAATAGGTAGCGTTCTTGTGAACTCAGAAGTTAATTTAAGCAGTCTCAACCTCCCCCAGCCCTTCTATTATTCTGTTTTCTGTGAACTGGGTGCTGCAGTACAGGACCTGATTTTAGTAGCATTAACTTGAAGGGACTTGGAATAGAAAGCTGACTCTGAGGGGCGTTTTTGGAAGCAAGAGCAAACCGAGTTTTATCAGAAGAACTAAATAACATACACTTTTTATTGACTATGAAAAGGTATGTATACTTTTACCAGCTTGCTTTAATTTATCATGAATTTTAAATAGGAATGGAATGCCACTATGCTCTACATTGATAATTTCTACTCTTGTCAGGTAGTGGCAGTGTTACAGATACTCTGTGGTGAATTGTGATGAAGTGATCAGAGTGTGAGAAGAGGCGTTTCTTGACATTTTACCTTTCATCTGAATTTGAGAGTACATAGTTTGCAGTATCAAGATAATAGGTACATTTTTTCAGAAGATTAGCTATGTTTTGAGAAATTAACATGACACTTGTGTAAGGGTTTTTTCTTAGTAAACTAGGGAAGCTGAGAAGAATGCTTTAAGAACAGTACTCTTCTGTGCCTGGTAAATAAGGTAGCTGCTATGCGTTCAACAACCAGTTTTTTATAGCAATTCCAGAGAGGTTTTTAGATTTTAACTACAAGTTCTCCAAAACAAATATGCGTAATGGAGCTCTGCAGATATGATGTTTGAAAGCTCTTGAGACTAAAGCAGTGTTAAGATTTGCAAGTGAACAACAGTTCTCGAAAACGAAAAATGTAAGAGATACTCAAGTTATTCAGAATTATCTGTTATTTTCCACTGAGGTCAGAAATACTATATTCTTCACTTACAGTTGACATGTTTAGGGATATTAATAAGGCATCCCTGTAAAAATGAGTAAATATTTTGTAGTAGTTTATTCTGAGTGAAAAACAGTTCTTGTACGCAGATATGGCAATGCATGGTTACCTCTACATCTTGTCATAATGTGATGCATACAGGACAATCAGGTGATGATAAGCAGACAGCAGAAGGGCAGATCTGCCTGACTAACCTGACCTCCTTCTATAACGAAATGACCTGCTTAGTCATCCTGGATGAGAGAAAGGCTGTGGGTGTTGTTTACCTCAATTTTACAAAAGCACTTCAGACTGTTTCTCACTGTATTCTTCCTGGAGAAAGCCTCATGGCTTTGCTAGCTGTATAAAGAACTGGCTGAATGGTTGGACTCAGAGTCACAGTGAATGCAGTTCAATCCAGCTGGAAGCCAGGTCCTGTGGCGTTTCTCAAGAATCAGTTTTTAAACATTTTTCATCAGTGTGGATGAGGGAACTGAGGGCACCCTCCGTAAGTCTGCAGACAGTACAAAGTGATCTGTGATGCTTTCAAGCAGTAACACCCATGTGAGAAAAACATCACCTTAGACAGTTCAGTATTGGTTCTTTTTAGTCTTCCTTACTGCATATGATGAGTTGATGAGCAGAGGGGGCACCATTTATAAATGAGTATAAACCTGGCATTGACTAAAGTCCTTCATTGTAACAATTGAATAGGAGTAATAAATTTTATTAATTATAGTCTAGTTTCATAGTAGCTTCTAGTCGGATTTTCAGTTTAACTGCATTGTATTAAATCTTTAATCAAAATCACCACATCCCAAAAGGGAAAGGTGGCAAATGCTGAAATGTTAAAGCTCATCTGAAATTTTTGAGTACAAGCTAATTAGCAAACTTCCTTGAATGGCAGATTTGGACAGGAAACGTTTTATTACTGCACAATCAAACAATTTAATCTGTACTTTCTATGCAAAGCTTAAAGCAACCTTAACTGCGGCACTATAGTTTGTGCCAACGTAATGAGATTTATGCTAATACATACAATCACTAAAGTATCTGCACAAGGTGCACAAGATAAATGCGCTTCTAAAACTCTAAAAATAAAGAGATGGAAGACTCACAATCCTATAGTTAAAATGAGTTCTAACACATAGCACCAAGGAACTACCTTTTATTTCCTGATACACAATGATTTTATTTTCTGAATACAAGAAATAAAAATACTGATGATATTGGGAATTAAGTCAAAATAGTTTGTATGCAGTGAGGTAAGGTTTTTTGACTTAGGAAATCTTACACAATGCCTGTGCTTGGCTTAATGAAAAAGATGTATCTTCTAAATCTATGTTTTGAAATTGAAGTTTTTAAAAAAGAATTAGCATCCAGAACAACAGAAATCTGGTTTTTAGTGGGTTTGTGTCCTGGGTCCTGCAACCATCACTAGTTTAAATTCCCTCATGTGTCTTTACACTTCAGTTTATTCTCTTCTGGTGTTTCTAGTTTCATTTTGTCTTTACCTTTCTTTTCCTTTTTCCTCTTTCTCTTTCTGTCCCTCATATGTTTTTTATTTAATTGCAGGCTGAAAAAGATCCAGCAAAGCGCTATACCTGATGGATTTCAAGCGCACATGTAATTAGGAGGCAGACTAAACAGGGCAGATGACTTGACATTAAGCTTTTCCTTCAGTGCAGGGGTTTAATTATGTAAAGGTAGATTTCATGCAAAACATGTTATTAGATTACATGTATTTTATAAAAATACTTTGCAAAAGTATACATTAACAATCTAAGTTGTTTATTTTAGCCCAGACTTATTGTCACAGCAAGTTTTGGTGTAGAACCAAAAAGAAAAGTGGAATACATATCACTCCTGGAAGGAGCGCTGGCGATGGTACAGAACAAACCTGAGAAAGTTCTCATTTACAGGCGACCAAACTTGGTGAGTGTCCTGTTACAGTGCCTTAATGTTAGCTTTCAGATATATATGTATTTGTAGTGGAAATGCTAAGTCAGGGCTTGAGCCTGTTGGGAAGGCAGGGCCAACCCAGGGGAACTCAGGTGTATGCAATGCACCTGAGTGACTGGAAGCTGTGGAGCCAGGATCCACCCCTTCCCTGACCTCATTTGAGGGTTGGCAGTAAAGGCAGGGGTATCTTGCTGGAGATCTGTGTACCTGAGGCCTTCCAAATGTAAGCAGATTATTTCCTTTATTTCTGTGCCTGCTGCAGTTGTGTTTGAGCACATCCTCACTCACCGCAACCTGGGGTCTTGCTGCTCTGCAACAATTTGTCACTGTTGTGCTTTCCATTGTATTTCAGCAGTCCACGTGCCTTTTCTCTTGTGCAAGTAGCATTTTGGATGTATGTGTTGTAGTTTGTTTTTGTATCTTATGGAGAAACATTCTATGTATGATATTTAAATAGGAAATAGAACAGATGCTAATGTACAGAAAGGTGAATAATACGTTTTTTTGACCAACTTACTTATTCTGTTTGGACACTTTTCTGTTTTTCACTTGTCAGGGCCCTGTTCCCTTTACCCCAGGTCGTGATCTTGACTGGGAAGAAGAGCTTGCAAAAGCACAGTGTTATAAGTGCGTCTCTGTTCCTTCCGACCATCCTCTTTATATTCTGTATACGTCTGGAACAACAGGCTTGCCCAAGGTAAAGGACTGTCTGTAGACTGTTTGTGACCAATCTATTTGCAGTTCCACTTGAGAAAGTATTTAGTTAAAATGGTTGAAAATATCTACTGCAGCACAGTGCTGAAGATGATGAGCAGTGTTAGAAATGCTTTGATCTCATTTATTCATATTTTTCTACTTCAAAGGCAGTGTCTAGGTGTAAATAATGTTTATTTAAATAGCATTAATATAGAAATAAACTATTTAATCCAAAGAGTTTGTACAGTATAAACCTTTGAGGATAGCAGAATGTCTTCTATTCATGAATATTTTCTGTATTTTTAACTGAAATGCATGTAGAGTGAGTTATTTAATGGCAAGATTAGTTACTATATCACTTCTATGATAACATTTATTGCTGAATAGTCTTTGCTAATTCATTACTTAGGTATTAGCTAATCTTCCCATAGATAAGATGTAATGGATGACATTACAGATTAAATGGAATTAGGCATCTTCTGTAGGCTTATTTTTCTGAACAGTTCTGAGGCTATAACTCCCATGAAAATGAAGGTTTAGATTGAGAAGGGCATTGTTTGAAAATGTTTGCTTTCAAGTGTCAATTAGTCTTAATGATTTATGTTTAAAATCAAGCTCTACTTGATTGTTTGGTTCTTCTAATTCTGTTTGAAGTGTAAAGGATGATCTGAGTATAGTTCACCAGCAGTGATTTCACTGTCACAAATTTGGAGGTTGTATCATGTGTCCATAGATAAGATTTAGTACTTACAATCTCGTAAGTCAAAGTATTCAGTTACGATACCCTCCTAACAAAACTCTCAGAGCAGAGACTAAGTTAGAAACTGAGACTAACAAAGGAAATCTGCTTTCTGAAATTTGCGTTAGCTAACCATTATCCGTGATAGCAATCTCTGTTTTAGTGACTGAATGTGTCCTTAGCCTCCCCAGGTTAAGATGGACAAGGCTTGAAAGTATCGGTACAGAAAGAGGAGTGTATTTCCACAGGGTAATTTACCCCAGTTATTTAGGCAAGTGCCAGAACATACAACACATAAGCACCGGTGCTGGTAGCTCTTGGCATTGCTCTGTTGACAAGGGGAGACTAGACAAGTTTAAAGCAGATGACTAATGTTTAGGTGACCAATCTTTAAGAAAGGTAAAGACCTGATATCTTTTTTTTTGTCCGCGTATATTGACTAAATATTTGTATTCAACGTGAATGAGACAACTTCTGTCTTTCTTAGTTGTCTTCAGTAAACTATTATCACAGCACTTTGGCTCTTCTTTTTTCCCAAGAAAAGAGAGTTCTCATTCAGTGAGAATGCTAGCAGAAGTGTGTTTGTAGGAATGAATCCTTTTATTAAGTGAGAAATGTTGGAATTTGACAACTTTAAGTCTGTTCAAAATTTTATTGAAGGCAGACATACATTCTTTAAATGATCTTACATATTCAGATTATTTTCATTTAGGGTGTTATCAGACCAACAGGTGGCTATGCAGTTATGCTGAATTGGACAATGTCAGCTGTATATGGACTCAAACCTGGTGAGGTAATTCTATTCAAACGTCATCTAAATATTTTGAAACTTGTCTTAAGAACAGCACCAATTTTCTTACGTTTTTATTTCATTTTAGGTGTGGTGGGCAGCTTCTGATTTAGGCTGGGTTGTTGGTCATTCTTACATTTGCTATGGGCCTCTTCTTCATGGCAATTCTACAGTTTTGTACGAGGTAAGTACATACTGTCAACTTGGACATTTTTACAATGAGTGTGGTCTGGGATTAGGGAATCTTGTTTTCCTCTCATATTTTTATTTTCAGATTATGTAAAAATTCTGATATTTTAACATAGTATATCAGACCTGGCCTCTTCTGTTACTAACTTATTGTACAAATCTAGTTTTTGAGCCACTTCTAATAGCTTTGTGGGCAGTTTAGGTAGCATGTGGAGAAGTAATCTCATCCCTGATACAGTGGAGAGTGAAAGCTGAGTAGTACAGATTCCGGAGTTTACTGGATCTGCATCAAGGCAGAAGATGGTTCCTGAACTGGAGATAGAGCAAGGAGTCTGAGTTCCCTGCTGTGAATAAGCACTTTCTGGACCTGAGCATCACTTGTGTTAGAGTGGGGGACTGTGCCCCCATGCCTTTGTGCAAGAATGTAATGCAGGAATGTTTCGCTGTCCACTGGGAATGTGTTGCTGAAAGCACAGTGATTAGTGGCACAAAAGAGAGCAGAAGATTAACAGGAATGTAATAATGAATTAAAGTAATAGAATGCCTACTGAGGCTTTTGTGCTCATGGTTATCAGGGTCATTAGCTGAAGCTCCTTCAGCAGCTGAGGTCCTTCTCAGAGATGTTTTCTATGAAGCTGAATGTCTGATGCCACACTAGTGAGAGTGTTTTGTCTCTTTTTGAAAAGCTGCATTTTCATTGTTAACTTTTTCTTTCTTAAGTGAGTCGACTGCAGTCAAATATGAAGGGTGGATGTAAGGAGTAATGGTGAGTTGTGACTGTGTCACTGCTGGATGCTGCATGCATGACAAAGTGAGCAGAGAAGTGGGCATATATTTACTGCAGAAGTATTTCAGTCTGAGGGAAGATCTCAGTGATGCCCTCAGAGGTTGTTTGAGCAACAAGTGATACCCTAAATTCAGAAGGTGTTGGGAACGTTTTTGTAGTGTCTGCCCAGATAGCCCAGAATCATTCAAATGAGTAGACATAGATTGCTGTTCCATTATGCATTCAGTAAATCACAGTTAGATCAGATCTCTGTTGCATTGTTACCAGGGTTTATTTTCTGGGAAGGAGTGCAGGGGTATGCAGCATCCTTCATGGTAGTCATTGGCACTGAGAACATCAGGAATGATTAAATCCCTTCTTAGCAAGAAGGCAGTGGCGCATGCTTCAGCTTTATGACCAGAGTTATTGTACATGGGGGGGGCACAGAAACATTCTGGCAGTACCTACTGGTCACGTGAACTGACATGCTACTGTCATAGGCAAGAAACAGGGGAAAGGGTCAGCGTGACACTTCCTAGAAGAGCTTTCAGCCAAAGGAGTGAAGATCTGTGGGATAACTTTAAACTGGAAAGTTTGGAACTGCATTTTTGGTCCAGTGAACAAGGCTAAAGGTAGTCTAAAATAAACCTCAAATAGTATCTAATGGAAGATGTGAAGAGTATTGGCATTACATACTGTGATCTACTGATCTGGTCTAACTCACTTTACTACTCGCTGTGTAAACAGTCTGTGATACCATATGCACTCACATTACTCATGTTATTTCACACAATGCTAAGTTTTTTTTATTAGTTCTTGTAGTAGGGAAAGGGCTGGTAGTCTCTCACAGAACAGTAGGTTGCACTTATCTGTCAACTCTCAATGCTTTGCTCTTTCATTTATCCTTTTTATAATGGAAAAATGTGAAATAAGAAATAAAATGCAGTGTTTAGAGTTCAAGTGAATTTTGAGATCTTAGAAATGGGTTTTGGAATTTGGTTTTGTCTTTGTGGTTTTCGTGGTTTCTTCTCTCTCACTGAGAACCTAAAGGTAATGTGTTAAGCTGTTCATTGAAACAGAAAATTATCTTTTGTAACAATGTTTTTTTTTCCATATTATGTTGTGAACTGTGAGGTCTGAGGCAAATAACTTCATAAGCTTCTAGGCATTGAATTGATTTTTCAATAATCTTGTAGGGAAGTAGGCTTGCAAAACAAGTGTTTTTTTTTTAAACTGTAAGTTTCTTTCCCTAAACAACTGAGACATAGAAAATCTCATACCTTAATATTCCCAGTCAGTGACTGCGGCAACCTGAGGAAACTTTAAAAAAAAAGTCATTCTCGATTTTCAACTCAGTTTGCCTTGTGGACAGAAGTTTACTGACTTTCTTCCTTTGTCAGCTTTCAGTGTGAAAGCCTGAAGTGAATGCATTATTGAAATATGAGACAGTGAGTATCTACTGTGCAACGAGTTTCTGAGTATTACATATGCCTAGCTCTTTCTGAAAGAGTCTTCAATATGTCATCTTCTGTGAATTTACAAATTGGGTCACCTGGGAACTTCTGAGAGCTTTTTAGCCAACTATTAGTTTGTAATACTAGTTTATAATTGTTATAAAACTTTTTAGCCAAAGTTATTAGTAGTGTTGTTGCTCTTTGTTTTTATTTAAAAAGAGGACTGAGTTTCAAAGCAGTGGGACAAAGTTCTGAGTAAAGGAAGAGAGGCAGGTTTGGGAGGTACATTTAAATGAGAGAATATCTTAAACTCATATGTTTGAATTCTGTAAACAGGATTCCCTAGTAACTCAGTACGTCTTTATGTGGGAAGTGAATTAGAGAAGTTTTCTGTAATTCATATGTTCTCATGTATACAAGTGTCCAGAGGAAATAACCACGTGCTTGTGTACATCAGCAAATTTGGAAATAACTCCAGATGCAGAGATTGTTTTGTGACTCTTAGCAATGGGTATGTACATACTATACAGCTGTTTTGTTGCTCATCCCAGATGTGGCACTTGTCATGTTCTCTGTGTTGCTACTTAGGAAAAGAAAAAATTACTGCATCGTTCTTCATCTTACAGACACAAAGACCACTTTTTCTTGTGAAGACAACAATCTGCACGCTCTTTTGAGTATTATGGCTTTGCAGGAAGACAACTGTGATGAAGGGAAGCCAGTTTTGGCTCTGAAAAAATAGAGTTAAAGCTTTGCATACAGACCTATTCAGAATGCAGTTTTCAGCTGTGTTTTTTTGAGGTGGAGTGGTGAGGAAGAACAGCGTGTTTTGTACTGAAGTCCCACAAGGTTCCATTTGTCCCTCTGCTCTGAGGTGGTAATTCTGTTACATCCATACGCTGTGTAACATCCCTGTAAAATCTTGTTGCCTTCAGTATCCTTAAGCAAAATGCTGTTACTTATTTTGACCTTGTCTCATTTTCTGGAAATGAAGGCTTCAGAGGATGTGTAGACACTACTGTAGGCTATATTTAAGGACTGAAGGACTCAGTCTGGAGTATACTTTGCCAGCAAGAATTTAAGAATTATTTGTGTAGGTGGTCAGAGTTAATGTTACGTTCAACATTTATGAAACAAATATAATCTAGAAAAATACTACCTGTTTTGTACTGAACTTTCAGCTGATGATGTTTCCTATGTTGGGAAGAATAGATGTGAAGTTTAATTTCTGGTGTATTATCTCCACACAAGCTAGAAATCTTTCTTTGCCATTCTGGGTAGACCTTCTGGGCAAAGTTAGGAGGTAGACAAGCAAACAACTTGTGGGAAATGCTAGCAGCACTGGTACTAGATTTCATTATTGTTCTAAGTAAGAAAAAACGTGGTATTGATAAAAAATACCTAATTGAAACTAAGAGGATAAATGTTCTTATGTCTCTTCAGCTGCTTGAATTGTGCAGCATTGTAAAGTAAACAATTCTCGTAATCTCTGCTGCTGACAAATTAAAATATGCTCATGTGGGAATATGCAGCTTCACTCTTTAAGACAAAGACTGGGGCGTTCCGGTGGCCAGTGCCAAGCAGGCAGATTGCTACATTGGGAGTAGCTGACCAAGTTTGTCCTGAGGCCAAGGGGTGTATGCAGACAAAACAGCCTTGAGGGACAAGTTTTATGTGCAGGGCAGTGCAGGCCTGCACATACTCAAGTCAGCTGTTACATGGATCACTAATTTTATGATGCGCAATAGTATTCCAGTTTGGATTGCCTCTAGTTTTGCAGTACATCATAGTAAACAGTTGACTGTTTTGACTAAAGATTTGTAGAGTGATTTCTTGTTTCTGTGTATATGAGTGTGAGAGATGCCAGCATACGATTCTAGGAGCTGGTCTTTGTGATGTCAGTGTATGTCATGCAATTGCATTCTGATATGCAGATGTGTGTTTATAAAGGTAAACGTAAATGCCATGTAAGTATATCTTTATAGGTACTAATCTCTTATTTTCCATGTTGTGTATGTGTTCCTTACATTTCTAAGTGTATTTAATCAGATGGAACAGGTAAACATAACTGAAAACTCTATCTACTACTCATAATGATTTTTAATTGTCTGTTTTTAGAAACCTAGTTTATGAATAATGACCTCTTTTAAGCTCCTTTGCTTTATAATAAAGAAACTTTTGAGGCTCTGAACACATATGTATATGGAAAAGAAAGAAATTAAACACTTCTCTAGGTAAATTTTGTGACTCAAACAATTAACCTAATGTTGGGCGCCTTACAGCCCTCATCTCCATCTTTCTTTCATTTCCAGGTTGTAGAGATCTTCAAAATCTCTACAAATATCCAGTTAAAAATGGCATTCATTAGATAAACAGCACAAAAACGAGGGGAAAAAATAATAAATGATTTGTATTCCTTTTCACATTCTATTCTTTTACAAGAATTGCGTTTTCTAGTTGGATAAAAACCTGCAGTGGTACAGAAGTGATATAATTTTTGGACTTGGAACCTCAGTGATTGACTATTTTGACACTCTGAATAACAAGGGTAAAAGCTTCAGCAATTAGCAGAAATGCACATTTGTAGAATTAAATATTATATTAGCCTGAATATTAAATTATTTTTCTCTAATTTTTAAGCATGTTAATTAAATTCATTATTCCAAAAGGATTATCTCATCACCAGTTCTCTAGTTAAGTGGAAGAGGAAAATAATGTGGATAAAATGTCATTTTACCAGACATAAAGAGGAGAGTTAAGTAGTTTTACAGTATCTGTTCTTGACCACTGATAACTGTGGGCTACATGATTTTTTTTTTTTTTGTTTTGCTTGTGATGCCAGAAGAGAATAACTGCAACAAAGAGGTTTCCATTCTAGCAGTATATGGAGTATGATTTTGTATATGATCTTAGAATGGAGCTTTATCACTGTGAGTGTGTGAAGATCAGGATGGTTTTTGTAATTATAAAATTACCTCTGAATTTAAGATGTTTACTTTTTTTTAATATTCCAAAACAAAAATTTCTTTGGCAGTAAATACTAAAAGAAACAGCAGAGTTAGTATCCAGTTGTCCTGCGCATCTCAGTTTGTGGTCTTGCCTTCAGCTAGATCATTGTGATACAGTAGTAGTACCTTTGAAATTTTTATTTCTCTAAGATATCACCAATCAAGCCTTCAGACAGTGTTCAAAATGTTCATAACTAATAATGTTAGTAGCTTCTTTTTATCCCTTTATGAAAATGGATACCATATAGTTTTTCTTCTGTTCAGAATGGTGAATATTCATAAATATGTAGTCAGTTTGTCCTGGCCTAATGGCAGCTTGTGGGCTAGGGAGTATCAGCAATGTTATTTAGATAAGGAGAAAAAAGACCTCAGCACGTTTGCCCAAGGACAGCCACTGCTGAGCATAGACTGGACTGACTTAAAGTGATTTGTGTATTTTTAAATTACTTAGTAGGTGACAACTTGTTATTTTAGTAATTGCTATAGTAACTACATGCTTTCAATTTTTACTTGTCATAGAACCATTGTTAGGAATGTGAGAACATTAATGAATTCCTTTGAATACAGCAAGTATTTTATTATTATTTTTTAAATCTGTCCTAGATTGTTTTTCTCTAAGGCGTGACAAACTTTAGGTATAAATAAGCCCTTGGAAGCCTCCCAGCCTGATCTGGGTTGCTTGTGAGGATTGCATCCCAAGCTGTAAGCAAACGGGACAGCAGGAAGAGAAAGTCTAGTTTCTACCTTTGCTCCTGTCATGACAGGATGCGGGCAGCATTGTATCTATTGAGATGCTCAGGAATTGGAGTTTGGGTAAGGAAGAGGATGATGCTCATACCTGTCAAGGAGCCACACTGTAAGATCTTGATCTCAGTGGTCTAGAACAGAGAGGGAGCTGTAGTCCCACACTGAGTAGTAGCAGGATGGACATTGCTGTGCCTGGGGATCCTCTTCCCCACAGCTCTCTTGGGGCTCTTCCTAGTCACTGCTGTTGCAACAAATCTATGGCCTACAAAGCAGCAGCAGTGGAGGGTCCCAGGATTACACTTGCCGTCAGTTAGCATGTTTCTTAGCTATGTGGGGGCATCCAGGATTGTTACAGTCCATAAGCTATTATCCATCGGCTTAGAAAGAAAGAATGGTATCTGGAGTTCATCCACTTCTTTCGTCTTTCTGCCATCGCCCATATTGATTATATTTGTGGAATGAATTCAGTAGGATGCATCATCTCAGATCCTTAGTGGGGGTTTGACAGTGGGGCCAGCAGCAGCAGGAGAAGTACCTCTAAATGTTTCATTTTAAATCCTGATATCTCTGGTATCAGCAGGTTTTAGTGGCAATGAGTTTCATGTATGATATTCACTAAGAAAGAGAATTTTCTCCTCATAAGCTGAAATTTATCTTTAAACGAGTAGTCTCCTTGTTGTTAGTAGTATGGCAGAAAGGGGATTGCTGAGCTGTTATTGATGTGGGGTTGGGTACTTTATTATAACTCTTCTCTAACATGTCATTTTTTTCTTAAGTAATTCACCCCAGTGGCTTCTGACTTTCTCCACAGGAGAACTTTCTATCCCCTTGATCATTCTTGCTGCCTATGAATCTTCTTTCATAATCACGCATTATCCATCAGCACGTTCTGCCTGAGGATGACTGCTCAGTTGGTACACGTTTGATAAATTACATGCTCAAACTAGGTGCTTCCAGAAAGTTAGACATTCCTATCTGTCTATCTTTCTCAGAGTCTTTTGGTAGGTTATTAAAAGAAAGTCTTTTCTATGTGAATCCTCCTCACTGGTAAAAGAAGTGCCTGTTGTACTTCTCTTTTTAAATCAGGTGAAGCACATCACTCTCTTTCTGACTACCTCATTCTTGATTACTGTCATCTTGGTTCCTGCCAGCCAGTTACTACTGACAGCAAGTTTTTAATAAATTCTCATCTGCAGTATTGGTGCAAATACGGAATGGTTCGCGTCTTGAACTGATCCCAGCAAAACCAATGGAGACATCTTTTGCTAACACTCTTCAGTTGACTCAGCAATATGTCACCATATTCTGAATTCCATTACCCCGTGCTTTTTTTTTATAATTTTTTTTTTTTTAATTTCAAAGTTGTATGTGATAGTAAACCTCTCATGCCATCTTGCAGTACTTAGAATTTTTGCTTGATGAGAACTCTCATTGGCAATTTTATTTGTAGGTTTTTGTGCTCTGAAATTAATTTGCAGTGTCTCAGATTTGTTTTGCCTATGTCAGTTTTTGTTTATGCATTTGCTAGACTGTTACCAGCTGCCAAGGCATTGGAGAGCTTTTCCTGCAGAGTCACTAAGAATATTTTATAGCCAGGCCAGATTTTTTTTTCCTGAATGACAATTTTGTTTCTTTATTGGGAATTATGTCTTATTGACTGTTAGAGGAATTTTCTGTTCCTTTCTTTATGAGGTTCTTGTTCTTTTGTGTACTTGTTTTTCAGCTAGATCTGAGAATTGCCCTTCTCCAAACCATACCTCAAGTCAGGGTTTGGAACACATGGATCCTACAGGAGGTGCGAGGCCCAGGCCCTGGCACATCTGCAGTGAGGCTCAAGCAGAGAGAGCAAGGGGGAGGGTTTGAGCATAAATTGCTTCTGAAAGAAAGGGAGGTTGCTCACAACTGTTGTTTTCCCAGCTCTCTCATCTGGGGTTACACAGCCAGACTATAACGCACCTGGCCTTGAGCACCTGTACCCAAACCCATAGGAGGGAGTTGGGTGTACTCAGGGCCAGAGACTGAGCTCTTAAGGCTTCTAGAAGTTCTCATTTCTTAAAAATTACAGGCTACGTATTATTGGCAGAATAACCAATTTCACCTTGTCCAGCGGTTTTTTGTATTTTTTCTGTCTGAATTGTTTACAAGTGTTACTATTTCAGTTACCTAATTAGATGATGAGATGTTAATGGAAATTTGGAATGTTTCAGTCTAAGACCAGTTGTGTTTGTGTTAGTGATGCAGGGTTGAACTCTTAAGCAGATGGTTGCAGATCTGCAGGTGTAGTGTTATATGGAGATGGTATGACCTTGAAGAAAGGGGTTCTTCGACAAATGCTAATGGATGCTTGAATATGTAAAAGCTGTGGTGAAGTTGTGTGTAAGAAAGAGGCTTAAGAACAAAAAGATCTGATGATAGAAGCCAGATTGGAAACTGTTACATGTGTTACATGAGAGGGAAAAAAAGGACTTATTTTTTCAGCCTTTTGGGGATGCTAGTGCGGGCTGTTAGCAAAACAGAGGTTTTGTCACTGATAATTCCCTGGTTGTCTTTATTCTCTGCTTCTCATCACCTCCTCTACTCTTTAGAAAAAGTCTCAGTTGTATCTTCTGGTTTGTCCTGCTTTTTTTTTTTCCCCCTATGTAACCATCCTCTGCTTCCTCAGCAGTGCATTCTCCAGTGGTAATTCACTGTTAGGCAGCAAAGTCAGAGGGATATAGCCCACCTCAGTCATCTTGCAGTCTTGAAATCTGGCAGCTGGCTTCTCAGCACTCTTGCAGCTGTGTACCAGGCAAACTTAGGGGAGTTTACAATGGGGAGGGCATTTGGGAGTGGGGAAAGGACCAATTCCTGGGAAACTGTGTCACAGCATGGTGTGGCTTTCAGTGGTGGGATGGGCAACAGACTTGATTTGTGTGTTTCTGTGAAGGTGTTTACTGTGTTACTAGTGCCTTACTGGAATAAAATACTGGATTTAGTAAATTCTTCAGGGTGTTTAGATGTCTGTGTTCTTTTGGTATCTTGACAAGTTGCAGTATTAGATTTTCGCGTGTTACTTTTTTCACTAGATCTATCAATCTCTTGTATTGTGTTTGTCTTATTGCAAATCTGCTGTTTTAAATGAAAGAAGTACATAGAGTTTCTTGAAAGTTAGTGACAGATGTCAAGACTGTACTGCCTGTGGCTGGCTAAGAATCCAAAGTTGTGCCTGCAGCTCTTGAAAGTAATAAAATACACAAATTTTAACAAGTGTCTCTCACTTTAACAAGTGAGAGACACTTGTTAAAGACGCACTCCAAATTTGCGTTTATGCAAGGAGGGTGGAGGCATAAATTTATTTTGTGTCTGGTGAACTGCTGTGAAGTTGGTTATATTTTCAGTGCTGAAGCTTTCTCTGTGTTGATGGCTTTTTGCATAAAGCAGTGATGAAACTGGGTTTTGCAGTGTGAAAAGCATATGTCTTTCCTATGTTGTTTGTATGCTTCATGTTTGGAGCACCACAGAAAACTGTTTTTATTATTTCTGTTATTATTTACCAGTGAACAATTTGTCACTTCCAATTACTTTTGTTTACAATTTTCCTGACTATGCCCTGTAGCTAAAAACAGTGTATAGTTTTTCAAACTCTAACCCACTACCCCAAAATACATGGTCTGATATCAAACTAACACAGCAAAGGGGTCTTTGGCTTCTCTCCTGTCTTCATTTGCAGCAGCAGCACTAAGATGCCCAGAAACCAGTTGTAAACAGCTGAATGGGAATTTCTCCAAAAATAAGAAAAACTTTTTCTAGGTAACGAAAAGTTGGTGTGGTGACACGTAGTCCTGTGCACAGCTATAGCTGAAATGCCACCATGTCCAGAACCTTGTTGTCCAGTGGGACTTAGTGTTTTAACAGCCTGTTTCTCAGTAAGGATAGACACAGACATTACTCCCTCTGCTGCCAGTGTAATAACAACTATTTGGGCTGTCTTTTCATTTGTTTGTCAGTTTGTCCTGTTTTTCTCAGTAGCAGTGGTACATCCTATGGTCGTTTAAGAGATTGTGCCCAAAGCTTGTGAAATATATCTTTCTGAGTGAATGTACATACTGTATTGTTTTTTTAACAAATTCTTCATGAAAGTCTTATTTGAAATCACTTCTGTTGCTGTGCTACCGCTACTGTTACATGTTCAAGCCTTGAACTGTCAAGGAATTATGAAGTATTTTTATCCTGTGACATTTTAAATTATTCTCTCCATAGGGGAAGCCTGTGGGAACGCCAGATGCTGGTGCCTATTTCCGCGTGCTAGCAGAGCATGAAGTAGCTGCCTTCTTTACTTCACCAACTGCAATTAGAGCAATCCGTCAGCAGGACCCTGAGGCAGCCCTGGGAAAGCAGTACTCTCTGAAAAGGTGAACTAAGGATACACTGGATGCAGTTTCTTACAGAAACAGACTGGATAAGCTAAGAATAGCAATGTCTGGGGCTTTGTCCACCTCTGTATAGTAGAATTTAAGTGTATCCTTGACAAATTAGGTGTATACATATTTGCTTGTGCATTTCTATTGATATTTTGGAGGAGGGATGAGCTGTTAAAAACATGACTTTAATTACCGTTAAAAAGACGACTCTAAGGTTAAGAATTCTCAGTGAGTTAAGGTTGCTTACTTGATTCTACTCTACTCTGCTTATACCCCGTAATACAGTCTTGGATTACATGGTCCAGTACCATTTTCCACCATAATTTCCTACTTCATTGAGTGCACACAGGATCTTCGGTGTTCATTTAATCAGAAGCTAGTCAATATCTTTTTATCTTCCCATTATTTAGTTTCTGATTACAGTTATGTACTGCTATTTCATACTGTTTTTCAAAGTGTTTATCACTGTGGTACCTCCATGCTTCAAAATTGCGACTGAGTTCATCCTTACAAATCCCTTGTGAGATGAGAGAGTGGTATTATCCGTATTTTGCAGATGGGAAGCTGAAGGAGATTAAGGTCAAAGGCTTTTATTAATTTTGCATTCCCAAGCTAAGCCACTAAACTACCACTGTTTCAGAGGTTTTAGCATTTTTATGGTTAAAATACATTATTAACATTACGTGATTAGAGTGCTTCTCACACTGTCTTGATGTACCTGTGATTGTGTATTACAAATCAAGCTCAGTATCATATGGCAAAAATTAAGAATATGTGGTTGAGGATGACATCTATTCTCAGAGTTGAATAGTTTGCTCAGCATCAAATGAGAGCCGTGTGAGATGCTGGGCAGTAGTCAGTCTTGGGAAATCTATTGCAGTTGTCCAAACAGTTAAAGGAAGATGCAAAGCTGCATAGCTTAATTATACCTTCACTTTCTTAATTACTCTGAGAAGTTTTATGTTTATGTATCAGTAAGCTGGATTTATTCCTGAGATATTAATTACCAGTTTTCTTCCGTCTCTTTTAGTGCTGTCATCAACTGTTTCCTTTCCATGAAATGAGGAACAAAGCTATTTTGAGACCCTAAAGCCCTATTCTTCTGTGATGTTTTGCAGTAAGAAAGTGGTTCACATTCTAGAAAATTTAATTGCTGTTCCTCAGCAGTTCTTCAGATGGTGACTAAAATGATCTAGTCCATATAATTAGAGTCATAATTGAGTAGAAAATCTGCTATTCTATAAGCAAATTTTCTTGCTGAAGGATTTCAGGCAAATAAGAGTCCCCTTCCTGATACCAGTTGTTCCACATGTAAAGAGATGTTTTGTCATTCCTGTTCAGTGCATAGTTTGTGATCTTCTACGTTTGTGCATAGTTTTAGTCTGCTTGTAATTAATTCCAGCTTTCAGTACTGAAAGGTTGATAGTCTTCAGCATGCCTCTCTTTCAGTGTTAGATAAGAGTTACCTTACTGTAAAGTCTAGTTGTGAGTCTAACTACTTGGCCATCTGTGATACTGTGGCTTATATTACTGAGTTGGAAAGGGTATTTAAATGAGTCTGACTATTATATGACTATTTCAGTATTAACACCCAGCTAGTTGTAGTGTGTGTTATTTGCAAACTAAAATTGCAGTTCTTTAGAAATAGAGTCTAGCATAGGACTTAAAATTTCCTTTCTTGGATGGACTTCTCCATCCCAGGTCAAGTGAATGTTCTTTCAGTTTGGAATCAGCCTTATGTTTACTTCCTGCACTGTGAAACATTGTTCTTGTTTTTTGGTACAGAGCAGTAAAGTGGAGTGTCTTTCTGTCATCTGGGATAAAATCTCTACTTGCTCTAGAGACTCAAAATTCCATAGCCAGGATTACATTCCTGAAAGTTTGTTCCACCATGGTGCATGTGGTTTGTGAAAACTTAGATTAGAAAATGCTGTGGGTTAAGGTGTTTTTGTTTAAAAATCCTATTTAAAAGAAACTATCGCTGATAAGATATGGACATGGTAGGCAGTGCCAGCTATCAGTGCACAGAGAAGTACTTGATTTACAGGAGTAAATTGAATGATAAGCAGAATTCTGTTCTTTTGAACTAACAAGTTATATAAATACCTGTTAAAACTAATGCTGTTATCATCGACAGCTAAGTTACATGACATTTTCAAAGCTTATAGCATGCATGCTTCTAAAAGTCAATATGGAATTTGAATCTTACAGTAACATTGGCCTTTGAGACAAAACATCATGTATGTCTCAAACATGGGTTATGTTCAACAGCAAAAGATAGTTTTGATATGTAGTACTATAGGATAAAAACCTTGTTCAACCACTGCAGCATCTAAGATCAGGTTTTTGATGACACACAGAGCTGCTGATTTTACTGCTGACTGCTGTGTTTGAAAATCAGCTAACGCCCAAATTCCATGACCTGCAAGTACCTGGCTCATTGGCTTTTGGGATTAGTTAATATCTTCGCAAGGTAACTCCATGGCATCAATCCATGAACTCTCTTTGTTGGGAATCACACTCCATCTTTTATTTGACTTGATTACTACTTGAGTTGGTTAGGTCTGATTTCCAAATGATTGGCAGCTGAGAGTTGAACATGAAATTGGGTAGCAATTCAGCAGATTAGATTAAAATATGAGTAGTAATAATTTGTAGCTTCTGTTCCACAGTCTGCTTGGCTTTCTTTGCTTTAGTTTAATTGTGAGTATTCTGCCATTTTATATCAAGAGAGTCTGGAGACTGAAGCGTGTTTGTTTGATACCAGGTATTAAGATATTAATGTTCTTGCTTAAGAAAGAAATGAGGCTGACTACATTGAATCTGTTCAGTAATAGTGGTTAGAAAATTGATTAGTAACTCCTGGTTTCTCATGACACAGGAACAAGGTGATGGGAAATTTAAAGTAACAAATTCAGGTCTGTTAGAAATTCTTTCTCAGAAAATTCATGTCTTGCATGTGCTGCTAGAGATGTGCTTAAAGCTCAGAATCTAGGACAATTGAAGTACATTACTGAGTGCTGTTTACTGCCACTGTCCTACTCTGTGCTACTGTAGATCACGTATGGTTATTCCTCACGGAGTCTTGAGCTGAGTTCAAATAGAGCTTTTGTGGAGCTCCCCTTAACCTGCACTGGGAGAAGGAGCTGAGCTGCTTTTGTATTCTGTCTCTCTGACTGTCATCCAAACATTAAGATTGAATCCTCATGAAAAGGGAAAAATACGGTTAGGGAGGAGAATCAGCAACGACACCAATGGAAGAAAATGAGAAGGTATAAATAAATAAATATATTTACATGTTTAAGTGTCTACAGTCTCCAGAGGCATGAAGAATTAGAGTTCTTAATTTCTAGTTTATCTGAAGAAGCATAAATTAACCTTCCTCACAGCTTATTTTTTATTTTTTAGCAAAGGCGAGTTTACTTAAAGCGATGCAGAGATTTTTCTTTGCCAGGAAAAATTGATGTATGCATTCTGGACTTAAAAACACTTTTATGATCTTTTAATCAAGAGGAGTGTAGCTGAGATTATTACTCATGTGAACTCTCCTGCTTTTGGTTAGTGGTTTAGATATGTGGCTTCTTTTGTGCTTGGATTGACACCAAAATGTGCGTGCTGTTTTGAATGACTTAGATTGTACCAAGACAGCTAATGCTCATCTGTCCCCTACATGGGGTAGCACTTCATATGCACTCCACTGGACTAATAGGGCCTGAAATCTTGATTTTCAGAATGACAACTTGGGACATATTTACTTAACAGAGAGGTTTTAAGATCTTTCTACCCCATTAACTGCATTGCGGTGATAGATGATTGCCATAATAGGTGCGTTGACATGCTTTGAAGTTTTAAGTGGATTGTTAAAAAATTGTTCACAGTGGGACATGCTATAGCTGTTGCCATATACAGTTTGACAGGAGAAAATAAATTTGTAGCTTTTATGCTTTGTTAGGCTCATGGCACTTCACTCTTGTGTTCCCTTTGATAGATTTGTATGGTAAGTTGTCTGAAGAGCTACTCCCTGTTCTTCCTACAACATGGGATTGCTCTAGAGCATGGGGATCCAGGCCTGATTATGGAAGCTGGGAATTCTTAGGAGGAATTCTGCTTCTGGCTTAGGGGTTAGCATGCTGTCTTAACTTTTTAGGCAATTATTTTGAGTTCTTGGTCTATTGCTAGCCCTGTTTTTAAATCAAGGGCACTTTGGTCAGAGTTTTTAGAAGTTTAAAAGTTAATGCATTTGTAAGTTAAATTTTTACATCTGAGCTGACATTCTGTTTAATATGCCTAGTTACAGAATATTCAGTACCATGTAAATTGAGCAATGCTTAGGAGAAGTATCCTGCATGTAAACATGAGTCTTAAAAAAACTTTTCAGAAAGTAATATTTGTGGGCTTTATTTATACGGTGTTTTGTTCTCTGCTATCATGAAGTTTTATCTGTTACAGCTCCCAGTTAGCTATTAGCTGTAATTATCAGCATTAGCTTGTGCTTTCAAAGAGAATACATTTGGGATTCTAATTGGGGACACACTCATTAAAATCATCATCTTCTAATGTGGGAGATGTGCTTGGAAGGCAGTTTACCAAATGGTGCAGATTTATGAGTACAGAAAACACTGTGCTTCCTTGATGTGAAAGCTGCTTGCTTACATGCTTGCTTTAAGAATTTGTCTGTTTTGTTTGTACATTGTTTGATGTTCCAGAGTAACTTCCAGTCTTACTTGCTGGGAGACTGTTCCTTTGAGCAGGAATTTTGACTAGCACAGTGTCAGACTTCTATGAAGTCAGTTTCCTGCTTCCTCTACGTGTTTATGTCCTCCAGTTCACCTACACAGTGTGATCTGGCATCAAGGAAGAGACCACTCCCTGCTATGACCAGACATCTGTATTCTTAGACGTGGTCTATATACGCATCACTCCTGGGGGTGGGCATATGCTGTGTCATGTAAAGCTGTAGTACTAAGACCTCAGATTTACTTCAGAAAGAACTTGCTTTCTGTCCTGTCCAGTGTGAGGATATGAAAAGTACACAAACTCTTTCTCAGCTGTTAGCTATTCAGTCTGACACGGCAGCAGGCGTTTGAGTTCTGAGCTTGACAGAAAGTTAAAGGCTTGCTGTTAACACACCTGCTTACTCTGTAGCTTTTCCAAAAATTATCTTCAGCTTTGAGAAGTCTGAATTCTAATTTCTAGCCACACCTTTAGCCCTTTGTGCTCTTTGGAATACCACAGTATGAGGACATAAAACTAATAGCATTCAGAGGAGGGCTGAAAAGATGGTGAAGGGGCTGGAGGGCAAGATGTATGCGGAGTGGCTGAGGTTCCTTAGTGTGCTCAGCACAAAGCAGGCTGAGGGGAGGCCTGATGGCGGCTGCAGCTCTCTCAGGGAGTGGAGGGCAGTGCTGAGAGCTGCTCTCTGTGACAGCGACCGTGCCCGAGGGAACGGCATGGAGCTGTGCCAGGGGAGGGGCAGCTGGGGTGTTTGGAAAAGGTTTTGTACCGAAGGATTACTAAGCCCTGGAACCGGCTCCCCAGGGCAGCAGTCACAGCCCTGAGCTGTTGGAGTTCAAGCAGTGTTTGGAAAAGTCTCTCAGACATAGGGTTTGATTTTTAGGTGGTCCTATGTGGAGCCAGAAGTTGCACTCGGTGATCTGTGCAGGTCCCTTGCAACTTAGGATATGCTATGATTCTTAGTTCTGTGTCACATCCTAGCCTTGGTGACTCTTTGTTACATGAATGATGTGTGTTGCCCAGAGAGTGGATATCCCTGGGTGCTGTTCCAGGTGGTGTGAGGGCAAGATAATAAATCGTTCTTTACTTTTGTAACTTTTTATAAAGTGTTGATCTTTGGCCGGTGTTGTGAGTATCTGCAAGTTTAATTGTCCTTTAATAGGGTTTAAGTTGCTTGGAACGAAATCAGAAATGCAAAAAATCTGCTACAAAAGGAATAATGTTGCTGTGCTACTGTTACTAAGATCAGAACCTTTGCAGCATACAGTAATGCACTGTAATATCCAATTCTGTGTAGTAATAATCATATTTAAGAAAGCTACAGTTGACAGCGGACCTTATCATACTAAACAAAGCGTGAAATCAATTTGTAGTGCTTAATGAAGGACAGAAATCTGATAAAAGGTGATGATTAAGGCTGGGAGGGGGTTGTTGCCCAGGTATGTAGTGTTGCCTAATTTAGTGGTACAAAAATGCACTGTATCAGTCTAGATCACCAGGTGTTGCATCTATTTTCTGCCCAAGTTGCTTCAGAGTATCCAGCCAAATAGGCTGAATTCCAGTGCCATTGTTCTGAGATCGTTATCTTGTAGGATTGCATGATTTTTTTTTTTTATTATTTATATGTAAATAGCCTCTGTCGGTATGGGAAACGGGTTTTAGCTGCTGTTGTTTCTCTACCAAACTCGTTTCCAAAGGCTTATAAAAAGGTGACTCAACTCAGAGGAAATTAAGATCTGTTTAAGGACAGATTGTTAAGGACTTAGAGCTAAGAGTTATGCTGCAGTAATTTTGTATTACTTCTGCATATTTCTTCACAATTTTCTCTGATATCTTTTTTTTTTTCTTTTGTATTTTGTGTTTTATTTTTTTTTTCCAGAAGGATATCTGCATAGATTCTGTGTATAAACTATTTAAATATTCCTTGCTTCTATTTATAGTTGATTTCCACTGCCCTACCAAGATCTCTGAATTCTGAAAATAAAGCTTCTTATACATGATGTATCAGATTATGTAAATTAGTATTGCTAGATTTTAATTGTTGCTCAGTGGGGTGGAGTAAATGAAGAGTAATAGACCTCCCTCCCCTTTTCTCTTTGCCACAAATGTTTGTTGAATTAATTGAGTTAATTTTTTCCTTGCTTTCCTGTCTAGATCACGATAGATCTTTTTTTCTTTTTTTTTTCTTTTTTAATATTATTTAAAGGTTCAGGACATTGTTCGTAGCTGGTGAGCACTGTGATGTGGACACACTAGAATGGTCCAAAAAAGTCTTCAAGGTACCTGTTTTGGACCACTGGTGGCAAACTGGTGAGTATTTTAAACTACTGTTTGTAAAATCTGATGATGATATGTTTTCCAGTCTTGTTCTTGAGTCTGCAGGTAGGTCAACTATGTATTTCCAGGAACATTTAAATAGTCAGGACTAACTCTGAGAACGAAAAAAAATGTTTTATTCATTTAATTCAACATAAAAATGTGGAAATGTGGGGTTTTTTTGGAAGTGATCTGAGAAATGACTTCAGTATTTTTAACAACTGTAGAAAAACAAAGGTATTTTCAGTATTTTCACTATTTTTCCATGTGTAATTTTTTGTTTGCAAGTGTAATTAATTTATAATAGAGAAATTTGTATTTTGAGAAGTTTTCAGTTTTGTTTTTTTTTTTTGTCTCGTATAATTAAAGACAAATGGATGGAGTACTGGGATGAAGGGCCATTGTCTGGTCAGGAGGGATAGGCAGGACAGGAGGGGTAGAGGTGCTGAAATAGTTCAATTCCATACTTTTTATTTGATAAGGTGAAAATATTAATACTAATATTTCCAAATTACTCTTTATTTTCATGAAATTGCACTTGGGGGTACGTGGTGCTATTTTGTTATGCCCAAGCTGAAAACCAGTGACCTGTTTATATATTGGAATGTGCTTTTGAGCTTTAACAATGTAGCAAAATGTTACATATTCCCAGATTTGATGATTTCTCGTCTGACTTTCCTTTTGAAGCAGGAGCACTGCTTTAAAACTGAGAAGTGGTGACATCTTATTCTTACTGAATGCTGTAGTCTTGCTTTTGTGTTTTTGTATTAGTCACTGATTCTTTCAAGTGAGGCTTGACCAGAAGATGGTGGAGAAAAGGAATCTAATTACTAGTGTTTTTTGTAAGATGGAGTAATATCTTGCTTATGACTGAAAAAAGTAGGAAAGAGATGAGCTGTGCAGAACTGCAAAGTGACTGAATCACTATGTGGAGACAAGTGACAGGAAATAAAAGTTTGGCACGCTAACATACTATTAAAAAAAGAAAAAGAGAGAAGGGAATGGAAAATGTTTACTTGTTTGGTCTTAATGATCTTTATTCAAAGCTGTTGGCTCCTTTACTGTGTATTGAGACCAGAAAAGATGAGTGTGGACAAAAACACTGAATGTGGCTTTCTTTGATTTTTGTCTATGGAAGATGTATGGACTATATGAAATCACTGTGAATTGAAACACTACTTTGAAAGGGAAGAAGGCTTGAATTAGGGAACTCAAAGTGGCTAGATCAGAAAAACCTGATTGATTACATCCTTGATTTGTGTCCATATGCCTTCATCAATAATATTTTTTAATTTGACTTTTTGTGTTGCAAGTGTAGTAAACACATCGTAAGAGATGTGAAGTGTATGTCACAGGGTCAGTAAGTGCCAGGTGGGATTTGAGGAAGTAAGAATTGCTAAGCACTTACACTTTCCTTTGGAGACATGGCAATGGGAGAAAGAACAGCACTTTCAGATCCTGTGCTCATCTATACATAAGGAGAAAATAATCTTGGATTTACACAGGTGTTTTTTGCTTACTTATATGAAATGACACTTAGCATTTAAATAGCCATTTTTATCTTCAGAGTAATTGTGCAAATGCAAGCATATTAATTCTTTCAACACCCTGGAGAGGTAAATAAAGTTGTTCCTATCTGACAGACATTAAATTGAGAAAGACAAGTATCTTACCCTAAGCTATTCAGGAAGCCACTACAAATTCAGTGTTAGAAAACAGTTTCTCCTGCTCAGAGATGAATTTTCCTGTCATATTTACATGTTTTGTGATATTTTGAATATTTGTGAAGGGAAACCGAAAAGACTGTTTGAGACCTTGTTGTAAGTCTCTCAGTGTACTGATGTTTTAAGGAAATGATGCATTTGTTTCTTTGAATATTCCAGCTAAACACATCAACAAGAAACTCTGCCACATCTAATTGAAATAGCCTAAATAATGTTAACACAGTAACTACTGTTGTATTCTTTGGACAACCCTAAATACACAATGAAAGGTGAGTGTGGATTTTGGATTTAGCTTTGAATTTGAGAAGAAAAAAAGTGATGAGAGAGTAAACTGCTGTGGAAGCAGACAGACTCTGAAAACTTGTGTTAAACTTCCCTAGCTGCTTTCATGGTAGCTATTCAGTATTTGTAGTAGAAATGAATAAAATGAGTCTTCCACATCTTCTTTGAGATTTTCAGATGTTAGCAGGTTTTCTTCTTAATAAATATAGGGTGTGAAGAGGTTTTTTTCCTATTGATATTTTCAAACAAAAGTGTTTTGGCACTCTGAGGATATGTGGGAAAATTCAGATGAAACACAACCAAACCTAAAAATTCAGGTATAAAACTGGAAGCGAATGAAATCCCAGTCATGAGGTTTGTTTCACTTTGTTTTTGTTTGTGTGCTCCTTGTACAGTGGGAATCTTAAGTTAGTGAGCATGCAGATGTAGGAGGTTCGAGTTGGATACTTTATGTTAGGATGCGGTTTCCTTGAACTGTCCTCACCATGAACTTGCTAACAGGCAGAAATATGAGAAGATCGTTCATGTTTTTGTTTTTCATGGAAATAAGCTGCCTTCTCCAACAGAGAATTAGTGTCTGCAGTGGGGATTATGACTGAAATCACTTAGTGCTTGCTGCATTATGTCTGCTGAAGTTGGTATGTGTATGCTGTAATGAGATCTTGGGTACTCTGTCAGGAATTCCTGAAATTCTGTAGCACACTTAATTTCCTCTATCACTTCTAATATTGTCCTTGTTTCTTCTGTGTCTATTTTCTAAAACATGCAACTGCTATGTTGATATCATTTTTATTAATAGATATTATTATTATGTAATTCCACAGGAGTAGTAGTCTTACTGGCATTTTATTAGCAGTATACAAACAAAACAATTATACCATTGAATTCAGTATAGAAAAATGTGAATCATAGTTAAGTATACTCACTGTAATACACTTCAGTGAATTACTTCCTACCACAGTCTTTTAAGGTGAAGAGTTTATTACCATCTCCAGGCAGCATGTTCTGGTTCCCTGTTTTCAGTTTCCATTGTGTTGTCTTGGCAACATCATGCAGAATCTTGTTGTGAGTTTCCAGAAAGGTGGATTTTGCAATGAATTCTGTTAGGTAATCTCTCTAGGTTTCCACTACAGAATAAGCCTGTCTATCCAGACTTCACGTCCCTGTGTTTGACAGTTGGATTCCCCATTTTGTTTTTCAGTCATCTACTTTGCGTGAATCTCAGCTGTGCAGATAGGCTCTCTAGTCAGAGCAAGAGACAAAAGGAAAGGTAAATTAAAGAGTTGCTGTTTCATTTACGACAACAGTCAATTCTCTGGTTTATTTATTTATTTTTTTAACAGCCAGAGATGTAATTGTGGAGTTATGGAGCCAAAGCTTCCAGAACTCAAATGAAAGGGGTGGCTTTCAGGGTTCAAGCTGTTGTTTTAAGGTATCAGTACCTCATTACAAATGGAGTTCTTGCTTTTTAGAGACGTTTGTGTCTTGTAGACTGGGATCATATTTTGCTTTTGATGGAAACTGGTATTCTACAGAGCAGTTCTTTAATAGTGGAAATTACCATGCAGAAAGCTATTCATCCCTGAGCTGCAGAGGCCTTAGAGTATCATGTTCTGGATGACTGGGTTTGTAACAGGTGTTCATGTAGCAAAAAAGAAGAAATGTGGCTGTTCTTAACGTTTCTATATAGAGGTTTGTATTCTGTCCTTAAGAGTATGAACATTTGTTCTATTGTAATTTAATGCAATTTCAAGAAGTGATATGGATTTAAATGGGGATTTATTTTCTAATGAGCCAAGTAATTTGGGCTGAATTGTTTTGGAGAAGCCAATTTGTGAAAAGCATTTGGTGCCTCTCTTTTCACAGTCTTTCAGTAATATTACCACTCAAACGTGGAGGGAGAGAGAGGAAGCAGCCCCTCTCCATCATGGAACGTGGGAGACCACAGTCCGCATGTCCTTCCAAGCTTGCAAAATGGTACTGGTTGAGTGAGGGGAAGTCTTGTGGCTTGGGGGGGGGGGAAAAAAAAAGCCTGATTGCAGGTTGGATGTGGTTAGCCAGTAAGCAGATGATCACAGAATTGTAGGGGTTGGAAGGGACCTCCAGAGATCATTGAGTCTAACCCACTCCTAAAGCAGACTCCCTGGGTTGCACAGGTAGGCATCCAGGCAGATCTTGAACGTCTCCATAGGAGGAGACTCCACCACCTCTCTGGGCAGCCTGTGCCAGTGCTCCGACACTGCTCTGTGAAGAAGTTCCTTCACATATTGGTGTGGAACTTCCTGTGCTCAAGTTTATGTACAACACTTGACCCAGCACCAGCCCCTGGGGAGCACAGCTAGTCACGGGTCTCTAACCAGACTCTGCACTGCTCAGCACCACCCTCTGAGCTCTGATAGTCATCCAGTTCTCATCCCACCTCACCATCCACTCATCTATCCCACGCTTTCTCAGCTTCGTTGTCAGGATGTCGTGGGAGACAGTATCAAAAATGTTGCTGAAGTCAAGGTAGATGACAGCCACTACTCTCTGCCCATCCACCCCCCTGGTCATGCCATCATGGAAGGCTATGAGTTTGGTGGAGCACGATTTTCTCTTGGTGAATCCATGCTAACTATTCCTAATGACCTTCTCTTCCAATTGCTTGGAGGTGGCATCTAGAGCCAGCTGTTCCATCACCTTTCCAGGGACAGAGGTGAGACTGACAGGCCTGTAGTTTCCCAGGTGATATCCTTCTATTAGAAAAACATGACCATGCCCCTCTGTCTTTTTAAGTTGCTGGGAAGTCTCTCTCTTCCTCCTCACTATTCTCTTCCCACTGGTCAAAATCTCTTCTTTGTTGATAGAGATTCCATATCAGGTGTGCCATCTGATCTACAATCTCAGCTTTATGTCTTACGTTCACTGGCACTTTCTAATTTAGAATAACTAGAAAGTATGTATTAAGCTTTTCTGTTCCCATTTTTCATCATTTTCTCAGTGTTTATTAATCACTTCAAGTTGTCTTTCCGCACGCAGCCAGGGGATGTTCATTAATATGAATGAAGAGTTTTCCTCCTTTCTAAAATTTGATTTATATGGTTGGGATGATTGAAAATAGTACTGTAAAGCAGTCTTAGATTACAGAGCTTATCCATGAACAGTGTTTAGCGTGCATTGATGAAGAAGTGAGGACACCCTTAGAAGATAATACATTAAGTGAGAGTAGTGCAGTCTCAAGTGCCTGAAAGCGACCAACTGTGACAGCACTTCCAGTTTGTATGTGAGTGAAGATGTTACAGGTTGCTGATCGTTCTTGTTGCGTGGCAACTGCTTTTTTTTGTTGCTCGGAGAATAAAGCCCTCATTAGTGTAAAATAGATGATTTTTTCTTTTCTGATGATTTGAGAACTGTGGAATGCTAGAAATAAGCTGCATGAATCCTGTGCATTTTGTGAGATTTAAGGCTGCTGGTCGAAGGCAGGGAGAGGAGTTTCTAAGATGTTAAACCCTGATATAGAAAAAATAGCTTGGAATTTCACAGTGGTGATTTTATCTGACTTCTCCATCTTGGCAGTATTACCATGCATACAATATATTAAGATTTCCCAAAATGATTAAACAGGAAATGGTTAGCACTGAGATGTGTAATTACTTTCTGTGGTCTCCATGCATCTTTTAGTATTTCATCATGTTATCAGTTACAATATTACATTGAAAAGAAAATAAAAATCTGAGATTCATTCTGGATCTGAAAGTATATTATATTTCATTGCATTTCCTGACATTTTTAGATATGCTATCTGACATCTTCAAAACAAGACCAAAAACCCTATCATTTTGCTATCGGCAAATTATAAAACGTACATTACAAATTACCGTTTTGAGGCAAAGGAGCCTGATATGTTTACAAAATGAATGCATAAATTTCTGGTGCTTTGTAACTAGCCTGTCAGTTCTTGATAACTAAAGTTATTTCCTCCTTTGGATGATTTAATAATGTTCACAATCCAACCAACCTTTTAGCTAATTAGTATACATAGCTAACTGTTCCAGAGATGTTGTTTGGATGTGCTTTGAATTCTTTAGAGGACTTGTATGTGTGTACAATAACCTGTACAGTGCGCTTCATAAACGTGTTCTGTATTTGGATAGAATTGTGAAAGGAAGCCTCCAGGGAGTTTTACTGTTTTGGAGGTTAGATTTTGTATTTAAATGAATGGATTGAATATAACAATGGAATTGCCATACAAGAAATATTTGGCCTTCACAAGTGTAATATATATTCATGGTAACAGATGCATTATGCCCACAAGTGCTTTGAGGCATTTAGAAAATACTGGAAAACTTGCTTGTTTCTCATCTGATTTGAAATTCTAAAAATAAGCATGGAAGCACAGGTGCTTTGGAAAAAAATCGTAAACAAAATGGAATGTTTTTGAGAAACAGGCTTCAGATTTTCAAAAGGCTTTAGTTTTTCTCTGCTTCTGTACATTTACAAGAAATGAGGGAAGTACTCTGCTTCTGGCTCACTGCACACAGCTGCTGTTGTACGGGTGTTATGATGGCTCCACAGTTAGTACTGATGTGATAATTCCTGGATTGGGGAAACAAGCTTTAAAGCTGTCATTCTCAGCACTGTATGTGTCTCCTAATATGGGAATGCCTGCTTGTTCATTTAAAAATATATTTTAATTAGTGCAACATGGAATATAATATTATATTCACTTACAAAGGTTGGGAATTGTGTCCCAGCTGAGGTGGGACATCAACACAGCTGCAGGTTGCAATTGGATATAAAGTGAAACCAAAAAGATAACCACCTACGTGAACTTTGGGAAACCTAATCGTTGCTAAAGCTCTGCTCCAGAAAAATGACTCACTTAGTGAAAGCACTTAAATGTGTACCTGTGTTGCATTTGACATTCAAAATGTGAAGTAATATCTTGAGCTAAAGATTAGACTAAATGTGGATTGTGGGGGAGACAGTAGTTACGATCCTATTCCTGATTTAAATTGAACATACTGAAAGGAATAGCATGGATCTGTATAGCTGTGTGTGTGGTATAATGAATGGGAAGTGCAAAGTGAAAGGGAAAGCTTATCTCTGGCAGCGTATTTGCACAGTTTCTTTTAGACCAGTCCTAACACGTGTGTCTGGAGAGAGGGCAGTGTCAGGCAGGAACTAACCTAGTCAGCCATCAGGTTATCCAGTTCCATATAAAAGCATGGGAGTGTTTGTGCTGGAAAAAAGAAAGGTGGGAAAGTACAGCCAAGATGCAGAATGGTAACAGTGATCTGCACTGATGTGTGCTTATATCAGCTCAAGTCAGCTCTGCAATTGGTTGCCCAGTTGTGCATTTTAAATGCAAAGTCAGCCTTCTTCCTGTTTTGGGTAATTAAAATGAATGTAGCTGTTACATTGTTGCCTCTTTTCTCTTTCGTGTGTGCTGCCTTTCAGTGAGTAAACTCTTTTTCTATAGTGTCTGTAGAGTGTGTCTCTGCTGTTGATTAAGCATCCTTGATATTACTGTACAATAAAGAATATAAAATATAAAGGAAACTTAAATTGGAAATGAATAATGAACAGCAAGTGGCTGTAACAAGAAAAAAATGCAAATTTTTGTACTAGGCATTGGTTTTATTGTGCAAATTTGTACTGGACTGTCTGCTTAATTAACAAGTCGTCTTGTTTTCCTTAGTTACCATTCTAGAAACAGGTTGATTTCCTATTTGTGTGGTTTTTTTCCATGAAGTTTTCTGGTATTTTATACACAACAGTTTCTGAGTAGAGAAAGTGAAAATTAAGCAGAGTTTTTAGGGTTCTACATAGAAATGAACACAGTGGGAAAGATTGGACTTAATTTTACATGGATGAGGTGAGCAGCTCAGTTGTTTTTGCACAAGGCTTGCAGTTATCTTACAGAAGTGTTACCCTCTGTTTTGTAGAATAATAGTGAGATAATCAAACATGTTTTGCAACCATCCCACCACAAGGTAACAGATTGTCTGTTCTGATCGGCCACATGAACCTAATCACAATGACTGGCAACTGTTGGAAAGACTGTGCTTTAAGTATGGCTGTGTCTGTGAAGTTGGAGCAAGAAAGTCTTAGGTGACCTTTTCTTTCCAGTTGTTTTACTGCCTGTGTACTTCACCTTACCTTTGCTTATTTTTATAAGACATTGGAGAACTTCTTATGAAAAAGGACAACTTTAGAAATCTTTGTTACGTATCGCTCAGCTTGTGTACCTCACCTAAAATGAAATATTTCTTGTGGGTTTTGATTTTAGGATAGACCCCTAGTACTCACTGTATTTTGATGTTCTGCATTGTGTTGATTTTGTATGCATTTAATTCACAAGGCATAAGTAAAGAGTACAGACAGATAAAGGAAAAATAGATCGTAATTGCTATCACATTTCAGGAGCTTATCTTATGCATCCGTCGAAATACAGGTTGAAATTAAATGCAAAATGATGCACAACTGAGTTTTGAAGCTTCAGTAGCAGTCAGCAAAGCATTTCACAGTTTGAGATGACAGATCACTGTCTTTAGACTAACCTTGTTGTGGATAATGGTGTGAACAGAATTTAAGTTCATGCTTCATTTCTGACACTTGGCGAAACTGAATTGGGAAATCCTTAAGAATTTACAGTTGTCCAGATTTTTCAGTCGTTGTTCTCTTACGGCTTCTCTCATTTCTCTGTTATAGTTTGCTACAGTACCCTGCTAAATTGGGAAAGAAGATTAGGATTTCTATAAATACAAGCTCTGTTTTTGAATTTTATTTCATTTGATTATAAGGTTATACAAAATGAAGAGGGAGTAGGTAAAATGAATCTAGAATTTCATGATTATCAGAAATCTGAAAAAGTAATTTTCTCTGGTTTTTACCATTAGAAGGTGATAAAAATCATTGCATATCAATGTATGCTGATGATATGAATGCATCTGTACTGTATACTTCTTTGGTAGTCTTACAGCTGACAGCCTGGGACTGTCACACTTCATTGGGATCTTCCAACCTGTCAGCTTCTTCACCATATATTGTTCTGGGATAAGTGTAGCCAGGTGTCATCTGCTTGTTTTAATGATGGTGACTAATTAGGATTAGATTATTTGTAGTTATATACCAAGGTTTCTGGTCATTTATGTGCATTTATACGTCTTATGCATGACCTGAAGCTTTGAAGAGAATATATCTCTTCTAGGGAAAAAAATGAAGAAAACTTCTTGACAGTTGATATCTTTGAGTCCCTTCAGCAGGAACTCAGCTGTACTGTACAAAAAGTATCTGAAATTCTCTTCCAAGAGCCGTAAACATAAGATAGAAGTGGTGTTTAGCCTACAAGCCCTGCAGCATGGCTATCTAGAATCTGTTATGACTTAACAGTGCTTAATTATGAGTGAAGCCACTTGGTGCTAGTGAGTTGGAGACATGGAAACTGGCTTGGGTTTTCCTGATGAAGAGTTGCCTGGGATACTGATAGTTATGCACAATTGGATGCTGAAGGATGAAGAACCTGAGGTATGTATGGATGCTTGATGGTCTGTCCCTTGAACCATATTCCTTTCCAGCATGAAAGGAATGAATTCTTAATTCCATCCTTTCTGGCGTAACTAAAATGACCACCGTGTGCATGGAGCATGTGTAGGGAGCTTTCAGAGCTGCCTTCTTGCTGTGTTGGATGGATTTGTTCAGGAGTACTGCCTAAGCTTTCTCCCTTCCACAGACGTTTATCTCCATTTTTATCTGTGTAGTCTTCAGCTGTCATAATTCCCTTAATTCCTCTCAACCAAAATGACAAATGTACCAAGAGAATGGCTGAAACAGCTTAAAACAGCGCTGCCACAGTAAGAATTTAGTTCATTACATTTATTGCATTTGTTGATGTGTTAATATATGGTGGTTGCTCCTTTTTCTTTTGCCTCCTGCTCCATAAGAGCTCCTCACCTTCACCAGCTCCCTCTTGCATCCTAACAAGCCAAAAACAGGTAGCCTTATGTTAGTCACTTAGTGTGACCCAAACTCAAATATTAATGTCAGAACGCAGTGTATTTTCTCTGGAAGGATGAACTTAAGAGAATAAAATATTTCAGCAGTGTGACAGTATATTGTATTCAGGAGCATGAGACATGGCTTAGGAACTGTCGTGTGCAACTCACGCTGCTGATACATTATGTTTTTCATCTTGAAAACTGTGAGTTATTTTGAAACACTGTTTTGATTGAACTTGAATGTGCACTGCAAATTAGTAAGAAAATTTTGGGCACAGAATTTATTAGCTGTAGGTCTGCATCACTTGGCAGAGCTTGATTTCTTCAAGGCAGGCACAAGGAAGGTGGAGCCATTCTTATGCAGGAAGTCAGGTGTACCCATACAGACTTCCCTTGATACCTGTAAGCAAATGCACTCTTTGTTTCTGCATCTGCAGCACTTATAGTCAAATGTCTAATGCCTGTATGAGACTATCCATTAGCTGTCCAATATAACTCAGTAGTATTGAAATCTCTTTAAAATAATGTCCTTTATGTACGTGTGGAGTAGGATAAAATGAAGAGTCACCTCTTTGAAATTTGAGTGCAAGTTTCTTTAGATCAACCCCTACGTGGAAAATAAAAATGTAATGAGGGACTTGGGACACTTTAACAACTATGATTTTAAGGCAATCTCTCAGTGATTCTGTCTTGCGAATCTCAGCCAAGTGCTTTTCATTATTCTCAGAGGTAGATACATTCCCACCATTATAACTCAAAGCAGATGTTGAATGTAGTTACACACTAGTTGTGAAACACTGCTCTTCTAAATAGCTGTTTCATAGTCACATTATAAGGTGTTATGCAAAAAGGAAATTGGTTTTATGGTTCAGTTGTTCTGAAAAGCCTTCCCCAGCCAGAGGATTGCTGACTTGCTTGCATAGGGAGTAGAAGGTTTGCTCCTTAAACGTGTGCTGATAGGAAGACAGATCTGCTGTTGTATTTGTAATGTTGGAAATATCCAAGTCCTTAAAGATTTCAACACTAGAGATCTGTCTAGACATTGCACGTTAATTTCAGAGAATCTGCAAGTATAAACAAGTGAGAGTCAAGTAATAGCTATCTGCCTATTTAGAAACCTGGTGTAAGAGGTGGGTAGAGTATAATGTCCATTTGACAAGTGTTATCCTTCCTTTTCACCCTACTGCTGAATTTTGCTTTCTGATCTATGTCTCATGACCTGTGTGTTGACCCTGACTTTAATTGTAGAGAACCCTAATTTAAATTCAAACTGAAGACTCTTAAGCAGCTTTGCTTATTGGAAATATTAAGAAACCCACACAATACTTGTATTACATGTGTCTGATAAGGAAGATTCCTCGTCAGTAGTTATTTTTCTGTTTTCTCCTGAACAACGTTGATTTTTTTCAGCAGGATGTTCAGTTTAGTTCTACTTTCAAGTCAGGCTGTTTTTTCCTTGATGAGAAACGCTCTCCTGGAAAGCAGTTGCAGTTTTCTGATAGGCTTGGGAAATTGATATTTCAATCCAGTATCCTATTTGAATATACATTTTGATTTCCCAAGAAATGTAGAGCACAAAGATTCATGCTATGCTTTGAAAGTATTTCTTGGTGCTTCTACTTTCTAAGAGAATTTTTAGCATTCAGAAAATGTTGACCTAACACAAAGAGTGAATACTTCTGGCGTGTCTTCTCTTAATTAGTGTCTGGTCTAAGCACTAACAAACTTTTTTTTCCTTTTTTTTTCTTGTATATAGAAAGTCTTAATTCAGCCATGGGAATTGAATGCACAGCATATAGCAGTAGTAAATATGAAAATTATGTATTTCCACTGGTAATTGAGGAGACAACGGAGTACATAGCAACAATTATAAAGACCTATTGAGAAGGTTTTAGAACTTGGTGATGCTTGCTTACAATAAATGGACTCGTATGCAGTCCTATTCACTGTTTTCCAAAAAGCAGAAGCACAGACAAAGTAGTATGACTTGTTTTTCATTCTAGTTCACATGATTTTCATTAGCAGTGTATTGGAAGAGCCAAGCAAAGCCAAACTAATTTTCAGAAATTTGACAATTTGAAATTATGCCTTTCTCCCAAGAGTTTTCTGATTGAGAGCTCTGTGGTTAGATATGTTTGTCAATTCCTGAGCTGTGCTAAATCTTACTGGTGCACCAGAGTACGCTGATCCTTCTCACTCAGCCGTGAATCTCATTACTGTGCTTTGGTTATAGAATGTCTTTCGCCTCTAATCTGTTACAGTACGGTTTTTAGTTCCTGACATACAATATGTAAAGAATAACACTTAGGAGTCCTTCTTTTGCTCCTAGTGCTGTCAAAAAATAAACTGGCTCCTTTACTGTCTTTTCCAGTTCACTGAGAAATGTGCTATTCTTCATCCTTTTCTCAGGAAAGGAGGAAAAGTTGAGGTCAACAGCTTACTCGTGTTGAGTAGAAAATAGAGCTCTGAAACTGCTGAATAAATTGCGGGTTTCTCTGCAGTATGATCATTGACTGGCTACTTTGGATCTTGCTGATGTGTCACCTCTGTAATTGCAGCTTTTTGGAAGAAAATCGGATCAGTGCTTGTGTGGGAAATGTGCATTGTGTAGAAAAATGGAACAGTAGAGACATGAAACAGCCCAAGTAAACTTTTTAGCGTACCTGTATTGGCATTGAGGGTTGTTACACAGTTGGAGTTAGGCCCTAGCTTAACCATGCGATGTTAACACTGATTTTCAGGTACCTGCTAACACCTAACTTAAAATTACAAAAACTTGTGGTGGCTTTGTTCTTGTTCTTACAGCAGTGAATAGTATTTCATAACTTCTGAGGTGGTAGAGGAAAACTGTGGAAGCTGAGAAAATTCACAGCAAAAACAACTATAGTGACCTCTAATGCAAGAGAACTGGAAATATCTTTGGCTGTGCTGATCAGGGATAAATACAGAGATCAACACAAACCTGCTTAGTTGTGCCGAAGCTTGAGCTTGATGTGGACTATGAATTCCAGGTCAAGTGACCTGAGAGCTGGGACATCTTCAGAATTGTAATACTACTTTTGTATAGTACTCGTGCCATGCTGTATTCCTGGTAATATTTACAGCCACCTAGACACTTCTATTTTTATTTCTTCCTACAGCTCAGAGTTACAGAAACACTTAAAAGAAATTTCTCTCTTTTTCTTACAGGGAAAGGAAGGATAACAGCTGGTCTTTTTTTATACTTAGACTCTACTGAATGACTTAATTGCTCTTTATTCCTCTTTATATAATAACTCTTCTAGTATTACAGCATTGTGTGAAACTGAGCTTTCTTAAGGGTAAAAAAAAAAAAAAAAGAGCAAATGAGAAGGGAGGACTTTGTAGCTGCCTAACTGTGAGGATAATTAGGGAGGTGTAGGCATTTCAGGGGATAGTCGTGCTGTGTGAAAAAGGTATTTTGTGTTAGCAGTGTGGCAGGGATTGCAGACCTACTTGCCTTCTTGTGAGCTCCTCTCAGGGGGTCAAGGTACATAGTACAAATGTTTAATTTATTTGTCTGCAGTTAGAGGAATGAATATCTTTCAAAGGTTCAAAAAGTGGGAGGAATTTGTCTTCTGGCAAAAAAACAACAAAAAAAAAAAAAAAAAAAAAAAAAAAACCACCAAAAAAAAAAACCTAANACCACCCACAAACAAAACCTGTAATGTTGTGGATAGTAAAACTTTAATGTTTTTAGGTGCAGGTGTAGAAAACAGCTGGACTATGATCACAAAGTCTTGCAGCAGCTTTTATTCCCATTGCTTAGAGTATTCCTTTCAGGTTTATTTTGGCAACGTATGAAATGTAGGTCTGATTACCTTATTTCTTTTTGAGCCTTTTCATTACTTGAAGTAGTTCTCACCAAGAAATACTAGGGAGAAGTCCAGGATTATAAAAGAGAGATTCCTGACCTACCTGCATTATTTACAGTAAATTTTTGCAAGGGGCTACCCTTTCTATGATCATCTTGACCAGTACTGTCGTGGAGATTCTGCGTTAACCTTCCAGACCTCAGAATTGGTAGTATTTTTCAATACCTCAATAGAACAACTGATATTTTAATAATGCTTTTGGTGATAAGATAATCCACCAAGAATTGGTTGATGTTTTTTCTTGAACTGAGCATTGATTTGTGAAATAACCACTGAAATGCATCTACCATGCGAAGTGTTTATCATGGCTTTGCTGTAAGCAGTTTCCTGCTGGTGTGGTGTGGCCATAGCAGAATAAGCCACAGGTGTCTTGCAGAAGGTTTTCATTTTGGATTGTCTACTGTGTAATGGATAAGCTTCCCACATGAAGAATGCAAATTTCTGTACTTATTTGTCATATAACACATACAAATCTTCTGAATTCTTCTGTTGCTTGTCTGGCATTTAAATTTTATTCTTTTTTTTTTTTAACTGTGATGTGCTGACCTGGAAGCAAAACTTAGAAGCACTAGATACTAAATGATAGTAAGAGCAATCTTACCTGACATATTTTCCTTTAACAGAATCTGGTTCTCCAATAACTGCATCTTGTGTTGGCTTGGGGAACTCTACAATGCCTCCACCTGGGCAGGCAGGAAAACCAGTGCCAGGATACAATGGTAAGGCTGTGCTAAGTACTACTAGAAAGCAATATTGCTTTTGTGCTTATCAGTTTTCAGACTTCATAGGGAAAGCATATTATGTTCTTGCTAACAGGCTTTCCTCCTTCCTGTAACAAGGAGCTCTGTTTTTTTTTTTGTCTTACGAAATGTGACTGTACATAGAAATTCAGAGTAATTCTCAAAATCATTGATCAACTACTTGTACCTTTATTATACAAAAGGGATAGCAAATATTTCTAAATCAGATATATCAGAGATAGGAAAATAATACTGTGCTTTGTCTACAGTTGCACAAATTAAATGAGAAGCAGCAGTAAAATGTGTTGGCACATTGGGAAGAAAAATATTAGCAATAACTATCAGCAGAAGAGGAAATAAGTAGATAAACAATTGCTTTAACTTGTACTCTGAGGGCGTTCTCATATCTATGTTATCAATTTTCAGAGCCTAAATAGTTTTGTTTTGGGAGATGTTCATCAAATAATTGTCTCAGACTGATTTATTATTTTGATGAACAGTTTTGTATGAGAATTATCCTGAAGCGTATGAAGAGAATTCTTAGTGTAAGGTCAGTGTCTTCCACAGATACATCACTAGTGAACTGACAAGCAATCTGTAAAATTTCTATTAGAAAACTCAAATTTTTTAGGTTAACCCCTTTTATTTTTTTTCTTCTTTTTAAATCAAAGCTAGTATACTGCCTATTTGAATAGGTGTGTCAACTCATTTTTGAGAGATGCTAAGCACGTTATCTTCTAGCAGTTGTAGAGCATATTTATTTCCTGCTGGGAGAAATAGTAGGCTATGAACAAACATTAAAAGGGAGTGTGGAGCTATCTGGAAGGTATTTGTATGTAGAGATTGCAGTTACAGGATTAAGAATGCAAAAATACTTTCAAACCTGGGAATTCTGATGTTAACAGAGATTTCAAGAGCTCCTTGAAGTCCAAGAAGTAATTACATTTCTTAAAGATCAAACTGTCTTCCCAAAAGATTCTCATGTCCTTGAGCAGAGAAAGCTGGGCTCCTTTTGATTCTAATAGATACAAATTGAAATGAGCATTTAAGAAAATAACTCCTTTCAGCAGATCTGTGCTTTGGATGAAGACAAACAGTAGGTTAAAAACAGCATTAAAACAAAGCCATAAATGTAGGTCTAGAGTTGCAATAAATAGGGAAGAGTGAAAGAATGTAATTGCATTACATATACTAGAAAAAATGTCATGCCAAACGTATGTGGAGCGAGAATATAAAAATGTTTTGTGTATTTTTTTTTGAAATGTGACATCAAATGTAAATAAGGAATTCCTTTACACGGAGGACAGAGGAAGTATGCAATAAACGGGGAAAAAAATCAAAAATTGAAAATCCACTGGAGATTTTGGATAGAACTGTACAATTTTTAGTCATTGGTTTGAAGCCAGTTATGCTCAGTAATGCAGCCATTCGTGAAACAGCAGATCTTGAAATTACTGTGTACTGACAGCTGTCACCAGCGTCTGTTCTGATATTGTTTTGGCTGCTGTTACTGTATCAGAGGGTAGAGTTCCTTATGCCATTTAGAAGAAAGATTTTATATTCTTAGAATATCTGTGTAACTGGTAGTGATTTTTTGGACATTACTAACATTTTATTTATGCTGTGACATATGAAAAAAGTTATAAATCTACTTCTTTTCTTTTGAAATACAGCCACATTCTTTCAAAGCAGCATTTATATTTATGTTTTCTAAGTGTAATAATGCAAATGGCATTTAAATGTGAATCAAGGAACAATAACGATTTCTAGCTCTGTTGCCTTAAATGTGACATTGAGTTGTACTTTCTCTTTGGTCTACTTTCACCTTTTTCAGATAATTTGATAGCATTGTTCACAAACTAAAGCAAATCTCACCTTTTGAGGCATAAAGTCTGTTATTCAGTAATTGAGAAATAGGCAGTGTAGCAACCGCTTTCCCCAAATTTTAGTACATTGAAATGTATTGTTTGCAAGAAAGGGAATAAATGCTAGAATTCCTACCCTGATAAAATAAACTGTTAACATTTTACTTTGACATAATGAAAATAGGAAAATAAGCTGTCGGGGAGCACTGCAAGATATAGGAGAGTGTATAACTGTATTTTGGGTCTAAATTTCCCAGCTGTAACATTTTCATGTTCTCATGGCATCTGAAAAGATATAAGAAAGAAAAGAATCTATAAGATTTAAATTGAATTTTATTTAATTTTATTCTACTGTTTTTCATTGAAGTTTTTTTTTACATTTCCATTCATTCTTTTGATCTCCTACTCTTGTTACTTCTTCCAGCTCACTGAGTTGTAGAACTGGTGTGACTGACTTGCCTTGGTCTATCTACTGAGTTCTTGCTTTCAGCGAGCTCTTCAGTTACTTAAAAACTACCATTCTCTCTGAAGGAGTGGCTTCAGCCAAAAATAGAACGATTACAGATGTTTGGCTTTCTTTGGACTGACAGATAAGATATGACATAACTCATAAAACTCTCAGCAGGTTTTTAGGCAGAAGTCTGTCATCCTCTTTTCCTCATTTGCTCTTTAACTTCTCAATACAGACTGTGAGATTATTTGTATTAATTTGATTCTGGCTGAACGTAGCTTTATTTGCTTGGGCAGACTTCAAAAAGTGTTCTTTAAATCCATGTCAGCCTGATCTGTCAAATCCATTCCTCTCTGTTTTTCCATGAGTTAGTCATTTCATTTTAATTCCACTCATCTAGGCGAGGTTAATACCCTAGTTGAGAAACACCGTAGCCAATCTACCATTCCTTCCTTATGCCTATGCCTTCAGATAGAATGGGGTTGTGATGGATTTTCCCTGATGACTGCACTAAGGAGGCTATTTCAGGTGTTTTTCCTCAGAAAACTACATACTCCATATCAAGACATGATCTGAAGTGTTATCCAGGGAAAAGCCTTCTGTTCCAAGGTCTGGATTTTCTTGTGTACTCTAGTGTTACCCTGCTGCGCGGCTTGGGGCAATTCACAAGGTACTTTATGTCTTCGTGCTAGACTGGAGTAACCCTTGTTGGTGGGGGAGCATCTTTCAGAGTCTCCTGAGAGCCTCTGAAAACCAGGCACTTTTATTTACTGCTAATAACCCTTTTCTTGCATTAGCTAGATGAGCATCCAGTGAATCTTAGTTGTTATTTTTCACTTGTCTTATCTGAACACTTTTTTCTCATTTTTTGTGTATCTGAAGGATCTTTCATTTATTTGCAAGTTTAGATTTTTTGGTATGAAGGTGCGTTTTACTTTCGGTTCTGTATTTTTCCCTTTTTGACTTTGTTCTGTCTCTACTCCCAGAGCACAAATATTATTTAATGCTTCTTGTACTTCAAGCTGAACGTCATGAGGTAATCTAGTATTGTACTCCTAAATTACTTAATACCTTTTATTGCTTGGTGTATTATTGTTCTCAAGTGTAACATAAGTTGATTTACATAACGAAAATCTCTTTCCTCCACCTAGCTTAACAGGAGTTGTCTTCCCATATTACTTTTTTACAGTGATGATTCTGGATGAAAATAAGGAACCAGTGAAGCCGAAGACTTTAGGAAATATTGTGGTAAAGTAAGCAAAGTATCATACAGTTAAGAGAATCTTCCTAGATGGGATGGCTGTCTTTTAACCAAAAATTCATATATTCAACAGTAAATGAAGTTTTAGGAGTTGAAGTCTGTCTCTTATGTTAATTGCAAGCTGCTAGGATGTTGTAGACCTAATCTTGAGAAACTGCAGATGAAATGATGTAGGTGAACGAGTGTGGTTTGTGGGGTTTTGTTTTGTATTCCTTAAATTACATCAAACCTAACCATTGTCTTGATTGCCATGCTTGGCTCAGGATTAAGCATTGTTGTGGTGAGCACAATATTAAATTATTCCCTACGCTTTATCTTTCATTTCAGGGAAATAATAGAGCAGTTGAGATTCACATGCTTTGGTGTACTGGTGTGATACTACCTGCTCTTTCACTGCATCCTAATCCCCAGTGATGTGTGTTCTTAGAGAGAAGGCTGATCTCTGTAAAAACAGCAAGATGTCTCTGAGAGCACTTCGCAAGGAAAAGACAGTTCCACTGTGGAAGCATTTGGACAGAATATGTACAGGAAAAAATTCCAGCAAAAAACAAGATGAGAAAAATAAATAAATAAAACAAATCAACAAACCATTATAGACATCAGCTAGGGATTTTTAGTACAGTTGACCAGAGTCTTGTCAGATGAGTTCCATAAACTTTACTTTTTTGAAGTTCAACTTTTGTGGGACCTTTTCTTAGATATGGGAACCTCTGTTCAGATAATGCTGTGAACATCTATTACATTTCCCTTACCTTCCAAACTTTCTGTTTGTAGAACCTTTATATGCATCTCTAAGGCTCATTAGGATACTGCTTCCCACAGCATATATACCAGCTGTGTATTTCAGTGTTTCACGTGTGCTTAAGCAAATGGGATTTTCCTCAACCAGATACCTACATTGTGATTAACGTGTTTTCTCTGACCTTCTCTGTTTTCACTCCCAGAAAATACTTAACTTCTGAAAATAATTGCCAACAAATACTAGTCCCGGGAGAAATACATTAATCAGCTTCTGTTCTGGTAAAATTAGGGAGAGTAGTGGGAACTCATTCTTTGTACTTGCTTATATGACTGAAAGAAAGTGAAAAGGTAAGCATTAAACCTCAGGGAGCTGATGTTCTTTCAAAAGCAAAGAACAGTGGGACAGATGTACCAAGTCTGGCAAGTGGTTAAGGAGAAAAGTTAACTGAGAGTTGAGGCAGTGACCGGGTGAGCTGGGGATGAGATGTGCGTATGCTGCAAGCACTGGAGCATGCTGTAGAAGCACAGCACTGAAAATACAGGCTGTCTAACTGCATGGTGCTTACTTGGGAGCCTGAGTTCTAAATTGAGGAGTTCGCTCAGCTGTATTACTGATCTAATGCAACTAGACTAATGTGGAGTCTGAGGTGTAGTATCACAGTTGTACTGCGTGACACAGATGTATTTTCTGGTGGAAGTCTGTGCCGTGTCTAATTTTGACCACCTTAGGCCTTGCAACCAGGACTCAGATGTATGTTTAAGTGCACAAACAATCTTTCCTGAATCAACAGACGTAGATTTAGACATCATTTTTCTGTGACACCTCTAAGGTTGTGCGTTCATTCCACTGTGGAGTATGAATAATTTAAATTACTCAAGCCTTTAATAGACTGTGCTTTGCAGTGTCAGTAATCTAGATCAGAGTGAAGGGCTATCTCCTGAAGCTCTTGTCTCTTTAGTGCCTTACTATTGCCATCATAAAACTTAGGTTTGTAATTAGTGGATACAGAAAGGTATTTTAAAAGAAAAAACTGCCACAAGCATTTCACTAGGATGGAATAGATCAGCTTCCAGATGTGTTTATGTGTGTCTGCTGGCATAGAACTTATCTACTGAAAGCTAAATGAATGAATTCCATCCTTTGCAGCACTCTGCCAAACAACCTGAATTACATCTACAAACAGGTAGATACCACTTCTGAGTAATAACTGTCTTGGTATTTATGTGCCTCTCTGAAGGGGATATTGCCATATTGAGGAGATCCTGTTGGGGTTATTGCCAAACTGTGAAGTCAGGATTTATCTTCCCTAACACTGCCCCATATTTAAACATTTTTTCTTAAGGGATTAAAACTATGTTTATGCATTGATGTGTTGGTTGTTTTTATTTTTTTTCTTTTCTTGGTGTGATTTTTGCTGCAGCCACATAAATCAATAGGGAAGTAGCGAGGAGACTTTTCTTGGGTTTTTGTTTTTGTTACACCTTGTGTTACTTCGGGAAGACAAATCGTACAGGATTACTATTATTTTATCATATTCTTATCTGTTACAATGATCATTATGAAATAATAGGAAAAGTAAGGGAGAAATGACACTTTCAAAAAGAAGTCAGTATGAAACCAGTTTTGAGTAGGTTAATTGCCATCCTTCTTTCTGTTCCAGTGTTTTTCCTACCACTCTTTCAAGGCAGTAGGACCTTCTAAAATTCATTGTTCAGCTTAACTTTAAAAACAAACGAACAAAAAAAACAAGCAAGGCAAATGTGCTGAGAAGCTTTAGGAGGCCAATTCTGGATGTTTTATCACTTGAAACATTTAAACTACAGTCTCTTAACAGAAGTTGGTTTTAGGATATTATGGTATGCAGCATGTTAATATTTTGTTCCAGGTTTCATTCTGGTAAGTGACAATTTTCTGGCAGTGTTTAGTCATAAAACCTGTGGTGATGTTAATTGCATCTCGTTTTCTATCTAATGCTGCACCCAGCTAAATTGTTGTTTAGCGTTAAAAACTTTCTAATTTTCATAAAACTGTCCTGCAAAGGAGCCTTTTCCTTTTTCGTTTCTTCAGCAGACTTGTACTTGCACTTAAAACAGTGGGGATGGTCCTTGTTTGTGGCAGGTTTTGTTTTTCACCTCAGGGTCCCTCCCCATGTGTCCTGAAGATAGCAGAGGACTCAGGCTAGTTTTGGCTATTCCTCTCTTATATACCCAGCAGCAAAATACAGTTTACTGCTTTAGAAAACAAAAAACAAAAAAACAACCAAGCACTGGTGTTTGCTTATCTACAGCATCCATGAGCTGAGAAATATTCTTCGGTATTTCTTGGAGAGGAGTATGACCACACAGTGCCTACAGCACAAGCTGTGCAGAAGTGGTATGATGCAGCTCTTGGTTATTTTTAGCACAGTGTAACTGCTGGTAAGGACTGTTGGGGGCTGCCTGAAGCCTGCAGTGCTCATAAGTATAGTATTTAAAATGTCTGTTTTTGCAATAAAGTCTTAAAAATTTATCTTGCAAGAGTCAAATAGTTCAGAAAGATCATTCTCATTACTCCATCTCCCTGCTTCAAGTATATTACCTTCTTTACTCATATTTAACTGATTTATTTCCATATAATCATCATCTGTGTGCCCTTTGGAAAGATTTTTTTTTTACTGACAAGAACACAAATGGAGGCTAATTTACCTGGACAGTGCAGTAACATTTTGACTTCACAGTTCTTCCAGGATAAAGTAATCAAATGCAGTGTCATAAAATTTGTGATGAAAGGAGAAAATGAAGCCTGCTGTACCTCATGAAGATGGTTTTGTATAAGTGATTAACATTTTTTTTTTTTTTTTGAGCTAGAGTCTTTGAACAGGAAGGGTAGTTAACCTACAACTTCTTCTGAAGTGAAAATGATAGCAGCAACGACCTCTGTATTCTTTAGCAAGACCAGTGTGAATTAGTAGCACACTTCTGCTTGCATTGTTTGGATCTGCCTATAACTAATACACACCTGAAAAATTGTGTTTGTCTATGTTTATGTGTGTAGTCATGATTAGCAGTGAGAACTTTCAGTGTTGCCTGTGTTTGTAAGGAATATTAGCGAAGAGAAATACCATTTAAATTCTCATGTATTGGGAAACTCTTTTATATTATGAGGATCGTTAACTCATTATGTTTATTTAATGAGATAGTTGCTGGCATTGTCTCACTGGCTAATGGTATTTTTTATGTTCATCCACAACAGGAAGAGGACTAGATTTGCCATAAACACATTCTATCCTGAATGTAATGTCTACCAGTAAATTTCCCTCTAGATCCTTTCAGGGATGCCTGTAAACATGTTACACTTCCTCTAGTGTTTCTGTAGTTAATATTGTGCCACTGCAATAGAGTTCTTTGCATCATGTAGTTAAAAAGTAGTTTTACCATTCTCCACTCCACAAAAATGGGTAAGAATTTCTGTTCCATATTCACACAGAGGAGAGATGCTGTAGTTGCATGGTACAGTAATTCTGAAGTGTACTGTCTCAAATTAAGAATTGGTGGAGAAAGAGAAAAGGCAGTGGTTAAACTGATTCAAGTGATGACCCACCCCGCAGTATACAATAACACAGAAGTTTATTTTGAATGTAGTAGGAGAGTAAAACATGAACAAGGTTTTGTAAAGGATAGGTCCTGATAAGTGTACAGCTTTTTATAACTTTAGATTTTGTTTTGGCTAGATAGAAACATGGCAAATACCATAAAGATTATGTCCTGTAGTGGAAAAGATGTTCAGAAGCAGGCAACCCATTCATAGTTTCACAGTTTGTGGTACTGTGTTCAAACTTTATACAGTATTTGCAGAGCAAATAGTTAGATGTTCAGAGAAAAGTGAAAGTGAAATTTAATATTTCTCATCATGCATTTTTAAAAAAATCAGTGTTGCTGTGGAAGCATGTTACAGCAACAAGCAGCCTGAAGCCAGGAATGTACTCATTAAGATGCACAATAGAAGTGTGCTAGCAAAAGAACTCAAAGGAGAGAAAAGAGAAAGAAAAAACATGTAATCTTTCACAGTACACTGTAGTACCTTAAAATCCCATTAAAGAATATAAAGAAAAGCCTTCTAATACTTGATGGGCAACAGTTCAGTGTTCTAGCTTGGGATAAGCCCATGGGAAAAGCTGCACATCTTGGTTGTGCTGTTTCCCACTCCAAGAAGAAATGGGGGCCAGAATGCAATAGTGGAGCAACTTTTCCTATTGATTTTTTTTTTTTTCATATAAAATACCCAAATACTACTTAAATTAGCAGAAAATCAAAGGCTGTGTGGAAGAGAGCATATTCCAGACCAGTCTGTGTGGCTGTCCTCGAGGAATACTGCTGCAGAGGGAGGTATTTCTTGTAGTACAGTGTAAAGAAAGTATGTCACCCTATGAAAACCCCTTCAGTACGTTTTTGTAATTAACAGTCATACTCCTAAGAATGGTTTGCTATATTTTAAAATGAGGGACTGTATCCTAGAAAGCAAGAACATTTTAATTAGGCTCTCTCGTTAGAGTGGATGCACCTCAGAGCATGCAAGGATTTTGAATGGAAGGTGACTGGTAGTGGATGAAGCAGGCATTATGATCCTTTCTTATTCAGTAGGGAAAATGAAAAGGAGCTGCTGTCATCTGTGGGTATTAGTAAAATAACCAACGCGTTATTCTGCAGTTCTGATGTCTGTATTGCAAATGAGTATTGAGAAACTGAGTTCTAGAGAAGATGTGAATGAGTGGTGGAGAGTTTGGCTTAAAGAAATTTGCAGTTTGACTTAACATAACTTACATGAATATAACTTATCCAAGGTCTCGCTGCCAGCTTGCTGCATGTTTTCTATCAGCTTTGTCTTTTCCCTTTACACTTTCAACGTGGAAGCGATTTCTCTAAAATTGAGCCGAATACCTGTGGATAACATTTGAACATTTTTAATTCTAATTCTTTTCAGGCACTTTAATAATTTTTTTTAATGTTTTTCTTCTTCCTCACTAACCTGTAGGGTTGAAAACCAACTACCACCATCTGTGACCCTTTTCAGCTAAGGGAGTATTTCATGCAGACTGGTAAATTAATGTCCAAGACCCTCTGTTCTTTTACCCCTTCTCCACCCTTGTTCCAGTACTGTTGTTCTTTGTATCTGAAAATGCTTCAAGATTGGAAGTGGTTTTCAAACTTAGAATCAAGGATTTTTGGAAGAGTAATGTTTACACAGAGCATTACATAAATGCTGAGTAATAATATAGCTGCCAGTCAAGACGACTTAACTCCATTCACAGGCTGAATTCCTGTAACAATGGCTTACAGTTGCTTTGACTGGCTGTAATGAACAGCCTGTAGGTGCCATTGTCTGCCATAAGATAAAGGGATGTCTTTTTTTCTGTATCTCAGGGAGGTGGAGTCTCTAGTAGTTTTGACTTTCATTTGTACTTTTCAGAATCTGTTTTTCTCTTCAAAAGAACTTTTGAGTGCTGTCAGCAATTCTTTTTCTTTTCCCACCAACAGGAAGTCTTGCATTTTTTGCCAAGTGGCATCCTGAAATGATGTGACACACATAGCCAGTTGTTCATGAGTTAAGTTAGGGATGGTTCTGTGCAAGGTCAACCACATTTGTATGAAAAGCAAATGAACTGTGAAACAGCACTTAAAAAGCATGTAAGCATGTGCCTTGAGCCCATTGCTGGGGAATAATTTTGCCTGAAAGATGGACACATACAGGATGGCATTTGGGTTTTACCTAGGAGATGGAATGAAGTCCTTACTACAAATACTGTTTTATAAAAATTCAGTGGAGGAGCATTTTCAGATTGTGTTTTGTGCTGTGTTTTCGTGTTTTGTACTGCAGAGCTACCTGTGGTAGTCAGTATTTTACTTTCCTTGCTTCTCAGCAGTATATACTGTGGATGCACAGCTCATTGCATTTTTCCTTAATATGAACCAACCAAACAGCGGTGATGGGAGCAGGGATTATATTTTTGGTTATATTTCCTCACTTCTTGGTTTAGATTTCTGAATGATTGTAATTACAGAAAGCAAAATGTTTTTTTTTTTCCTCATTTCAGCTATAAAATTGTTTATTCTGTTGAATGAATACCAACTGAAAACTACTGAGTAGAGCTGTGGAGAAATTAAGGATTTTATGAGTACAAGTGATCATTTCTCTCTTACCACAGGAATGTTTCAGACTGTTAAATAAATCGAAAGTTCAAAATATGCAATGACTGAAGCTTCTAAGGTTACTGTGCTGTTAACAGCCAGGCAACAACCATTGTAACTACTGTTCTCTAATGGATATTCCTGAATGTGAACAAGAAACTTTTTTTTTTTTTGTAGCTCAAGCATATACAAACACAGGGATTTTTTTATATCACTTTACTTATTTCTTTTTCTTTTTTTTTTTTTTTTTGGAGACAAATACTCTGTCATTTTTGTGTATCGCAGGGGTGCTTGCTTAAAAGGATGCTTACAGTAGGCTAATCCATTTTCATTTCTGTCAGATGGACAGAGAAAGTCAGCCTGCCCTCCTGATGCCAGGGTACATAACTGGAAAGTGTCTGGCTTTTATAACCTTACCTTAACTATACTTCCAGGGAATGTGACTTACAGGATGTGTTAAGCCAGAACTCTTGGAGATGATAGTAGTGATTACAGTACTATTATGCTATTTAAACCAAATTAAGCATAAGATACCTGTGATGTAAAAGACATGAATTTGAATCATTGATATGTGATGTGGCCTTTTCAGTGTAGTTCTTACTTAGATAAAGATATATAATATGTAAAATTTGTAAAAATTGTTTATAGAATTGTAATGTTAGAAATACATCTCACTGAACTGGAAGCAGCTGTTCCTGTGACCTGAACTTCGCAGAAAACTTGTAGTGATATCAATGCTACTGTGCTACAGAGGTGTGTTTCACTGCTGGAGATGTTGCCTTGTGGTGTCATAGAGACATTATGTGCATGAATAATAAAATACCTCTGAATAAAGATTTACTCGTTAGGAATGCAGGTATATGCACTTTCTAGAAGGCATTTAGGATTTTACTTGTATAAATATGCTTGCTGGCGTGATCATGCTAATACTAGGGCTAAGCTTTATAAATTTGTGAATGTTTTATGTACTAGAATCATAGAATGGCCTGGATTGAAAAAGACTCAAAGGTCATCTAGTTTCAACCCCCTTGCTGTGGGCAGGGTTGCCAACCACTAGACCAGGCTGCCCAGAGCTACATTCATGAATAGTCATGGCTGAGTAGTTACCTCTTAGGACTAAACACAGTTTACCTGAACTGCCTGTAAGAGCTTTGAAGGAGAAAAATGACCACTCCTTTATTTGCTGAGACTTCCATAGCATCCATCTGGCAGATTGTGAGTTGTTCTGTCTTTTGTCACGTCCCTAGCCTTGACTGGAGAGTGGATACATGGTATGTATTGAAAACTCAGTTAATAAATCATTCTAGAATTTTTGAATTGCACTACTTCTCTATTATTTATGTACATATATACATATATATATTTATATACATATTTGCATTAAAAAGTCCGGTCATTCTAGAATCTTTTAAAATAAATTTTTTTAACAGTATGCTTCAGGAAGCTCCTCAAATAACTCCAGTGAGATCATGCACAACTAAAAGAAGGGAAAATTTTGTTTCAGATTATTGTAGTCAAAGTCGAATTATATCTTTATACAGAAACTGAATATATAACTGATAATCTGCGTGACTGTACATAGTTTGGATATGTTAGAGAGACACTTATAATTAAGTTACATGTCTGAATCATAATACATAGGCACATATTTCTGACAGATACTTAATTTGTTGAAATGTTGAAAGGTGAATGCTTGTAGCATTTATAGTATAGTACATAGAGTTTGCTAGACCAAACAGTTTTGCTGAGTGTTTGAGGTGCTTATGTTGTATACAAGTATTAATTTAGTTACTATTTAGTGCTATACACGTGATCAAAATAAAAATGCAGTCCTGTTGAGACGTTAAGAGGGTTTTTTTTAATGTTGATCTTATTCCTTCTCAGGAATTATTTATCTGAATATAAAGTATGAACAGAGAGCAGGAGCTGTACTTGATGAATGTGTTTCTAACTGCTTTACTCCTTTCAATTTAAGGTTACCTTTGCCTCCTGGAGCGTTCTCAGGACTTTGGGAAAATCAGGAAGCATTCCACAAGTTGTATTTCCAGAAATTTCCAGTAAGAATTACAAAATGAATTATATAAACTTTTGGTAATTTTGCAGCACTGAACGACATGAAGTTTCAGTTGCATAAAGTAAAAGAATTCTAATGTCTCATATTAATAGGAGAACTTTGATATGCTTCTCGTAGTATTGAGAACATTTCAAGGTGTTTCTTCATAAACACTTACTCCAGCTTTTGGGACACTGAATTTTTTCTGCAACAAAAGTAAGCATCAAGCTTCCAAACCTAAAAGATGTTTTATTTCATTTGGTCTAAAAACATTGCCACATTTGCATCCTTAAGTCTAGCAGATATACTTCTACTGTTGACATGCAACCATTCTAATTTAGTGTCAGTCCAAAATATGCACTTGTCTGAAAAGCATATAAATGTATAGGAGACTCTTTACTGAATCTGTGTGTCAGATCAACTATTTAAGAACTTGCCTTCTTTCCACATAGAAATTGATAGGCTGGTACAGATCAGCTGTCCGGAATGGAAGGTGTGGTCCAGTTAAAGTGAATGAGTGACCAAAGCAGGCAGATTACTTTCTTTGTTCTGGCATGTTGGTGCTGTATAGATGGATACAGCAAATAGAAGTGTCTTTAGCGTCAATTTGACAACTGTCATTGTGTTGTAACAACTCCACACTTCTTGTGTAGATATAGGCAGTATCCTCTGAGCTGTCAGGGATCAAAGCAGAAAGAGTGGAAAAAGTTCAGGTTTATGTATTCCATCTTCTGTCTTAATAAAGGCTGCAAAAACGTTGCGGAAAGAGATCTTCAAGGTGTATGATGATATAAGAAAAAATAGCATAGAGTTAAATCTTTCAGGTATCAACAACTTAGTTCATTTGATAGAATCAGTTTTGCTTGTTAGCTTCATGGGAAATAGATAACTTTTTTGTTTGTTTCTGTTATGTTTAGGGATATTATGATACCATGGATGCAGGCTATATGGATGAAGATGGCTATTTGTACGTCCTGTCTCGAGCCGATGATGTGATCAATGTTGCAGGACACAGAATTTCAGCAGGTGCAATTGAAGAGGTGAGCACTTCCTGGTAGTAAGATAGAGTGAAAGGTGCATAAAGTAAGCTGAGTTAATGGGGACTGAAAATCTCAGAGAAATCCCTTTTCTTTCTGCTTTTCTTGATTACATTTGCATTAGTACTTTTAGCAAAAACATTAATTGCTTCAGGTCCTTCCTGAGAAGGTTTTTTTTCCAGGACAGTATAAAGTGTTTTGTACCATAGTTTTGATAAAATAGGCACTATTTGACATATGATGGTAGAGTTAAGAGGCAGTATGGTAGAATGGAAAGCGTTCCTGAAAGCTCTAATAACATGTTTGCTTGGGAACACTTTTTGCTAATGTAGGCTCGGCAAGTCAGGTCCTTGCATTAGCTGCTGTAGTCACTTAAGGAGCAGAAACATCTACTCCTAAAATAAACTCTTCAGCTGTGGTTTGTTGTTTGGAATTTTTAGCATTTAAAACATCAAACATAAACTACCATTTAGTGCTTTTTGTTTATTTGAAGAATTTTCCTCTCTGTTCCTTGAGAGCATTTTGTGTCATTCTTACTGTATGACAAGTACTAAATGAACAATGGAAATTTCTGTTCAATTCTACTGATAAATTAAAAATCATTACTGTAATAGCCATGCAACTCAGAAAGTTGCAAATACCGCAGTTCATATTTCTATCTGAATTTCAGGTCTTTTTTCACTTCCCTCTTCACAAGTGCTGTGGTTGCTAGTTCCAGATTTCCCTAATTGTATATCAGTTGCTTATTCAGGGAGACTAGGTGTGCTAGATAAGTACAGGAGAAAAACCTTTTTTAAAACTCTGAATTTCACTGTTTACTGAATTGGAAGCTAATTTGTTAGGTTTTGGTTGGTTGGTGTTTGTTCTGGTTTGTGATATTGGCTTTAGCAATATGTTAATTATTATATTGTTATGTTTTGATGACTGCAGTGGTTTTATCTTTTTAAGACTAGACAACTTTAAACAAAACAAAACAGAAAAAACCTATAGATTAAACTCTGATTGCACAGAAGTGAGCAAATTCTGATAAAAACAGGTTGTCCTTCAAAGGATGAGTCAGCCAGAGTTGAACCAGCTGCAGTACTGATTCAGGCCTGTGTAGACATGAAGATAGCTTTCAGTGTGCTTGAACCTGTTACCCTTTGAAGTGAGCTTTTTGTGTTGCTCTGCAATACAATAGGGAATCTCATCCCCATCCATTACTGCTCTGTTGCTCAAGGGCATTGTTTCCTAGCTTCGGGCCAGATCTGAAGCTGTACAAGGAACCGACTTATCTTCTCATCAGTGTCATCTTTGTATCCATCTGAAACTGGCCCCCAGATAAGCATTGCTGGGTTTTTTTTTCCCTGTTAGTTAGCGCTTTCCCCTGAAACACTGCTTCACCACTACAGAATTCCAGATACTTTTTCGTTCGTCTTTTGAACGAAGGTAAAAAAAAAATAGCGTTGTTAATACATTTGCGACAAATTGCTACTTACATGGGAAAACATTAACATAATTAGCTTTTTAGAAAGATCAGTAAATACAGAATTGGAAGTTCAATGAATAGTCTTGTAATTAAGTTTCAGTCACCTTGTTGAGCAAGTGTATTATCTGCATTTACATTATAGCTGCATTACAAGCTGAACAAGTATATCCTTAGTGCTTCCGCTAAGAATTTCAGCTTCACCGTGTTTCAGACAATTAGTTTCTTTATTTGTTAGCATCTCTGGAGCTCCGTCTTTACTGAGATGCGGTAACTCTTCTGTTACATGTGCCAATCATTGCATGTTAACCACTCTGGTAACGTTACCTTGTGTTGATCCAGCCATCTCTTTTGGCTGTACCATCTGTAATTCCAAGCTTGGCTTGACTGGTTCTCGGTTTACCCAAATAAAGTCTTGTCTGTCCAATGCAGAAGACTTAAAGTTGAGGAATTAAGTATGAAAAGTTCCCTTTCTCACAGTGGGGTTTCTGTCTGCTTCTGCATTAGAAGTGACTTAAGTGACTGGTGCTGGTTCTGTTCTCTGTTCATCTTTGTTCATCTTTTCACCCTTACTTAAAAATAAGTAAATAAAGTATATTAATATTTTTACTTCCAGGCATATTAATTTAGCAGTCCCTGTGTCGGTGATATGTTGATGGGATTTTTGGATAGACCAGTGAAGGAAAGTAATGTAGAGCTTACCAGTCTCCTTTTCATCTCTTTTCCAGTGAATTGTAGAAAAGTAGTTCCCATCTTTTTCTTACTTTCCTTCTAAGTTCTGTGGCAGTCAAGTTGCTGTGGGAAGGGTCAAGAAGTCAGAGCAGAAAAGAATGGGTATTTAAAGCACAAAATTGAATGCTTTATTGAGGTTCTGGGTGGCCCACACTTGTAGGTGTTTGTCATGCAGTGAAATATCACTGGGATCTGGATTTACATGAAGAAACTAAGTGCTTTGGAAGAAGACTCATAGTTACTGGTGTCTCAAGTTCAGTTTAGCCCCAGTCTTAGTGATGTACTTCTCAGTATGCACTGAGACATTTTGGTGATTTTCTTTCAGCAAGTAAGAGCCTCAACTGGCTAATTGAAAACAAGAGAGTAACTCTTAGTCTTTTTTATGAAAATGTTTGACATTGATGCCACTGTTCCTCACTCATATAATTGCATACATGTATAGTAGGAAAGAGGAGGCTTTGTTTTAATTCCCTTTTTTGTCTATGAAGGTTGAGACCTCATATTTCCAAGCATGTCACCTGCACATAGGTTGGCAGCAAACTGAGCTAGGACTTGTATATTTGGCTTTGGTTGAAATAATGTCTTCATGAAGCGAAGAATTGCAAAGATAAAAGGCATCAGAGAGGATGAGCCAAAGTAAATGTAACTTTATAGCCCTGTAATAGGAGGGCTTCTGTGCTTTTAGGCCTTAACTCCATGGTATCCATGATGTTAGACTTGCATCATTTTTCTTTCCAGCAGAAAGCACACTAATGAAACCCTAGATGTGACAATCTTTTTTTCCTACAACTGTAAGGATACATACAACTTTGCTTTCAAGCCTAGATGATTTCATGATTCTATGACATTTGTATCTTGTGCTGCCAACATTTTTTTTTCTTATATTTATTTGAAAAATAAGCATCTCTGAAAGTATGCATACATGCGTTTTCAACACGTGCAATTATAATCCTGAAGTGTACTGACTAAATAATTATCGATGCCAATACTTAATCAGTAAGTCTATTTTTTATGTCCCTCCCCATGGAATTTCTTCACTGAAATGTTTAAATTATTATTAATCTAGTTTAGTTTTGTTTTCTGTCCCTCAGTGTGTTCTCCGCCATCACGCTGTAGCAGACTGTGCTGTTGTAGGCCAGGAGGATGCCTTAAAAGGGCACGTTCCTTTTGCGCTGTGTGTGCTGAGAGACGGTGAGAGATTATTCCTACTGGTGTTACTAAAACCTGCAAGAGTCCTAGAGTTATTAAAGGACGTGAACTTCTTCACTAGATATAAAGACAGATGAGGAGAAGATTTTGGAAGATATTGTTGAGCAAGTTCGCAGTAACATCGGTCCTGTGGCAGCTTTCCAGAAGGGAGTATTCGTAAAGCAGCTACCAAAAACACGTTCTGGCAAGATACCACGTTCAGCTCTTTCCGCACTGGTCAGTGGAAAACCATATAAAGTAAGTGGGGGCTGTATGCTTGAATGAATTAGGTGCATGTGCACATCCAACACATCATGGTTTTTATTCTCTAGACCATTCTAGAACTGGTCCATGACTTCAGGTACAATATTGTATTCTACTCTGTTTAATTCAGAAGATTTTCATGTTCCATAGCTTTCCAGGTAATTTTCTCTTGACTGTTTCTGAAGGCTGGATTTAGAAGATCCTGAAATTCTGAAGTTTAATTGTTTTACTGTTGAAGGACATCAATCTATTATTACATGCTTCTGCATATTCTTCCTTTTCAGATAACACCAACCATTGAAGATGCTAGTGTGTTTAAACACATAGAAGACGTGCTGAAGAAAAATGAAATGGAATAATGGGCTTATAAAAGTGTCTTACTGAAATATACAAAGACTTTCTATTAGGAGATACGTACTTTAAAAACTAATACTGTTAATGATTGGGACTTGCTTTATTTTTTATTTTATTTTTTTACTGTAGAAATGATAATGTGTTCTTTCACCATATTGTCATAACCAGTGAAGCATATTGAAGTCTCTTTGTATTGTCATTGTTTGCTGGATATTGATTGCTAAGAATTTTAAGTAGAATTCATACATTTTTCTAGCCTTCAAGGGAGTGGCTGTATTACTGTGATAAAATCATGGAATCACAGAACAGCTCAGGGTGTGAGGGACTTGGAAAAGTCATCGCATCCAACCTTTCACAGGAAAAGGGTACTCAGAAGAGATTATCTAGCACCCTGCTGAATTGCATCATGACAGCCTCCAGTTATGTGGATTCCACAATCTCCGTTATTCCGTAATGATATCAGCATCTTGAGTTTCACTAAAACACCTTTGAGGTAAGATGCAAATTGAAGGCAGCAATAAGTAGGAATCCTAATGTGAAAGTCATTGCAGACAAAACTTGTCTTCACTTAAAAATTAGAAAAGTTATTCAATTTTTATGAGCTTTAATTTTTTTTAATTAGTTTTCTGGATTCCACTGGTTTGTTTTTTTTGTTTGTTTGTTTTTCCTGTTATAAATTAGATTATTTGAAATACTTTGGTGACTTTCTGAAGTCTTTTTTTTTTTTTTTTGTAGAATAATGATTATTTCTGACTTTCAGGTCTGTTAAATTGATCTTGATCTGCGGTAGTGTTGAATGGAAAATGTATATTTTAAATAAATTCAGGCATTTATGCTTTGGATTTTATTTTTTTTTATAATTTTGTTGTGATGGTTATTATTGCTCTTAAGGAAAGGACGAACCGGATGTGCTTTCAGGCTTAATTAGATGTTTCAGGCTTGCTGTTATATATATATATATGTTTAGCTAAGAAATCTAGCAAATACAGGTACTAGGCAGCCCCTTTGTGATGATGAATGATGTTTCAAAATGCTTTCAGGGTTCTCAGAACACCAGGAGATGGAGGATGAGTGCTCTAAATCCATTACTTCCCAAGCTGCAGTTTTTAACAACAAGAAATGTAAAGATCCTTGTAAAAATACACAAAATACATGTAAAAACAAATGAAAAGTTTAAAAGTAGAAAGATTATTCAAATTCAGCATTGCTTTTCACAAGAATAAACAGTAAGCAGTTGCCAAATTCAGAAGCTGTGAGCATATTTTTAGATCTTTTTTTTCTGGAAATCATTCGAGATCAAGACTGAAAAGGAGGGGAGATGCAGAGTGGTCATGTGCACTCACTGCTACTGCCCTGCTCATGTAGAGGATTCCGGAATGCCAGATGATTTCGTCAGCATTTAGAAAATGCAGATAAAGAGCAGCAACAACATGCTATGGAAAAATAATTGTTTCGTGGACGTTCCTCTTGTTTCCCAGAGGAACCTTTTATTTATTTATTTATTTTGTCTGAGCAGCTGTGATTACAGAATGTTTTGCTTACAGGTTTGAGCTTGTGCCGAGCTGAGGAAGGGTAAAGAGGTGGTTATTGAAAGTGGGTCCAGCAACACGGTTGTACAATCAAGGAAGAGCAGTTGCATTTAGAAGTGATAGGTGATTACTGTTCCTTCTTAATTTTGTTTTTATAGAGAAAGAAAGATGTGGGTAGATCAGGTAGATCTGACTGGCAAGGGATATGAATGGAAGAGATTGGTGCAATTGTTATATACCAGCTGGCGACTGGAACCATGTAAACATGTAGTGTAACCATAATTTCTAGCTGTTGTGAATAGAGCAGGGGGGACAGGGCCATACCAAATGCTAGCCTTAGATCAGAACTGAAGCCATAATAGTACTTAAAAAAAAAAAATAAAATTTATTATTCTGGTCAGTTTTTTTCTTCCAGTGTATACTTAATTTGGGGTTATTTCTAGGGCACTGTGCCTAGAGCACAGTGATCTTGTTCAGTCTTTTCCCTAATGCACCTCACTTTCCCTCTGTGTCCCCACCCTGAATCGGTGTGTGTGTGTGATACTGTAGGCTGGAAGAGAAATAATGGAAAATAGGAACTGGACTTTACGTAGTGAATTGTATTTAGATGATACTACAACCACTTCTATGCATTGCTTTGCTTTGTGACATTCTGGACTAAAATAACTCAAAGGAGGACTGATGGAGAAAAGTAAGGAACATCAGTAACAACAGTTAAGCCCACGGAACTGTATGTAGAAGAGCTGTGTTTCTGTACAGCTGTGTTCTACCTAACGCCATCCTATCAACCGCATCAGCAAGTTCTGTGCTCCCTCTCGTGGCAGATTGTGACCGGTAAATTCACCATAACTCACCTGTTAGAAGCAAAATGTGCTTAGGCTTCGTTAGCTACAAGAGGTATGTGGCATCTAAACTATTTTAATGTGTACTAAGCTTAATAGACTTATAAACGCAAATAGCACTGAATTCTTTTTTTATTGACATCGGGGGAGAAAAATCTTTCACCATCTGATTGACTGAAGTTTGCCAAATGAAAATAGACAAAACAAATGTTTATGTACGTGCAAACATTGCAGATCAAACTGCTAAAAGAAATAACTAAAAGACAGGTCTTGAGCTAAGATCAAGCAGCAGAAAAATAGCAAATAGGTAAATGACTATTAAGTAGGTCTTACTTTGAAACTTCCCATTTAAACAAAGAATAAACAACAATAACACCACCAAATAAAGCCACAGCAGGTAATAGTTGCTCTTCTAAACTTTTGTACACTATATATTAATCACTCTGTCTTTCAGTTATTTCCTCTGATAAAACAGACTTCTGTGAAGTCTCAGCAAGGCCATCTTGGCTAAAAGCATAACGTTAGACAGGAGCCTGTCTAATGCCCTGTTGTGATGAAGAAATTGTGGGGTTTAGTTTCTTTCGCTTTCTTCATGGATTATGTTCGGAAGCTTGAGAATCTCATTCTGTGCAGTCACTAGATTAAATTTTCCAATGCTGGCTGGTGTCTGAAGATCCTGGAACGAAAAGGTGGCTCTTGGTGAAGCAAGGTTCTTCTTGGTCCTCAGGTAATGTAGAAGAAAGTTTTTGGTTTTCATATAAATCGTGTTTATTAAATTACTTTTTTTTCTTTTTTTTTCTTTTTTCTGTAAACAGTTCTTCTGGGTTAATGTGTGTGTCTTTAGGAGGTGAGCCATCATGGTGCTTCTCTATTGGTATCTGACATTTCCATTTTGTCTTTAGAGGTCCATTTTGGCTCCAGTTCCAGGTTATGTCATTCTATTATACATCATCAGAGGCAGGTGTTCAGCTTTAAAGATTGACAGATTTTTCAGTAGGAACGTGTTGAAGCTTCTAACTCTGCTAAACATATTTGTTTGACTTTTACAATCCAAAAACTGTAAAAATGGTGGAATGGAAAGATACAAACAGTATTATTGACACTGTATTGTCAAATGTTTGCACTGAGACCCCATGTACCATAGATTTTATTTTTAAAAAATCATATTTATAACCATTTACATAAGACTTACACATTTTAAAAGAAATACATACACAGTAAATACGTTATGTCTAATATTTTACATTAAAACAGATGGAACAATGTAAAAATGAGTGGCTTCATTTGATAAAAGCTTTGGATGTGTACTACTGCCAAATTTCCAATGACAGAAATGCTGAGAGGAAAGGGGGAGGTGGTTTTGTTTTTCTGCTTTGTTGTTGTTGTTGTTGTTTTTTTTTTTAAGCAATTTAGATTTTTCATTATTAGTATTCTTGTTTTAAATTAACCAATATGTGAAAAGAATGTCAGATTTGTTCATCTGATAAACCTTGTGTTCTCTTCCCTATTACCCTGTTCTTGCAGGAGACTTTTAATGCTCTTTTTTCCTAAGTAGTGGTAGTGCACTTCAGGTAAAGTAGAAGAAAGAGATGACATCTAAAGGAAAAAATAAACAAATGTTAATTAGAGAGGTTCTTTCATGGTAATTTGGATTAGGACACAATGACACTAGGTAAGCTGTTACACGTTTTACTGAAACTTCTGAGGGAAACTTGTATTTGTTCTTTAATTTTAGATCTATAACATGGATCTGTTAATGAAGCATTAATTAATTAAGCATCTTTTACAGATACACACTAATTCTCGATCACAACAAAACTTGCTAGCATTTTTCTTCTTTTTTTGATGTTTTGATTCAGTGGTGGTGGTAGTGGTCTGCTTCTGTAGGCCTTTGACTCTTAGGCCCAAGGCTGAACTCAGCCTATTAAGCATACAGACTCGTTTCATAGAATCATGAAGGTTAGAAAAGAACTCTGAAATATCTAGTCCAACTGTCTACCTACCACCAGTATTGCCCACTAAAACCACATCCCTTTTTGATGTACTCTGTGCTTCTCATTGCTCACTGTGGCTTGACAGTATTTACCTTACTGACCCTCGTGACTTCTTTGCTATGGACCAGCTATTTCTGGATTATCATTCACATCTTTTTGGAACTCTTATTTCCCATCTGTCTTTACAGATCTTCTTTGGAATCCTTCACTGATGAAGTACATAGTTGATTTTACCAAGTCCCCTGACATCTGACTGGAAGAATTGTGAAACTGTGGTATGCTGTTTGCACCAGCCTGTGGCAGTGAAACTGCCCTGAGTGAGCCTTTGGTGATGGCAAATATTTCATAAGACACAAGTGCAAGATGGAGTAGCTTGGCACCAGCAGTCCTAAACGTACTTAAATTCACAATCTTAAGAGTATACTCCATGTGGACCGTGTAGAATAGGCTCGTTTTAACTGTTCTGAAAATGTCAGTTCAGTGTTTTATAGCAGCTCATCGCAGTGGTTTCAACGAATGTTTAAAAAATACCTGAAATACAACTTGAAGGCTTGAGGATTTAACCTGTTTTGAAGAAACACCCCGAGACACTGGACAGTTGTACCCACTTGGTATTGTTGGCAGAAACTTTTTTGAAATCCAAGGCTTTGCTGTGTTCTGTAAGAAATGTGGGTAGCAGAATGCAAGAATTATGCAGTCTGCTGTCATCCCAGAACGTCTCATTTGTTCCATGTGCAACCTATTTACAGCTGTCTTTTCAGGCTGCCTTTCACATGTGTAGAGCTCTTTACTGTTTTAAAAATACACCTGTATTGCTATTGTGCAGCAGCTCATGCAGGTACCTCTTCTGCTGCCTACTTAGAAACAGGCCCACGTACAAATGTTTCAGTCGCTGTAGTAATGTGGTTACTGATGCATTTTAGGCAAGGTGTTGCAAGCCTGGATCTCAGTCTGACCTGGTTCTGAAAAATTTCAGATATTATGATGAAGGATTTTTTGTACAAGCATCAATCAGTTCCTTCCATGAAGAAGCTGTGACTCAAGAAACATGATCAGAGAATTCTGAAAACTCTTCTGGGATCCTTCAACCACTTTCAAATGAACTCTGTGTGTTTTAAGTTTTCGTGCCTGATATAATAATGAAGGAAATCTTTTTCCTGCATCATATTTATACAATTTACTGAAATCCAATATATTTTACTTGGTACTGAGTGTCAGTGGCGGTTTGGAATTGCACTAATGAATGGTGCATATACTGAGCTCTAGCTTACACCATCTTGTTGCTTCCCTAAAAGCATTCTGCAGTTAAGTCAAAAGAAACAGCAGTATGTTTGGTTCTCCTTGATCTGTTATTCTCAGCACAGTGCACAAGCCACAAGCACCAGCATCATGTATATCCCTGATGCTGAATCAGGTGAAATGCTCCTATGGAAATGGAAGTTCATCTATATAGCTTTTATAACTTTTTAAACATGTTTTTTTCTCAAAATACTTAACCTCCCATATATACACATCACCAACAAAGCTTTGCTACTTGTCTTCTGTTTGTGGATTACTAGTATTTAGACAATCACTGAAGAATAAACGTGGAATAAACACCCTGGGAAATCATAGTTAAATTTTATTAACATACCACTTCTCAATTTCTGCCCTCACTGCAGTCGTCAGACCTGTTGGAAAATATTGTCTCACGTGCCTGGCCTGTTGTTACCAGCCTGCTTAGCATCTGAACTTCAACAGTCTGAATCATAGGCAGTGATCTACTTCAGTTCAGAAGATTGTAGGCTAACAGATACGCATCTCTGCTATTGGTTTCTGCCTCCACTGAGCCCATTTGGGAGTACTGTCATCGATTTTAGTGACATAATACCAAGTCCTAATCTGCACTTCAAAAGATTTATATAGTTTATGTACTCCATAGTCAGCTTTGTAGGGCCAGCTGCTAAGCTTGCCAGTTTTAGATAAATAATTAATCTGTGCTTGTTTTTCAGTGACAGCTTGTTTCTTTTTCTGCTAAATTGACAATTTTATACACCTACAGTCTCCTGTGATCTATGAAGTTAGGCTGATGTCATCAGCAGAATCCTGAGCGGTCTGCATTTCCCATCAGTAACACTTGCTGTTCCTTAGTGGCCTTTGAATATGCCCAGAATTGGTAAAGTCACAATGGCCCCAAGCCTCTCCTGGCTGAAGATCTTAAAAAGGACTTTATTGGGAAAATTAGGAACAGTAATTCCTTTCTTGTAGATCCTGGGATATCGTGTTTTGCCTATGATGGGTAACAGCTGTCAAAGCATTGGAGTGCCTTGTAGGGTTTTGGTCATGTCCAAATGCCAACTCCCCTGAGTAACTAAATGGGAAAAAAAAAATGATATGTTACTGAGAAGATATTAGCATGAAATGGTGCCATATTGATGAAAGCGCTCATCGTGTTGGTTTTTTTGTAAGACTTGTGAAGCAGCAGCAAACTTTTTCTGCAGAACTTAGGCAGGTTGACTGTGATTCGTAGCCATATTTAAAAGGGAAGTGGTGGTAAGTGCAACATGAACTGTGGTACAAGATTTGATGTTAAGTTGCATACAGCTTAGAGTGTACTTTCTTTACTGCTGGTCAGTTCTTAGTGATTTGGGAACTGAGAATCTCTGCAGTGGATAATTTTGGAAGGTTTTCTGTATAGGGGAAGTTTTGTCCTATTTTGTATTCAGCTGCCTGATGCTGTAAATGGAACTGTATCTCATATTTAAAGAAGAAAAAAAAAATCCACAACCTACATCTCTTCAACTTTTGCTAGCTATTTTCCCTTCTTTCCCCAGATCCTGGTAGAACTATATCAAATTTTCATGAAGAAAAACCAGTCCCTGTGCCTAATGCTCCTCTGTTCTAGCTTAGAGAGCACATGTGTTACGCTTTGCAAGCCATCACCTGAAGAGTAGTTGTCTGGAAACTGTTTGTCTCATCTGCTATGGTGGTACCAGCAGAGAGAAGCTGCTGTTTGAGGTGGGGAAGGAGTGGTGCAGCATCTCCAGGACTGAGCTTGAGACCGTTGGTTTGATCAAATGGCCACCTCAGTGACTCTAAGTTAGGTCCTCTGCTCCGTGCGGCCTCTTGCTTGAACAGTGCCAAAGAGCAATGGGTGCAGTGTACATAAAGAGGTTCCACGATGGCCCCTTATGAATACTCACAGCAATTCAGTGCTGGCGTCTTTGCTAGGCCTTGTCAGCATGAGTATGTGCGAACTGTTGAGCTGTCTAACCTCTGCAGTCGTGATGAAGCAACTGCAAATTGCAAGAAAAAAAAAGAAACACACCAGAACCTCTTTAGAATCATGAATAAAATAATTGTTTCCCGCTTGAAGGATGGCTATTAAATTGCTCTGTGACTTTCTATGACATGATCTGGGCATGGTCTAGTGCAGAACTAAGCCAAAGCCTCTTCATGTCTACTACTGAATCTGTCTTCCTTAAGTACAGCTTAAACTTAATTTTGAATTTATTTTGTTAAAAGTCCTTATAATGTACTTGCCATTATGTTTGAATACCAGAGCGTTCTCAGCACTGGATGATAGGAAGACAAATCCTGGGTGAAGATTCAGATCTCAGAGCTACCCACATTTTAGTTCTGCCAGGTTCTGTATCCAGCTCAGTAATAAACTGTCTGGAAGACTGGAGTTGAATCAGGTGAATCACTGATTTCCCCTGTGCCTTAGTGCCCCAACTGTGAAATGGGAATATAGTATCTTCCGCTTCATAGTGAGGTTAGAAGACAAAACCTATGAATGCGTATAGGGGTCTTGTCTTCCTCAGAAAGTGGAAGCACCCTGGGAGCTTGCACCTTTCTTTGTGCATGGAGTTTGCCTTGGAATGAATTCTTGTTGTACGGCTTCAACGTTACCAAAAAGTGCAGGATTAAAAGCAAAGCGTGCACATGAGCAGTGGAGTCAATGGAATACAGCGATGCAGTCAATAAATTATTCCATCTGTAACTGCAGTTGTAAAGAAATATTTTTAAAAGGTGAGAAACTTTAATGGAATTTATGTTTGAATTTTCATACCAAATTCATTAAAGAATTATGAAATGTAATCATCACAGTGCATTACCTTACTGTAAGAGAAACCTATTTGTGGAGCTGAAGTCTCTCATGAGGAAATAAAAAGCTTTGTTGGAAATGGGACAGTACTTTGCCAAACTTCAGACAAGTGTGCTCGCTTGTTTTTTATAGTTCATATACCTGATGGAAGAGCTGCAGTGGGATTTCCCTTTCTCCCTGCCTTCTTACAATAGTTTAAACATTTTACTTCATGATCTGCTGCTACTTGTAAAATTATTGTTAACGGACCTTTCAGAAGGAAAAAGCTTTCCAGAGGAACTTCAGACTAGCGTTCAGTAACTGAATTTGTACCTGAAACTAAGACTGCTGCTTGTTACTGATGCTTAGCAACTTCAGTTACTTCATGGTTTGAATGTCAGGAAAGTAAAGATGACAGCCCCCTTTAAGCATATCCTCTAAAATTGTCTACCAGAGAGGTTTATCAGCTGAAAAAGTTGCTTAGATATTAGTTAGAAAGCTGCCTGCTTTCTCTAAGTGCAGAAATGACTTCGTACCGTCAGTTGCCATTTTCCGGGACTGCCCTGAGGTCGTGGTCAACCTGAATCCGGCCGGCAGCGTTTCGGAGGAGCCGGGCATCATGCTGATGCCGTGGACCTCGCGGGGGGGGAACTGTCGTCGCCAGGAGGGGCCGCGCCTGAAGTTCTTGTCGTCGCTCTGTTGAGACACACAGTTGTGTCGGATAAAGCAAAGGGAAGCGTGCCATTGATCACCTGGCTGCCACCTCGCCCACTGCCAGGTCTGGTCTGCAACAAGCGTCCTACTTTGCTGCACTGCGTCCAGTAACTACAGTTATTTGAGATGCTCTTATAAAGGTAAATGCTTTAGAAATTGATATTAAGCACTAGGGTGGGAAGCTTCCCTTAAGTTGGTGGCTTGGCATACTGGTGGGTGCTTTCATAGAAGTTAAATATAAATACAGTGATGTGTTGCTGTATTTGTTGCAGAGGTTTGCTACTGCATTAGGAGGCTTAAATACAGTGCTAGCATGGAGCTAATCATGCACAGAATTTGTAGGTATTGCACATTTTTGTCAAGCTCTTAAATTATTTATTCTTCCTTGAATTTGACTGCTTTTGCACCAAGCTCTTACCTTGAGATGAATATTTTCCAGAGGTGGGTTTGAGATTCCTAGGTAACTGCCCCAGCTCCCACTGAGGGACACATTAATTTTCTTAAAAAAAAAATAATAACTGCCAGAAATGCACTTTTTTTCTTTCCTCTTTTTTTGTCTTTAAACATTTAAAAGTTCTGTGCAACCTATTTGGGTCAATTCAGGGCTTTCTCCTTTGCCCCACACACCCTCATCTTCCCCCATACCTTTCTACATTTCTCCTCCATGGAAAGCATTCATCTTAAGTTAAGAGTGTATATTTTAGTGGCCCAAATGCAAAGGGTGGATATGTGGCCATACAGACGTCACTTTAAAAACCTTGATTGGCATTTCCTAATATGCATAATATATTTTAACACCTGTAACTGACTCTTTAGAACCATGGGTGAATTAACGTATCTTCATGCATTGCATTCAGTTTTTACATTTTACTGTGATAGTTTATAAATACTGAAAATAAAATTAATTACTTCCTCAAGTCGTCTTTCAGTTCCTAGTGCTAAAAGGTTGTTGTATTCTCTCTCAAGGATCTGCCGTGCCTAGAGATACCAAAGTCAACAATTAAAATGGTTGAAGAGGAATCAATGGTAATCATGGGTACGCATGAACCAGAAGTAGCATGAGCAGACTTGCCTGGGTGTTTTGTGTTGGAATCTGTAATAATAAAGCTAAACTGCTGTAATCAAAGTTCTCATCCAGTGCTATAAGGGAACCGTGTACACCGCTTTCTAGAATGTTGTTTGCGTATTCCCGTAGGCCGATAGCTTGTATCCAGCGGATGACGCGGTCATTGCTCCACACCAGCACATCTGTAAGAACACAACACTGGGTCAGGGACTGGTAACCAGCACCTTCCAAACTGTACAGGTTCGCACATTCAGACTGGTTTGATTTCTGTGTGAGGAACATCAGGAAGCTGTTAGCACAGCTGTAGTGGCTTCAGTAACTCCCAGTCAGAACCTGAGGTCCGGGGACGGCTGTGTGGTTTTAGCTGCCTTCCCCTTAAGTGGTTATTCAGAATGGTTTCCAAAGGAACTTGTTTCTTTTGTGCCTCCAGAGGGCATCTCCAGAACACTTCATCCCGCCTCTTCTAGAGGCACACTGTCCACTTATCAGCTCTCAGTGAGCTCACTGATTGATGAATGTACCTCACTTTGGGACAGCTGAACTTAAGGCAAGCAGTCCTGAGGAAGCACAGGGGTGTAATGGACACCTTCCCCTCCCCCATGCCCCCAAACTCATTATTAAGCAAGATTTTACAGCTTTATCATGCGGGGGGAACAGGACAAAAGCCCCTTCTTCGAGGTTTCATGTCAGACATCTGCAGGCTGGGTCTGCAGTGCCAAAGCCTGTTCAGTGTTAGAGACTGGAACTATTTTTAGCTTTGAAACCTGGCTTTGCTGTCCAGGTCCATGAAAATTAGAAGACCAAAAGCCAAAACCCCGTATGAGAATCCTGCCACAGCTGCTCGGGCAGGCCTGCTGCCTCCAGTTCCAAGTCTTTGGCTTAGTGCATGCTGTCACCTGCACTGCCAAAGACTTCTACCCTGCTAAATCCCCACATACACCTTTTTATTTTCTGGTTCTTCCAACAAGCACTGCATTTGAAAGATGCAAACTGCCGTCACTCTGAGAGTTGGCAATGCTTGAGGCATCAACGGATTCATTTTTTGGCATGGGAAGGAGGGGGGGCGGAGAGCAGTAACCCTAATTGCTATGTAAAAAAGGGAGAGGTGCAGTGAAACCACAACTGCTCCTGAGAGCTCTGTGCAGAAAAATACTAAACCAGCTGCTAAAGCCTCTAATGAGGCTGGTTCTGTTAGGAACTGCTCCTATATGTATGAATGTATTTCAAACAACTGCCTTGGTGGCCTCCCCCACGGCAACTTCTTTGCAGTGCCCACTGTGAACTAGGAAATCAAGGGTTAAGACTTGAGTACTCAGAGTTAGGTGCCCCAGTGCTGCCCTGCACATCTCACTGACCTGAGGCTGTTTGGCCTTCGGCTTTTGAGACTTAAAGGTGGATTGGATCTGTGCCCAGCATCCCCTTTAGCAAAAGGTGGACATCAAACCACTGTTGAGAACTGCAGACCCAATTTAGCGAAGTATTAAACTGTGCCTAATTTCGGGAGAGGTTCTGTGTTCTGCAGACAGCTGGATTTGTGCAAGGTTTATTTAAAGCACATGCTTAAATGCTTTGCTAAGATGGCATGACAAGGGGGTTAATAGTGTGAAGCTTCAAAAGAAACAGTCCCAGCATTCATTCCCAGGAGCTATCACCTTTTATTTCATGCTGACTCATTTCTCTTCGCTTTTCCAGTTCTTTTCTATCATAATTCAATCTCTTTAAACACATGATTCCATATTGCAAGCTTGTTCTGTTTTTAAAGAGAAACATTTACAGAGTTAATAAGGAAAAATGTGAAGATGGGAAAATATTTAGGATGTATGTCCTGCACGTCACATGAGGTATTTCATGAGGCCCATGTAGCTGGTCTTAAGAAAAAAAGGAGAACAAAACAATTAAAAAAACTGCACAGACTTTAAAAATGAAATGGACAAACCAAGATGAACGTTTGAATGCATGTTGTAGCATACATAACCTAAGACATTAAGAAAAGGTCAGGCCTTGGGAGACCAATTAAGTGTTTTGTCAAATCAGTCCTCAAAAAGAAGTGTCAGCCAATAAATCTAACAAAATCCACTTCTTGTCACATAAACATAATTTCCCCTGAAGTCAAATGCCTTTATTTCCATATTTCCAATTTAGCTTCCTGGCTACATCCCTGGATAACCCAAGCAACTGCCAATTTGCTCGTTCTGTGAGCAGCTTTTATGCGCTGCACACAATAGCTTTTCATTATTACAAGGACTCAGAAGTTCCAATTTAGGCCAACATTTTCTGATAATTTCAGGCCACTTCATATATTAACTATTAGTTTTTCTGTTATTAATGTTTTTGTTTATACATTAATGGTTCCCTGCTCATTATGAAATCATCTGTACCAGTATCTCAGTTATGGGAGAACACTGTGGTGCAGTTGCTTTTATTGAAGGAGTCAGTCTCTCTGCGTATATTTCTGACACTTGACACTAACTCCTCCATGAGGTGTTCCAGGCCTCAACTGCAGATAGCAAGCGCTGCTGTTGTGAGCAGCACTGTGTGCTGCAGCAGACACGAGGGGCCATGTACGTGCAGACATACCGATGGAAGCTGTCCACCATTTTCAAGTGCACACGCAGATCTTTCTTCGTCAGATGATCCAGCATCCTCGCGTCGACCAGGCACTCCATGAAGTAACTGCGGTACTGAGGTAAGCCCAGGCTGGGCAGCCATTCGTTACCTATCCACTCATGGTTCATGTCACCATAGGCCAGGGTCTAAAGGAAAATCAACAAGAAAGAATAAGGGGGGGCCCATTTCCAAAGTTTGTTCCAGGGTGCACCACAGACACTGTATATCAAGATACTCTGGTTCTAGCAAGATTGCTTAGCTTAGAAAATAAGTCTAAAGGAAAAACATGCATTGTTTTCATTATTTTGACATTGTGTTGTTTGGAGTTGTCAGCTACTCAGAAGTATTTGTTTCTAATGGCAGTATTTAGCATTTTTAATCGTTTGCTATCTTTGCAAAATGTAAACAAACATTAGAACACAAAGTAATAGTTTCCATTTTGTCTTTTAAATGCATGCCATTATATAACACAGTGAAAAAATGTTTGTTTCATGGTCTGTTAAACTTCTGGAATACATACGCCAGGCAAATCCTGCATAATGCTTGGCAACACAATTATGTGTGCAGGGAACCAACTGAAGTTTGTGTCACTCTGTGGGAGGGATTATGATTCCCCCAATAAGAGCTAATGGCTTTCCTCATTTCTGCAATTCATGATTACTCCTGAGAATAAAGGTTAATTTCAGTTGTCAGCCAAGCTGACATGAGCAGTCTCCAGCAGGTGACAAAATGAGATATTCTCAGCTGTGACCAGCTTAAACCTAAGTGCATCATAAGCTTGCTTTTTAAAATGGGAACAAGCCAGATTCCTCCCAGAAATGGGACATGAAGCTACTACACGGTACAGCTGAGATTTCAGGAGGGTGAGGAAAAAGTATCTGAAACAAGCACGTGCATGTTGTACTATTTTTTCATATGCTTTGCATAATCAAGATGCAAAACATAAATTTTTCATATTCCTGTTGATTAGTTTGATAACATTACAACATAACAGAAAAAAAGCCCTCATAAATCACAAGACTCACACCTCCCTGAGAGGATGGTGTTTGGTTCTGAGTGTTGTTTCCAATTCTGTCTTTTTTGGTTTGGTGTGTCTCCTCTCCCTGTAGACAGAAGATTTATGGTGCAGGGTGGATGTATTTTCTGTGGGGGAAAATACAGTGCCCCCATTGCTCATTCTTGTGAGATTTTGAAGAGAAGAGGAATGTCATAATAAAGGCAGTAAGACCGTGTGTGTGCATTTCCTACACATAGAAGGAAATTTAAGAATACAAATATTTCATAGTCAACTAACACGAAAAGTGTTGTTCCTAATTATACAAGGCTATTTGTAGACTGATACTTGGGTGTGATTTATACACTTGTGCCTCTGATTCTTCTAAAAACAGATGGTGTAAGTTTAGAAATGTTGGATCTCAAATTCTTGGCATGTCTCATTGGTACAATGAGGTACAAGCTATCTCTAAACTGTAGCCAGTTGGGAATATTTAGGCTTTCGGTGTCCCTGAATGTGAATTTACGAAGTAAAAGTCATGATCCTAATTGAATGTGTGAGAAGAAGGACATGACCTAACATGCCTACCACAGTGACCTTACTGGGAGCACTAAGGGACATGGCCTAGTGATGGTGCTTGGTGGTCAGGTTCACAGAATCACAGGATTGCAGGGATTGAATCTATAGATTATCTAAGTCCAACCCCCCTGCCAAAGCAGCTCCCTAGCCCAGGTTGCACAGGTAGGAGTCCAGGCAGGTCTGGAATGTCTCCAGAGAAGGAGACTCCACCACCTCTCTGTGCAGCCTCTGCCAGTGCTCTGTCACTACACTGTGAAGAAGTTCCCACACACATTTGTGCAGAACTTCCTATGCTTCAGTTTTTGACCATTACCCCTCGTCCTGTTACCATACACTGTGGTAATGATGATGATGATGATGGTAATAATGAGTATGGTTGGATGACCATGAATGTCTAACTGATTCTCCTGTACGTGTCTGGATGCAGTGGCACTGCCATGCGTCCCTATCTGCCATGATGCAGAATCCTCTCCCATTCTGTATGTCACCACGCAACAGTGGGTCACCACATAGGACCTGACTCAGGGCTGGGCTTGGGACCCGCATTCATATCACAGCCCCCACACTGCTTCATTTTTATCATTTTATATCAAGTAAAACAACAACAACAAAAACCTCTAACAAACACACCACAGGTAAAGTTAGATCTGTATAGGGGAGTTTTAGAACAAGTGGACTGGAAATGACTCCTTCATCTCTAATTCTGAGACTGTGAGATGTTGCCCTAAGTAAAGGGAGTAAGACTGCATATGTTCATGAATATTTTAAAATACATAAAATTTTTATAAGAGCACATAGTGGCAGGACAAGAGAAATGGTTTTAAAACTGGAAGAGGATAAGTTTAGACTAGATATTAGGAAGAAATTCTTTATTGTGAGGGTGGTGAGACACTGGAGCAGATTGTCCAGTGAGATCGTGGACGCCCCCTCCCTTGAAGCATTCGAGGCCAGGCTGGATGGGGCTGTGAGCAACCTGCTGTAGAGGGAGGTGTCCCTGCCTATAGCAGGGGGGTTGGAGCTGGGTGATCTTAAAGGTCTCTTCCAACCCAAACCATTCTATGATTCTACGATATTCAGAGAACAAAAATCCTCCAAGCTGAATGTGAGGACACAGCCAACTCTATCAAAAAGATTAGTGAATGCTTTCTACTGTCACAGTACCATTCTCCTCTTTGATTATTGACGATGTGTTAATAACATTATTGTTAACCTTACATTCAAAAAAATAATTCACAAAGGTCATACCTGGGCCCAGCTGCCTTCTTCAGACTCTTTCTGTGTTATCAGCAGGAAGCAATTAGTAAAGCAGGTAAAAAGACAATAAAAATGAGTTAAAAAGAAGATGTGGCTTTCATGCATATGGCAATCTTAATACAAATTAAAACATATGTGAAAAATGTACTGTTAAAATGTCTAAATTCAAGTTACTTCCAATGCCTTGGGATGAGCTACCAGAAGGATTACAAAGATTAAAACCACAAAATCTTAGTAGGGCAAATCTCCCTGTGTTTAAGATACAAAATCTTTACAGTTTAGTGAAACTCTACAGCACTGTCTCAAATACTTTCTACTGTTCATGGTCAAAACACAATCATTTCCTCTCCAAAACTGTATGTTAGAAATGCCATTATTTGTTTCTAGTTAGATCTTGCAATGTTCACAATAAAATCTGTGTTCTTCTTCCAACCCAGAACAGTGCTTTTCACACAGCATTTTTATGGCAAAAATATATTATTCTGGCTAACCAGTTAGACAGGATGAACTCTACCTGTGGTCAATTGAGTGTCATTATATTTATTTTTACCAACAATACTAAAACTTCAGCGATTTCATTTCACTGAATGAAGTTTCACGTTGGCAGGGGAAAAAGTGATGTAGAACTTCAACTCCTGTTTTTAGGTTCACACGGTCTTTGTGATTACAACACAGTTTGGAATTTCTTTTGCTGAGAAAGAACAGAATTGCTTTTTCTACTGGCATGCTTGGGGAGCAGCCTGGAGAGGCTGCTGTGAGCACTGCGGTAATGCTTTACATGCAAAGGGGAGGACTAACCGTTTTAGCTGGAGCAGCAAGATTTTCCATTTCTTCATGGGTCACCCAAACATTGCCTGAGGGCTATGAGCAGGGCCCGCAGGGAGGCAGGAGGGATCCACATTAGGTAAGCAGTGGTAAAGAAGAAAGGCAGCACCACTGTAAGTTAACAGCGTATAGCATCACCATCAGCACAACCATCATCTTGCCTCTACCGAGCTGCAGTTAGAGACAACTTGAGACAATTTGGTTTGTGTCTTTGTTAGAGGAGTCCAAACAGACGTGATGGAGTGTTTCAGCTAGGACTGACGGATGAGCACAGCCACAAAGGAAAGAAGAATTAAAGCTGCATTTCACACGCAAGTAGCAGATACAACCTTTAGGTCATGGATTTATCTGTAGGTAAGCTTCATTTCTCAAAGACTTTCCACACTAAATATTCTGCACACATCATGAGCTCATATTGTAATCTAAATAATGATTACTTCCCCCACATTTCTGTGAAACAAAAATGTCAAGAGAATACGCTTGTAAGACTATTTTCCTCTTTGCATTATTTTCATTTAGATTCTTACAAGGACAATGAGATGAGGCAGGAAAGGGGTGGGAAGCTTGCTGTGCACACAAGGTGGAATGAACTGTGCTTTCTTGGGAGCTGCAGTAAATTAACTCCTTTCCTGAGGAAGAAGGGAAGCAGAAAGACTTTCTATTCAGAAATGCATGGTCAAGGGCAGTGCAGCATTTTGCTACCAATTACATAAGGAGAAGTCAAGAGCAAATTATTCCCAAGCTACTAGCTTGAATGTGCTATTTTCTTATTTTCTAAGTGATCATTCTCTTGTGCTTTGAAATAAAAAATATCCAAAATGGATTTTGACAGTAAATGTGTTTTTAGTAATTCAACACCGTGTTGTGTAGATAATATAAACCTGCAATAGAATTTCTGACATTATCATGGTTAGGTTTCTGTGGGGAGAAAGTATCAGATGGGGAACTATAATTTCTGAAAGCACCTTAGCAGCGTGAAGGTGAAAGGCCAACCAACGGAATATTTGGGTCCTTTTGCCCAGTTTCTCAACAGCTTACATAGCTCAAATCTAATTTCTACCAAAAGATTATTCACGACTTCCAAGATTAGACATTACAAAAGACAATAATGATTATTAACATTATTAATATCTTATCATTCGAAGTCTGGTCTGCACTGGGTAAACAGTAGTCTTTGTCATCCACTTCTATGCCATGTTCCCATCCAATCAAACCTTATTTTTTAACTTGTTCAGGTTTATTTTTGTTTCTTCAGTCTCTGCTGCCTCTTTCATAGCCATCATCACCGGTCTCTCAGCATGTAACTCCCCTCTCGTCACCTTGTTTCTTTTTCTCCTCATCCATTTGGCCTGTTTTTCTTCATTTTTCCATTTAAAAATGTCTTTTATCTGCAGCACATACATTTTTTGCTCTCCCCAGTGTACTTTCAGGCTCTTATTAATATATTCACATCTTTCCTTTCTGACTTATTTTGTCTCTCCTTTTTTCCTTCCCATGTGTTCCACTTCTCCCTTCCATGCTCTACCCTCATGCCTCCCATCACTGCTTCTCCTAAAAGCATGAGGAATCTTCAAGCAGCCAATTCAGACTGGTAAACATTTGAAAGGGTACAAAAAGAGGAAAGGGAACAAGATTCAGAAGAGCCGTATTCCTAATCAACCTCTTCTTCCTCCTGCATTACACTGCCACACAAACAACAACAAGGTAAACAACAAAAAAAAAAAAGAGAAAGACGATCTGATTTGGCTGGGATAGGTCACCTGAAGGAAGAGAAGGGCAAAACTTCAGGTAAAATTACAAATAAGATAAATAAATCAGTGATCAAATAGTCGAGTGATGAACAAATACTCCTCCATTGGACAGTTCACTCTGACTGAGAACTGAGGGTTACCAGAGTCACTCTGCTACTACCAAAGCCTTTCTGCTGCCTCCTGCAAAGTGAAGCGGGAAAGAAGTTATCTGAACAGGACTCACTGTTCTAGATGTTGGAGGTGCTGATGGGCTTGTGAGTGATACCATCTCCTGGATTGCTAATCGGAGTTTTAGGCGATGAAGAGGATTGCTGATTCCAATTTCTCTTTGAATCTCGGTGTCAGACAAAGCAGACATGATGGCTCCACTCTTCACGTTGGCACGGCAGGCAGCCACATACCAAGCTGGCATTCCTAGCCAGAGCTGTTGAGACAAAGCACACGTTTGTTACAAGCATCGCTTCATTTTTCACATGAAGTTAATCACCGAGGCACCTATCAACCTGAATAAGCTTAGTAATACACACAAGTGAGTATAATTATCACAGCCTTTATTAAAATGAAATTGTTTCAGAAGCACTGAAATTGCCATGACTTCTCAGCAACCCTTTTTATTGTTCCTATTGTAGCCAGAAATTTAAACCAAAGGATGCTTTGGATTCTTTTTAGAGCTACGCTTCTCCATCATCTGGGCTATTTCTTTCCTGTGCCCTTAAGCAGATCATGGCAAAAGTCATTATTATTGGTGGTCTTATAGTCTTGCCATGCACAGAAAACAAATCAATAGGAATCAATTAAGTCATTTTTATCATTTTGTCCTACACTGATTTTCATTGTCTTTCCATGTTTGACCCTATGCCACACATGTGGGGCACAGTTTTATCATTCACATATGTACACACATAGACCTAAAATATATTGAACATTCTCATTTAATTTGACATTATTATTTTTTTTTAATAAACGCACTTGAAAAGCAGGGAAGTGTGAACACTGGGAATTATTCACCCTGCCGAAATAGATTCATGTGTTTGCTGCTCATTAGGTAAAATACTTATCTAACAAATTAGGGAAGTTAGTTCCTTAAGGAATAGCTGTTCCTATCAGAAAATGAAGGCAGATGAGAACAGTCCCTAAGAACAGGACACATTCATTGTGCTAGGCAGTGAAACCACAAATCAAGACTGATATATTTTTCCAGTATTAGTTAAGAAAAGTCACAGTTCTTAAAATATATCTCGGCCATATCTGTGCTACATACAAACGACCAGAATAAATGCTAATGCTGAGAAGTCGAGCCCTGAAAAGTTTGAATATATCAGAACAGCAGTCATCTCCACTACTTTAAACTGGCTGTTTAGCTCCTTTAATTTTATTTTCAGTTTAAATTCCAGGGTCACACATTACATTTTCCTCAGGAGAGTATGAAAAGCACAGTGTCTATGTGATGACTGAATGCACTAACAGTCACTGAATAAATTCAGCACTTCTGCCTCTTATCTTATTGTCATCAGGACACAGTTTGCATTGGATTCTGCAACATAAAATTCTGCATGGGCTTTCCTGTGCTACTCTCATCATGTTTCCCCATAAATTCATATCTATCAATTTTTCTTTACTAAATTGGTCTGAGACAGTGGGAAGCATATCTTTTGCAGCTAAGAATCAAGGAAAAAAGAAACAAAAATAAATTAAAAAAAAAACAACAAAAGAAAACAAACAAACAAAAAATTAGAACTTAAATTGTCAGAAATGTCCTCACATTTTACATCAGTGTGGAGGACATTAAGGGACAGACTGTTTTCAGTACTTGGAAATGCTTAGACCTTTGCATGTTCACCTTACCAGTAAATCAGTTATTACTGTAATAGTGAATATTTCTGACTGATATAAATCTGGCTACAGAACTGTCAAACTTCCCAGAAAAGTCATTTGGCAGCCAAATTAACAAATGTTCCTTGATAGCAGAGTTTGTTTTTCTGGAAGAAAGATATCATCCCATTTTCCAAGGTCATATCTGAACACTTGAACTGCTTTTCTGCAGTTTTCATCTTTTTTTTATTAGAAACCCTCAAATAAGATGTGAAGTGGAAGTTTTGTAAATGTCGCCTTCTTTCATTCCTCATTCTTTACTTATTCCCCAAGCATGCTTCTGTTAAAGCTTTGAAGCAGGGCTACTTTTTCTAGTTGCAGGGAAGAACTCTGCGAATTAGTCCTGATCATCAGACATGAGAATAGGTGGGAATACGTAGAAACACTCAGTGCAGACAAAGAACAGATGCTTCTCCTTCAGCCAACGAACAGCTTGTATCTGCACAGAGCTGGTATAGCCTTGCCATGTAGAAGTAATTGTCTATAATGTATAAGAACATGCTGACATTTTGCCTTCCTGTTCCCTCAAGGTCTGGTTAGGTGTTTTTCTAATAGTTCCTTCACCTAAAACCCAAAACTAAAATTGATTTTTGTCAAAATTGGTAGAGATTTCTGTTGAATAAATTTTTTTTCTGGATGAATTCTAAAGAATTCTAAAATGCATTCATATAAACCCTCGAAATAAAGGATAGCCCTCAGCACCTAGACTGGATTTCAGAGATGAAGGAACTGCCTGTCATAGGGATTTCAAACTGCATCTCCCACATCTCAGGTAAAAGTGAATAGGAAACACTTCTTTCTCTTTGGAATGATATCTAGGTAAAGAAGTGGCCCACCAAAGTGAGTAATGCTTACTTCCAGCCATGCGACCACCGTAGGGCCATCCCACTGGGCAAAAGGCAAACCCTTTCTCCGAGCTTCTTCCAGAAGTTCATGTCTAAAAATGAATCAAAAACTGTTAAATATGCAGAGCTGTGCACAAATACAATACAGAAGCAACTGTGCATCATTGTTAAGGGTAACAACAGGGAAACACAATGACACGCATAGAAAAGGCACAGAAAACTCAATGAACATTATAACTCCTTCTCTTGTTTGAACATGTTACTCTATTCCCTTTATTCCTCTTTTTTTTTTTTCCTTCTTTTTTTTTGTCTTAGTACATTTTGATATCCTTCGACACCTACGTACAAAAGGTTTATACCTTCACTGACCTGAAATGACAAAGAACTGGGGAAATCTCTATAGAGGGACCACCCAGACAACAGAAGATGCTGGAGAACTGGGAAAATTGTGGGATTCCTCCTGAGCCTAACTGTGCTCTGGTCATGAATCAGAATGTCCCCAGATGGCCAGCTTCCAGACCCTAGCTAAACTTGGAAGTAATGCAGCAGGATCTGCAGGTTCTTTGTGTGGGAAACACTAAACCTGGCTGGGCTGGCCATGCACAATTGTGTGCCCTCTGGAATACAACTGTTCTGAATCTTAAATAAGCCATCCATGGTTAATAAAGAGTTGGTTAAATATTTAGTAGTTGCACATTATTAGTTTTTGTATTGTTTATATGCAAAGAAAATCCATGTGGTTTACTGAGGTACGCATTGTTATGATTATAGAATTTGCTTGCTCAATTTTATACAGATGTGTGGATATACTTTAGCAGAATTGAAGACACCAATCCAACTGCTGCCTCTGCTGCTTCTCTGGACTGCAATGAGCGTGTATCAAAAACAGTAGCAAAAGTACCACTCTCAAAGCTTAAAATACACTTCTAATACAGTAGTGCTAAATATTTTCTAAAGCACAGGCCTGTGTCAGCTACACAATCAGGAAAATGCACTATATTCAAATGTGTTCAGCCATTTGTCCAGACGTCTGAGTACTGTTGTATTAGGTAGCATGAATAACGGCCCCTCTGTGGTAGTGGCACAGCATAAGCAGTCCTTTTGAAGTTTTTTTTTTCTCCTGATACTTAACAACATATTTTCAGCAGCCTCCTACTGAGTGAAACACAAAAGAATGCTCCCAGCAACAAGGTGTAGTGAAAACTAAATTAGTCAGGGACTATGCTAATGGAGAATTAACATTTGCTTACATTCCCACCCAACAAGGAAATCTTGGAATTATAGCTCCAATTTTGCTTTGTCCTCTGTTATTACTACAGCCTTTGTGGTTCAGTTATCCTGTGGCAATTCTTTGCTTCCTAAGCAGCCTTTCAAGTACATGTACTGCAAAATCACAGTGGATAAAAGCAATTGAGTGATCTTACAAGGAGTGTTGCTTTGGGGATTTTTGCACTGCTAAGGGGCCAGATAGAGACAATTTGGCTTTAGTAAAAACATGGAACTCGAACAGCAATTTTGCAAACACGTTTAAATCCCTCATTCTGAGCATTAATAGAAAGACAGCTGTTTTAGTTTCTGTGTTGCTGCTGTGCTAATGTGCAATACTATGGATTCTTGACAGCTTTACTAAAACTTATCTAGCTTCTCCTCCTACACATCTTTTGCAGCATAGTTCTTTAGCTAATTCGTTGCAACTTGGCTGTCCAAAGACATTGAAGAGCTACCCTTGCTTTCTGTGACAGCAAGATCGTCAGTAAGATGAGAAAGAGTTGCTACTTGGGCACACAAATGTCACATTATCTTCAGTAGTGGGAGAGTCCCATATTCCCAGGAAGATCAGTAGTGTGAGCCAATAGAGGCATATACTTGTCTGCTTAGGAAAGCAGAGCTGAGGCATGGCCACTATCAGCAGACAACCACATCTCACATATCTGTAGATAGGGAATTTGGGTTCAGCCTTCCCTCAGAGATAGCTTTGCAGGGTACTTGTGATGTAGCCTGGCCATCCCTCCAGCACCCTGAGGGGACAGCAGACCTCCTGGGGCCAGCAAAGTTGCTAGCTGGCATAGCTATCCTCAGGGAGAGCCAAGTCTTTGATACTATCCCCTCCTCATCTGTCTAGGTTCAGTTTTCCAGGATAAAACACAGGCCCTGCAAAACCCCACACAAATTTCTCCTTCTCCAAAGCTAGCTCAAGCCCAGGGTGCAGCTCCTTCTCTCTGGCCTAAAGTCCCTTGGAAGCATCATCACCAGAGGAACCTGATTCTAGATTTTTCCTTATGTGGGGTATTTCTCTTTACCCATCATAGCTGAAAGAACTGGACTGGCTATCACAATAAATCAATAAGATGGAAATTATGACTTTGAGGGCAGCTGGCCACTTCTTTGTGAGAGTGTTCTGCTCATAGCAGGAAAGCAGTGGCATATGGCCCCCAAGGAAATGGGGTTCAGGAAGAACTTGTGTCCCATTTCTTCAATTAGGTGTTAAATCCTTGTGTGGCCTCAGGAACTGAGGTGCTGCAGAAGATGCCTCCTTGCTTTCAGTTCTCACTTCCATAAAAAAAGTTACTTTCTTCATACTGGAATTATAAAGCAATTATTTCTAGGGAGATCCCTGTCACTTTGCAGCATCTGAGTTGGTCTGAGTCTTGTTTTGTATGCCTAGTGCTTCTCAAGTATACCCTTCATGAGCAGGAAAGCACTTCTACTTCAGAGGCAGTCTGGCTCACTCAGCTGAAGGAAAATATAGCTGGAGTTATTGATTTTGCCTGAAGACAATGGGACCAGGCCAGAAATAAGATGCTCTCTATGCTATAGCTAAAGATTATAGTACAATAAACACATAATCTAAAGGGTGTTGGCTTGTACAAGAAAAAAGCTTTGGTTTGAAAATATATCTAGCGTAAAGCTGAAATTCTTTATTCAGCCATGCACAGGGAATACAGTCACCATAAGGCCTGAGCCTCACTTATTTATGCAGAATACTAAAAGGATTTTTGTTACATTTCTTTCCCTTGAAAATAATTAAATGCTTCAAACTTGCATTTCCTTTCATAAGATGTTTCATTTAAACACCTCTCCAATATTAAATGTTATTTAAATTATACATTACTCTTTTAAAAACAGTATGCTTTGACTATTTTTCATAGAAATCAGGAGTAGAAATCGTTAACTTGAACCTACAATTTCTAAACCAGAACTAGGAGTTTCCATCACTTGACTAAGAGAGATATTTAGTTGTCAGTCACGGCAAACTGTCTTTTGATATGAAGTGCTACAGGAAGAACTCAGTTCTATCAAAATAAGCTGAAAATTACATGTTGGAAACAAGTATTGCTTTGATCAATTATACAAATCATAAGAAAAATGAATTGGGTTACCTGCCTATATTAGAACAGAATCCAAGTATTTTAGAACAGACAGAATTAAATGTTTTCATAATAGGTCAGTGGCTTCATGGGCCAAAAAACAGAAGGTACCCATACCTGACCATGGCAACTGTAGTGCCATTTGCCTTACAAAACCAGACAACTGATCACAGGAGGGAGATGAATCACCTACATAAGCTTGTCACTCCCCCTTCCTTTCACTACAAATACAAAGATTAGGGACAGTGAATAGCATGGTAGAGTTTCTCTAGTTTTGAAGATGCTTTGTAGGGGAATGTAGCAATATTCTCCTAAGACTAATAGTAAAGTACTTCATCTTATAGTGTGTATACTTTGCATTGGTAAGGAGGTAAGAAATTAAAATGTAATTATTTCCATGCTCATTTAGTTTCTTGGCAACACATGAAAACAAGCTGATAAAGGAGAATTGATTTAATTAAGCATTACTAGGAATTGTATTATTTTGCAGATAAGGCTTTAAACCACTTACTGCTAATGGAATGAATTCCAAATTAATGCCATATTTTTTAAGATAATATTATTATTGGTGAAGAATAAAATCCTTTTTCATACCTAAAATAACTGCAATATACTACTTAAAATAATATATTGTTACCCTGAGCCTGGTTTTGCAAAGTAAGGAAATTACATGAATACTATTTAGTATTTACCCCAAATGTTTGTATTCATCTGCTTTTTGAGAGTGCCCCATAAGATGGGCTGTCATCACTCTCTCTTTTTTTTTTTTTTCCCAAAACAGAAAAGAAAAATGCCACATTGTGTTGCAGAGTTGTGTGGCAGACAACTGGGTTTGCTTCCCCAGCACTGATTTAACCCTCTCCAGAATTACTTCTTAATACTTTTATGTTGACCCTTTTCCTTTAGCACCGCTCTTCTGAGCACCAGGTACAACTACATACCACAGCTGAGAGTGTAACAGTTTAATAACATGAGGACTAGAAACGCTGCAGCATCCCTGTGGACATGAACGGTACATGGAAGTAGAGAAGATGATAAGACCAAAATTATGTTATTCTTGAAATTTTCTATTTCTTATATATTCTTCCATTACACAGGGGTAATTTTGATTCTATATCACCAGCCTTCACCAACTCATCACATAAAACTCAAGCAACTTTATTAAAAATAAGAATGTTCTTCAAATAGAATTTGTGTGGGAAGTTAACAAAATCTTGATTTAAAGCATGTCATTCAATGACATTCAATTTTCTTTATGAAGATGGACTCTCTCTCCATGAGGCAAACAAGAAATAACAGCCTAAAATTTCAGACATATATAATCTAAACACTCCACATAATACACAAACTAAACACTGTTATGAAGAAACTTGAATTTGAAAAGTTTTTCAACAGAGATCTTCATATTTCTGCAAGTAATAGCACTTACTGTGATAGTTCTAGTAGGTTCACAAGAAGAGTCTTCAGGGATATTGTATTATGCATATTTTAATGACTCAGTTAAAATGTAAGCATAAATGTGATGTAAACTGAAAATGAGGCACAGCAAAATCAAGAACAAATGATGATAGCAAAATACAAGAGGAATTTGTATAGAAATTCTGACCAAGTGGGGATTTGTATCCTATAAAATGACCTTTACTCATAAAACACTTTCTCAAAAAGACAACAAGTAAAAGAGTTTGCATAGCAGACTCTTTTATTATTGTTATCATTGCTACCATCAGTGTTATTATTGTCAAAAATACTGAGTATTGAGTTCACAACCAAATATCTCACAACTGTTTTCTAGAAGAGAAATGCACACAAGTTTTACTGTTTGTTTGAGTAGTCCTATAATTTCAAGGTAAGATTAAACACACCTGTCTCTCATCTGTACAGCATTTCAAGGACACCAAATTTAGGACCGGAGATTTCTAATGAATTGAGCAAGATTTGAATTTTATCTTTTGTACTGCCATTTCCTAAATATTTATAAAAGCCTACAATAAAGTAGCTAGGGTCATCTGATGACAAAATTAGCTGGTTGAGTTTAGCTGCATTTATACTAATGAATAATTACATTAAATGTGTAAATGTAATACATTTTTATCTACTTTTTTTTCTGCAGGGCTACAAATACTTTTAAACAATGAAGTAGGAAAAAAAAATACGCAGACTTGATACTGCTGCATAATACTGATTTAATTTAATCTGAAAGGATACATCTAACTTATAAAGAGTACACTAGTTAAAAGCAGAGTAAAGTTTTGCTGCAAATTTTGCTGTCAGGGAACCTGACTTTTAAATCACTTGAATTCCTTGTTCTTTCTCATTCTCACTCCTTTTTGATACTGTGTATAATAGGCAGACAAAACGATGGGCAAAATCCAATTTCCATCTTTACAAAAGTTTTTGTATCTGCCTTTAAGGAATTTTCAGCAAAGAATGACTGAGAGATGAAAACAGGCCCGAATCAAGAAGTAATTAACAATTAAAGGGTTTTAAATCTATAAAACAAAGAAATTCAATTTTAAGTTCAACACCATACCGTACAGATTAGGGAAGCAGATTTAACTCTTATTATTCCATATATGTATACATAATAAGTCTATGCAAGCTGAAGGGCAACATTCTTTATCAGAAGACGTACATTAAGCTAAGGGATGCATGTTCATGAATGCTTATATAGATCCTAACAAATTAGACCTACAGAGAGTGACTATGAAAAAATAACAAAACACTTGCAAAATAAACAGACTTATACAATATATGATCTTGCAATCCTGTATATAGTGCACTAAATTAGAGATGCTTGGAATTCCCAGGTTGATTAAATCTTACCAAATCTAATTTTACAAAGCCATTTCATAATCACTCATTCTAAATTAATATGGTAAACCCTTCTCTTGTCAAGCTTTTTTGTCTTTCCAGCCTTCAGAAACTTACAGATCATAGATTCTTTGAATCCAAGAAATTTTCTCCCTAAGCTTCGCAAATAATTCAAGAAGAAATAACATTTGTATGGCAGATAAACGAGGAGTTAGAAATTTTAAAATTGATGAATTGATGTCAGGTTAACAATTAAAAAAAAAAGAAAAAAGAAAAGAACCATAAAAATAAAGTGGTGAAAAAGAAAGTAAAGTTGTATGCAAAAATGAAATATTACTCTACTGCTATATAGCATGAGGGCTCCTGAAAGCTAAACAAGAAAAAAGAGATGTATTCAGGATTACTTAACTGTTTGGTAGTATGAGTCCTCTGGGATGTAGTTTAGCAGAATGTATGAACAGATGCCTTTGATATTCCAGGCTGCCTCTGCAGTGATTATTCCACTGACTTAAACTTTAAATGTGTTCATGATTCTGGGCTTGAGTGCCCCCAAAATATGTTTAAAAGCTTATACAGCAGTTACCTACAAATAGTTTCTCAATTATGTTAAGTCTAGCAGGAGCAAGTTTAAATTTCTGTATGCTTTCAATACCTCAAAAGGTTTCCTTTGTGTTATTATTATTATTATTTTTTTTTTGCATGAGATTGTTGTATAAGATTAATGGAAGAAAAAAAAAAGAAAGGAAGAAAGAAAGAAAAAAAGAAGAGAAAAGAAAAAGAAATAAAAACAAAACATAGAATATAAACATGGTGCTGAAAATGAGCATGTTCAGCAGCCATAATGTTTTAACTTACCCAGATATGCTTTTCATGAGATGAAGAGAGATGAATGGAAAAAAAAGCACATAAATGTTAATGAATACATAGTAATTCATAAAGAAATCATATGATAAATAAAATAATAGCATTATTATAATTACCAAAATCTAAATGGTCTCTGCATATTTTTAAGAATTTAAACGTTCTTTTGAAAAACAGATGCATATTTCAAGATGAGATTTTCATTAAATTGATGCTGGTTATTTCGTAGGTATTACTCAGCACAGCACATCTACTTAACATATTTGTACCAAAAATCTGTAAATATGGTTAAGATGGAATAGATTTTCAGCTCAAAGTATGCTGCTCAGTTTTGAATAGTTTCATTATTTTTGTGTAACACATAAAAATCTGAAAATTTTCAACCTGTGGATTTAAGCAAACTACCATAGAGACGCAGTGGTGTGGATTATGAAATAAGGCTTACTTTACTACATTTACTTTATTAATATTTCAGAAAATTTTTTTGTAGTAATGATAAGATAAACGACCTAAACTTGAGATTACTTTTTTGAAATAAGCAGAAAATGTCACAGACACAGATGACTATCTACTGTAATTATGCAGTATGTCAATTTGAGCAGTCACGCTAATGCCAGACTAGCAGTAATACTGGTCTGAGTGTTTTGCCCTCTAGGTAACCTATTTTTGCTAATATATTTGATAACAGCACCTGTATGAGAAACCAGGATGCCATCATCAATAGTAAAATCTCTTCAACATCCTCTAATTGCCTTTATAAAAACAAAATTATATGCCTGAATGAAATCCAGATATCTCAGAATTATATTATATTCCTATTAACCAACGATTTACAGAAATATAAAAGGATTTGGTAGGTACAGCTATAGAAGAAAACTTTGATGTGAAATGCCTGTGCTCTGATTAACTGCAAAGATACTGTACTCAGTTCAGTGAGTTTAGGAGGTGGCTGGTTCCAAGCTCTCAAATTTTGTTTCTCTGTTAGTGTGTGAGAAGCAGAACAGCTGTCAGAAAGGAGAAGAAAAAGTACAATACATAAAAGTAAATGAAAACAAATGACAAAGTCATACAAAGAAAGTTTAAGAAAGGAAAATTAAGAAATGGGAAGACAGTGAAGGTGCACAATATAAATAAAGGACTAGAAAACTAGTCAAGCAATTACAGATTTGATGGGGGGACCATTCAGATGGAATATGCATTCTTGTGATTTTGGGGTTAAAATCTCCATCATGCTTATTTTCTAATGAGAAAGAAGTACTGATTGACTTGAAAGCTCTTGGCTTTCATTTTGGACCTTCCAGAGTCTATTGAACCACCAGTCCTATTTCTTACATCTTCCTCTGAATACTCCTTTGGATATCGATAGAGAAAAAAAAAAGGATTTCAAGGATTTCACTTTTTCATAAGACAATTGTTTCATTGCCATTTTATTGAATGAAGATAATTGCCATTAGACATATATTAAAAACGTGTAATTTTTTTTCCTGCTTTTCAGAGTTTAGGTAGCAGCTGCATGTATGAGGGTAGATGCTTACATTTGTCAAGAAGACTCAAACTGAAGTAGATATGCCTGTGTAGATAAGGCAGGGATATCAGCTTTGTCACATTTTGTTTGAATAGAAAATGTAAGTAGCTGAAATAAATCGTATGAGGAAAAGAAAAAAAAACAAAACACTTGACAAAATGTAACAGTATTATTTCAAAAATTCAGTTTTCTCTTAAAATGAGTTCAGTATAGGTATTATTTAGAATTTTCTTTCAGATGCAATGCATTGTTTCAGTTCTTTAATCTTTATAATAATCTGAGTAAGATTTAATAATTCCCTACACTGATAATGCTGCATTAGGAAAGAATTCCCCAAATATAATATCTAATTAAATAGCAAGATATAATTTTAACATTGTGAAAGCTTTCACTGTCTATTTCAAATAAGTTTTTCATTCAAGTAAAGGATAAAAATATGTTTGGCAAAAAAAAATAAAATCATATTTATGTATATCTCAAGAACTAGAACCCAGTCCAGCCATGGTAAAACCATGGTAGCTATAGTGTACAATCCTTGTTTTCATCAGAATGCTGAATATCTGTCACTTCTCCACTGGAATGAGACAATAGAACATAATAGGTACTGAACAAAGTATTGTTTGCTAGAAAGTGAGAAAGTACAGAAAAGTCATCTGAAAGCCAACTATATCAGGTAATTTCTCATTGATGAGGATGGAAGGAAGAAATTAAATGCTAAATTTGAATTTTCCTAAAGATTCTGTAAGTAAAGAATAGGGGAAAAGAAGACATTAAATTAAAAATATCCTTAAGAGTCACCAATGGAAAATAGATCATGTACTTTTAGGATATAATAGTATTCAATAATCATTAAGTATTCAGGAACACTAGATGGATGGCATGGAAAAGGATCTTAATTAATTCAACTGCATTCATTTTTTTTGAAATGTGTGCAATTAAGAAAGTAATTAGAAACAGCTATTTGTATCCTGCAGAGGACAGAAATTACTTGTATTCAGAAGTACATTATAACAAGTAATAATTCCAGTTGCGTATATTAGACCTAATTGATGTGGCATTGTGTGGATTAAAAAGAAACTAAATGATGACTACAGTGTTTCAAACTTGTATCCCATTAAAAGGCCTACCTTGACATATTTTCAAGTAGCCTGTTGATGGGTTCAATTTTTCATAGGTAAACCTAAACCCCAATATTCTATCTTATCAATTTTATTGCTTGTGTATTGAATATTTTTTTGGAAAAACATTTAAAAATGAACAATGTCACAAAGAAGGACGTAAGCATTATTAGGAATTTATCCATTTTATCAAGTGAATTTATCAGGATTTATCAACCCTGATTCTAGTTAGAAAGGAACTCGTGCTCTTCTATTAATATGGAAGGTACAGATGCTTGATATGTTCGTTACTGTAGTCAGTTGAGACTTAGTTACACTGCAGTTCTTTCAGGTTAATTTTAAGGCCATGCATACTATAGATTTTATTTTACACAGTAACTTTACATACAAGAATTATTGAGGTCTTGATTGTACAGGGCTATATTCATGAACATTATGTATGTATGTGTCCTGGCATATCAATGCTTTTAAGCAATCTGATTGAAGTTAGGCACTTGCATCTTGCAAACACAACCTGTACCTGTGGAGGAAATTTCCCCCAAAACAGGTTCATGGCAAGTATTTTTATTTATTTTCCTTGGAAGCTATAAATCTTACATCTTACGCTTGTCTTGAAGATGTGGAATTAAAGGATTTGTTATTACATTGACAAAAGAAATTAGAAGAAAATTAAGAGATTCTTATTCAGAGTCAAATCAAACAAATATTGGAGGAAAAACTAAAGTTGAAGGCTCTGCTCAAGTCATTCTAATATGGCTGATAGTGTGGTCATGTTATGACACAGTGAGTGAATTCAATGTGGCTATGAAGAAATGATTGTTACATTAAGATTTATATTAATAAATTTAGAAATTCAGCTGTTTTTGAGCTGAATCCTGTCAGTATGACCCAGTTATTGGCTAGCTGACTTGCACATAATTTTTCTTCACAAACATATATTATATTTAGGATTCAAGATAACCAGGAAAGTGATGGCATAGACAAATTTCTAACTGTACGAACAGCATGCACAAGGTCAAATCTCTGAGGTAATCTAGGACTGTATAGCATTTGAATCTCTTTCAAAACTTGCCTTACGTTGGCCCTTTGCACAGGATGAAATAAATATAGCCTTCCTACAATGCTGAGTGCTGGGCTGGCTAGAAGTACAAGTTTACAAATAAAATTTTCAAAAATGTAATAGTCATTTTGAATTTGATTTAATGATTTCCAGGCAAACCTGTATCTAAGCATGGATGCCTATTATCTTCAGGTCTGGTGGTTTTGTTTTTGTTTTAAATTTTAAAATGTTCATTTCCAAGCTTCCTTGTTTCCCATTTTTTAAGAAACATTGTACTGTAGAGTACCTGTGAAACACCAGCAATAAATGATCCATCACGCATACTTTTTTGAAATATAAAAAGATACACTGCCTATTGTTGCAGATCAAATCAAACATTTGAAAAGGATTTTAATTACAGGCACTTTGCAATATCAAAGTCAAAGCAGAACCCATACAAACTTCTGTGTTCCCTAAGACTTAAAAAGCTTAGTATTAACCAGATCCAGCATGTATTCAGGTCTGAGAGTAAACGTTTATGGATGACTTAGGCAACTTAAGCTCATCTTTCAAGATTACTAGAGGAATGTGATGGGGTTTAATTAAAAAAATGCTACAAAGCTTCCTTAAATTGTTCTCAGTGTTTTAGGATAAAGGCTTGTTACAGATACTTTTGCTGCCATATGCAAATGTTGACTCAAAAGAGATTTTTGTTTGAGGTCTTTAAATCTAGCATATCACTGAACCAAACTGATGATTACATTTTAATGAAGTAGTCAATTGAAACTGAAAGAAATGTAACATCTCAATAACATTTTCTAAGGGAAAAAAAACAAGAAAACTTTAACATTTAGGTTAATTACACTATGATCACTGGAGAGGGATTTGGTCTCTGGAAATATCATACTCTCTCAGGAAACTTTTCTAAGTGAAATGCATTAATCAGGAATCTATCTGATGCATATGAATCATGCTAAAATAGTACAACACACTATAGTGTTTGCAACTCCATGAAGCCAGAGCAGGGTCAACACATGTGCTTGCTGTTCCAGGAGCAGGTGGTCAGGACACATAGGGGCCGCTAGCACCTACTGGCTGCAGCAGTTTATGAAGTGAAACATCCTGCTCCTTCATCCTTATATCAGGGGACATACTTACTAAATTAATGATAGAGTTGAGTACATTCAAAAATGTGAAATTACAATTTTAGCATTTTAAGACATATTTCACTTAGGGGTTATTTAAAACAAAATTATAATGGTGATTAACATTTTAACATGAACAGTATCTATCTAATTTTTAATTTATTAACTCAAGTCTAACTTCAAAATCTGGTAAATTAAACCTTACATCAGTTTTATGAAGCTACTGAGTACTTTGAGATTGTTCTAGTTGCAGTGATGAGCCCTAACTTCGGTTTCACATCAAGGGGAGAATCCTAGCTTTTCTGCACCTATGGGTTCTACAGTGAAGTGAAAGAGAAGTTGACTGAGCTGTTAACGCAAATGAGAACCATTTCACGTGACTTCTATGAGTAAGAGAGAAATACAAGTTCAGTACGAGGTATTATTCCTGTTTTCTAGAAAAGGTAATTGGCTCTTAGATCTCTGAATTTTTTTCCTAAGTAACAAAGCGAGTGTAAGAAAAGGTCTTTCAGACCTGTAAATAATATGAAGAAAAACTTCCTTACTTTTAACTATACTTCTGGTAGGCCTGATTCCTTTGGGACTCCATGTCCTAATCTAAATTAGCCAAAAAATTCCTTAAGAAGATGAGGTGCTCTGCTCTCTATGTTCCAACCACTGGAATTTGTAGAGTCTGTTTAGCATTAAGAAGGAATCAAATGCTCAAATTTAAATCTTACTGCTATATCACAAGAGAGTAAATTGTTCTCACATTTCTTTCATTATTTTTTTACAAAGACATCATATACATGACCATCATCCTTAATGTTATTTTCTAATTCACATTATCCAAATCGGTAATTTTACAGCTATTGTATGTAATTGAAAGTTACTTCCAAGAGTAGTTATGCATCATTAAATGTTGGCAAAATGGAAACTGACCTACTGAGACAAACCTGTCATTCAAATGACTTTTTGGAGTGATTAAACCAAATACTTTCCAAGGTGAGACATGCAAATACATGACTGCATTATTTACAGGGAAATGTCAGATCTCTTTTACCCTGTTGATAATCAGCACTCAGTGACAATTACAACAGAATCCCACATATCTCTCTAACACAAATGTTACGTTTTTCCCATACTATGATTCCAATGGAACTATATATTATATTACGTTAAAATTTCTGTGATAATAAACTAAGAGAAATCTTAAAAGCAGTGATAAAGATGGTGAAGTGAGAAGCTATGGACATGGATAAATCTAAAGTAGTGAAAAAAAAAAATCTTAATGACACAGGTAAATAACATATACTTAGGGTCAACAGTATACAATTCAGAGTAGATCAATAGCCATAGTCCAGTAATGGTCACAAAGGAAAGATTCCTTTCCTTCCAGCAGAGAATATTTTGGTTACACTTAATCCATAAAGAACCAAGGACAGGAAAAAGGAAAAACAAATGGAAAGACTTGAAAAGAAGATGGCGTGGAAAAGTCTCAATATGTGAGATTAGACAGAAGTCTAATAACAGGTTACTTAAGCACCTACAATTTCTAGACCAAAAACTTGGTAGGCATTGTCATGTATGAAGTAGCACGTGTCAGTTGTTAGGCTGTCTTATACAATTTAAATAAGTACTAACTTATGACGAAGTGAAGGCATTTGTCCTTTCACAATGAATGCGTTTGTCCCTTTCAGTGTGTGCTACCTGCAACCCCCAGAGTCTGAATATAAATAGGGTTTGCAAAAAAAACAACAAACTGACGAAAAATCAATGGAATGCTTTCTAGAATTTAATGAAGAGGTGTAGTAATACACCTTATACTTCCATTATTTGTTAATGAATAGTGACTGATAACAGATTTATAAGACTCATCAAACAAAAAATCCCTATGAATGCTATTCTGAGTTTCTTAATTGAATTTACAACTCTTCTGCCAGCTACGACTGCTCCTCTATCTTTAATTGCTAAACTGAGACTGATTTAAACTGAACAGTTACATTTATATGTTACACTGATATGTGCATTTAAAGGAGCTTGATATGAAAATAGCTGTTAAAAATATTCTACTTTTAAACTTAAATAATAGCTGAATATCCTTGGGTTGTAACTTCTCTTGAATCCTTACAAAGCAACATGAAAAGACTGACAGAGACCTGAAAACGTTGTATGTTTTAAAAATCAGGCTTTCAGAATCCAAATAACAGCACTAAAATTAGTAATTATGGATGAAATATAAACCTGTTTAAGAAATGAATTTTCAGTCTCATTTGTAAATATCACCTTTTTTTTCTCAGACACCTAATTACAGTGGAACTGTGATGCTGCCAAGGGGTTTCGTTTGTGATTAAAGTTTTATTTTACAGTTCTCCTTAGTTCCTAGCAGCTGAGTCAGTGTACTGGCTTTACAAGCAGGTGATCCAGAAGCAGTTAAATTATTACATGACTTAGGCCAACAATCAGCAAAGTTGCCATTTGCTGAGAGGCAAAAAGAATGTGAAGCTGCTAGGGCTTATAGGGGGCCTTTAACTTCTATAGACAGAAATAATTGCTTGTTCAATAGATAATATAAACAATTTTTCTCTGTTCAGAAAAATTAATGTAGCGAGTTACTATAATGTTTTTTTCACTTCTTCCTGTTTTTGAAGAACTGCAGTTACCAAAAGGCACAAAACTAATTACAGTGAGAAATAGAAAATCTCTCTTAATATTTTACAAATTAAACAATATAGTGCAATTGAAAAAAAAAAATCCTATATTTTACGTGCAGCTTTAAAAACATTTTCAGTAGAAAATATACATTAAGAAGAAAACTGCCATAGTAGATGGTCATGCTTCTTACTACGCATCTGCATAAAACCAACACACAAATTGATATTTGATTCCAACACAAGAGAACAAAACTGACATGAACATGATACTCACTTTTTCTTTAGTCTTCGGTCTTTTTCTGCTTGGGTTCCAAGTTTACCTAATCCCAGAGATTCTTGTGCTGCCGCTTCTGTTTCAATATAACCTCCTGTGTTGAAAGAGGAAAAAGAAACACATATTTTCCCATAGCTCTTCCCAGTTGCTCCCTAAACTGTTCAATCCCTATTCCATCCTCCTTCTTGTTATCTATGGCATCTGGTGTTTGTGAAGAACATCTAATTCTGGCAAGTATTTATTTTTACTATATGAAAAGTAGTAGAAAGAAAAATTGTTTCCTCCTCCTTGTGTTCAGTAGAAATGTTTGAAAAACACATCCTGATTTCCTTTGCCTGTTTTCCTCTGCCTCCTAAAGCCTCAGTCTCCTGGCTGTAACTGAGCAATGCCATCACTATTATTTAATCTTAGTTGGGAAATGTGTCTACCCAATAAGTATCTGATTATTATTACATTACGGGAAATGCTGGTGCTAATGTCCACTTGTTGGGGCAACTTTTTATTTTTCAACTAATGGATAGTAAACTCTTATAGAGCAGACACTGGGATAATTAAGACCGCATAGTGTAAATGAAAGGATTTCTTTTCTTATTCAGGGATTTTAACCAGAAAATAACGTGTAAATGGCATCACATTTAGACACAGTTCAATCAAGTGGGAGCAAAACCTATTGTTGTATCATTTTATGACATTAAATTAGTTAAAACCCATTTTCAGTCCATTCTTTCAAAGCTAACTCTACCACTGCTTAGACAGAGTTTTTCATCAGTAAAGAGGAAACTAATTTTCCAGATCTCATGATGAGAATGATGCCTTCAACCACAAACACAATAAACATGAACAATTCTTTGCTTAACCTCATCTGCTTTACAAAATCAAACAACATATCTTATCAAATCTTTCTTTCTGTCTTGGCAGTAACATTTTAATTTTGACAGACTGCTGTAGTATATCTTTCTGAGAGTGCAGCTCCCAAGATGTAGGATGGAGTGAGAGCAGAACAATGAGAGATTATCCTGGACTGCAGAGTATTCTCAGCATAATGAATTTTATGGAACAACAAACACATCTGTGCTGGTGAATGACCCTGGGCACACTGCAGTCGATGGGGTCATTGTGTGTGTCTGTATCTCAGGCATGTAGGTGGCCATGATAAATGTTCCTAACAAGTTGCATACAGCATGCAGACCACTGTGCTGGGATGGAGCTAAATTTTCTTGTAATTTATTGTTTGCCATAAGAACCAGAATATTTAAAATGTAAAATGGGAAGAACGTGTGAATGTCTAGAGTGCTATTCCCCAAAAGAGAGAAGACTGAATCAAGTTAAAATCAAACAAATTAAGAAAATTAAATAAGACACTCCCATCATTTTTAATGCTCCTTTCTCCATTTTCAATAAATAAAAGAGTTCTAGAAGAATCTTGATTCCAAGAAAGATACCCTCAAGCATGAAATTTGCCTTTGAGCAATGACGGTTAAAGAGAGATGATCAAGATAGAATATTATGCAAGTATTACAAAAATTATGAAACAAATAGGCAAGTTTAGTAGCGGGAAACTAAGTTTTGAAGGTAAAGTTGAGCAAGGAAAAATTTGGGATGATAACTTGGATCTGCATAAGCTAGTGATAAGACTTTGGACGGTCCAGTGTTGCTTCTTTAATGTAAGTATACATTACACACGATTGTAAATATATTATGGAACTAGTTACAGAAGTATTACATGTACATAAAACGTGTAATATTACTGGGATTGTTAATAGCCTGTGCACTGACGTGAACTTTAAACTCATTTCTTTAAGCATAATTATGTTCATGTACTAATATGCCTTTAAGACAACACATTAAAGTTTCTGAGGTTCCAAATCTTGCTTATTGTCTCCTTACAATTTGGTGTTCTACTGAATAAAAGGTGTTTTTCATGTCCAAAAATATAGGAAGTCTGTATCTATATCAGGTAAGAATAAGTCTAATTTAAGCAAGGAATCAAACATGATTCTTTTATTGATTTTGCATTAGAGAATCAGAGAATAAAAAAACATACAAATACACTGTCCAAGTTTCTGTGATATGTTATCTTACTGTAAATTGATCTATTGATTACCTGGGAACTGATTCAACTACTACTAATAATTATACATATCTATTTATGTATACAGTCTTTAAAGTTACTGAATGGAAACTGCCACTCAATATTTTTTGTCTTCTGGTATCTTAAAAATTAAAGGTGGAAAACTATTCTACAATTCAGCTGTTCAACAAAGTCTCTTAATTTCTCAAAATAATTTGTTCCTCTTTTCTACTCATAATTTTTTGTATATGATTGTAACTTATTACTATGCTTAATTAAAATGTACATTGTACTGAAATCTTTGCTATTAAGGTAAGGATAGATGCCACAAAAATTTCATATAATTGCAAACCTTCACTAATAGCTAATATTATAATTTCATGAGCTAGTGTCAGGAATTATAAATTGGTTTTAGCCAATTATATGTATGACTTATTAATCATTTTGTGTATTATTATGAAAGTAATCTATTGCCAGGTTATATTGCTCCTGAGACAATCTTTACAGGTGTTTTTTTTGTTTTGTTTGTTTTTGTTTATTTTTTGTTGTTCATACTGAAAATAATTTCAGGGAAGACCAATACATTTATTACATCTTTGTCCTCTGTATTACTGAGTTACTGTGAAATCACAGATCATTATGCCTAATCCATCAGTATCAATACAATTGGTTTTATGGAATGTAAATGTGAATTATTGCCACAATCTAAAGTTATAAAATTCTCCATCAGTGCAGATAGTGACATGCAAATGTATTTGGGAGATCTGATTTGATGAGATTGTGAACTAAGCTGTGAACATGATTGAATAAATTAACTCTATTCTTCCCACACTAAGGGAAAAAAAAGAAATTAAGATTAGAAATTAGCTGTTTTTCTTTACAAGAACAGAAGAGAAATAGGAGAAAGGCTGAGACATAGAAGACATCCAGTCCTTTGATCTTACCCTGATACTTTGATCCCAATATTACCTAACTTTACACTGTAGTGTTTCAGTGATGGTTTTGTTAGTTGTGATGACAATACATATTAACATGAATGAAAGTGTTTTGTTATTGGTGGTGGTGTCTTTTTTGTCTGTTTGTTTGTTTGTAATTTTGGGCCTATGTATCACTTCAACATTTACAATTACTGCAGACCTTTATTTTATTTATTTTTTTTACAGATGTTATGTGGTCACCATGGTAGTAAAAATTCAATGCTTCACAAAACTGTGCTCAGACATCTTCATGTCTAGGAAATTTTACTGACATAATTTTACCAAATTCATGTTTGTGTTGGCATGTGGATGTATTTACCTGTTTGGATATGCAGACTATGAGCCTGTGCTGAAGGCTTCACTTTCCATTGCTTTTGCTACCTAAAGGTAGTTAAATAAAGTTATGCCATGACTGGGTGTTTTTTGTTTTGTTTTGTTTTGTTTTGTTTTGTTTTGTTTCCATGTGATATGGACATACCCTGTGAAACGTTACAGAAGGAAAATTTTGCCAGGCATGAAATAGTTGTTTTGTTTGGTGAGGGAGAAGGTGAAAAGAAATAGGAGTATAACAAAGCATTGCCATAGGCAGCATAGCTAAATGCAGGAGTATGGTGAGCACACCAGCGGCAGGTACCAGTAGACATCTTTTGACATGCTGCAATCAGAAAGGCAAATACACTTTCTTGCAGGGATCTTCCATACCCTTTAGAGTAGAAGGTATACTTAATAACCTCTTACCTCCTCTTTATTTTGATTATTTGAGAATACAGTTAATATTTTTACTGTAATTTAAGAGAGTATTGAAGCAGTAGGCTCAGTGAAAAGAATAACTCTTGTGATTTGTGTTAGAAGTCCTCTTTCATTTGCATGTTAAAGTCATAGCAAACTCCTGACATATAATTTCTGATAGAAAGAGAGTCTCTAAAGACAAGGTTCTGTCAGAGTAAATGGAAAAACAAGCAAATTGGAAAACAGGAAAGAACGTAATAAAAAGGGAAAAATGATAGTGAAGTGATGACCGTGGCTTGGTACCACTAATTCCTTACTGAGCTGTCCAAGTCGAGCCTTCTCTTTTTTACCAAACAAGCGTCCTATCGAGGACTTGATTCCTTTCTTCTTGGGAGCTTTGTGCAGGGAGTCCTGGCTGCTATTGACACTGCCAAGACCAATACTTTCTGGCTCCAATGAAGCAGGTAAACTACTATAAATGACAATACAGACATAGAACAGATAACATATTAACACTTTTTACATTCTTCTGGCAGTCATGCAAGTAAATGAATTCACTGTAATTTAGTAATAATGTTCCCACAAGTGAAACAATTAATTATATCTTGCTCCTTAATTGATTTAGAATTATGTAGAGCAATACAATATCAGAATTAAATAATGAAATCAGTTTGCTAAGAACAAACACTCTCACGGTCACAAAAGAAACCAAGGTAAAAGTTTCTTTTTTATGGAAGGAGAAGCAATTGACAACAAAAATATGAAGAAATCAGGTCATTTTATAGCAAACAAAAATTCAGTATTGATTAACGTTATGGAATTCTTACCTTCTGGCATCATTGTGGTATGAAGAAGGAAGGGTATGAGTCATTCTGATAGCTCTGGGTGTTGGAGGGGGAGAAGTTTCACATTTGATAGTGGCTTTATCTTCACGTCCATCTTCTTCAACTACTGCAATCTGAGGGAGATGCGTTATTTAGATCCGCAACTTTCTTCAGAAAATACTTCAGAAATGTGCCAGTTGAACTGAAGCATGTATGGATTTAAGGGAAGCATTTTGAAAAGAATTAAGGGTTCTTATTTTTTAAAGACTATTGGGAAAAAAAACTACCCACAAGACTGGATAAATAGGGTAGCTTAAAGTACATATATGAAAGAACAAAGACTACATTTGAAGAAGAAATTAATTTATTTTATGCCAAACAGGTTGATCCAGTAAAGGTCTGAACATGAAAATAACCTCATGCATGAGCAAGCTTCTTGCATTAGCAGGATTATTCATTAAATAAAATTCTCAGGGAAGGTGGAAGGTAAAAACAGACATAAACAAGATCAATCCCTCTGCAGCTTGTTAACAGATAGGTCAGAGTGCTTGAAAATAAGTGTGAAAAAGAGTTTTGTTACAACATATAATGATTTAAATTGAAGATTGTCTCATGTGAAGATAAATTCCATATTCAGTGACAATTCTGCAAATAACGTGGTATTGCTCCACAAGATTTCAAGCAATCTAACTCTGTTTTTTCCTAAAAATGGTCAAAATACATTTGAAGTTAATTACTGTGCCCACAGTTTGCATTTAATTGTATTCCTTTGAAGTGTGTGCTGGGGAGGCTACTCCAAGGTACCGCTTCTGGGCCTTGATTCTTGGAGTAGTAGTGACTGCTGCACACTTCTTCAGGTAAATTTAAATTTGGGGTGCAGTGGGTGGGAAGGAACCTGGTTATTTAAGCAGCAGAGGAATATGGTAAATGCACTCTCCCAGCTTTAAAAAAGACAGTAGCTCACCTTTCTCCGATGCTTCCTTAGATCGCTTGGCTTAAATTGGTAACAACAGAAGCAACAACAACAAAAAAGAATGATTAATAAATTTTATCTGAGCATAACAATCCCATACATTCTTTCCTGTGACATCCAGAATTTAATACTACCCATATTCTGAACATACAAGTAAATATGCTGTTTAACATAACACTTTACAAATATGCTGTGAAAGCAGTTACTTTTTCTAATGTCACATTATTTTCACTTTCATGTTCATGTTCATTTCAGTTTTCATTTTCATAAACTTAGCAAAGAATAGGACATTCCAAATTTATGACAGCACTTTTTAAAATTATTTCATATAAAACCTTTCACTAAGCCTGTCCTATATGACAGATATATTTGTAGTTTTATTAAATATTGCAAACAAATCAGTGTTTAACCAAGTATAAACATAAAATATCATCAGCTAATACCTCATCTGAAAAAGGATATTTCTCTCCTCTTACTCTGTCTTCACGAGTCAGTGGATACAAATTCATCCATCTTCTGTACTGCAGTATTATTTCTCCGTAGACAGTTACTAGAATTTGCCATGTTCAACTCTTTTTTTCTTTTCATTTTTTTCTCCCCCACAGATATCTCACTCATACGGAGCTGAAGAAACTGCAGAATGTATTCACTGCACAGACCTGAACTGCAGAAACTCCAGGGATACTGCTCCTCTAGCTAAGCCCTACAGCACTATTTGGTAACTTGGGCTCTAGAGATCAGACCTCTAACTNGGCCTCAATGTCTTTCTTGTAGTCTTCATCACTCAGAAGATGTCTGACAATGTGTTGTGTCAGCCCTCAGCCAGGAGGGATAAGAAGATACTTAACATTAAATTCCTGCTAAAATAGCTCAGGGGCAGTGTCTTGAAATGTTCAAAGTATGTGCTAGAGAGGGTGAGTGAAGCAAGGCTGTGGGGCACTACTCTTCTGTGGCTCCTGATATGTTAAGAGTTTGGCTGAAACTCATAGATATATCCATGTGAGCTTTAGTACATCTACATCTGGATGCCAGAGACGAGCCATTCATACAGCCAAAAGATGATACTAGAAATATCACATCCAAAATTAGCATCACAGAGTCAGTCTCTTACCAGCGTCATAACCCCCATTCTATCCATCTCCCTGGCAGGACTGCGAGGGGTGAGTTTAGGAGTTGAGTGTCCGCTGGGAGGAGAAGAGCTTGCAAGTGATGATGCTGTCACTGAGCCAGTAATGGATGTACCCTGATGGACTCTGGCTAGATTTAAGCCTTCCAGACTCACGCTGGCCACTCTGTTCTCTATCTCTTCAGCACGCAGTTCTGTTGACTCTTTTTCTTCTTGGATTAACCTTATAAAATTGAAGGACATGGATGGAGTTAGGCCAGCATTAGTACTGTGAAAGTATTTGCAGATTCTGAAAGCAAAATTTTCTTCCTTGGTACTTGTCATTCTCTCACTTTTTCATACTGACACACACATTGGCACAAAAAACTTATAAAGAGGTTACTTATGCCCCCTGGTAGTATTTTTAATTTCTCATTGCAATTTCTTCCTTTGTTTTTGCATACCCCAAAACTAAACGTAGAAAATCTTTCCTTTCAAAAAAAAAGAAAAAAAGAAAGCAAATACGAGTTTCACAGATCAACTACAAAATAATAATGATATAGGGTATTATTAATCACCAGTATTATAAAATCCTTTATCTTATTCCTCCAATGTCAAAACCTGTTTGAAGAATCTACTCAACAAGAAGAATTTAAGTATGGTATTTCAGGAAGATTGTTTTTCTTTTTTGCAAAGAGAGAGAAAGTGAACAATCTGATTTACCATAGGAAAATAATTCCAACCTTAAATTAGATTCAGCTAACTTTCTTTCACCAACTCATAAAGAAAAAATTAAGGTCAAATGCCACAGTGCCTTTGAGAAGGGAACTGCTATGATAATCTATATTAGTAAAGCAAGAGAATATGCAGAACAATTTTTTTCATCCCTACAAATTGATGAAAAGATGACAGCTATTTCTAAAGCATTAGGTTTTTAAGTGAGTTTCATTGAAAGAGCTCTTACTGGCAATGAATATTAGTTTCTTAGACATAGCTTCAATACAACATCTCCACTGGGTTATTTTACTTTTGATAAAATATATGAAGAATAAAAGACTTGTTTGTATACGTACTGACCACTAACCCAAGTCAGAAGGAGTCTCCTCTTTGCAAAGAGAAGGAAAATGGATGGGGGATCATAGTAAAATATGACAGAATTTGAAGCCTGGAAAGTCTGAACCAGGCAGTGGTTGTTTGTTTTTTTTTTTAATTTAATTTAATTTATTTATTTTTTATTTATTTAAAAGTGAAATGAAGGAAATACAATAAATTAAAACATAATACTTTGAAAATATAACCTAAAAATCCCTGTCCTGGAAGAACAGCACAGGAAATGGAATGAATTTTCTTCCTTAAAATCCATTTCAAAGTGTCTACAAATTACTACTACTATTCTTTCTGTAATGAGAAGTCTAAGAAACTCAAAGGCAAATAGCATTTTGAGAGGGACACAGAACAATTCCTCATTTTGTATTCAAAATATCCAATTTCTGAATAACACTGCGTAATACTACCAAGTCAAAACTAATTTTTAGTCTCCTGATATCTCCCAGTCATTTTATTTACCCCATTTTGTCAACAAAAATATACTAAGAAAATGTGAAATGCGATACAGATTATAACAATTATCCTTATAGATACTTTTTTTCTGAAACATTAGAATAAAAACATGACAAAATTAATTATTTGTATGTTAATAATAATGGTGATGGGAAAGAAAAGCCTATATCACAGTATAAGAGTAATAGTATGGAAAATAAACTTTTCTCTTATGACCTCCAGCAAAAATGACTATATATAATGTTTCCCCTTTCTATTTCCTTTCATGACATAAAACAATACATACCAGCTAATTCAAGATCCTCTAGTAAAAGAATGTTCTGATTCAAGATGGCACAAGTAATCTCAACATGTTACCTTTAGGTACAATTCCTTTTCAAAACATTTTACTGTATTATAAATTACTTGTTAAATTGTTAAAATGGAAGCATTTTTAAAACAAACACATTTGTTGAATCTACAGCTTCCTGAATTGGTCGCAGTGCTGACTTCCTTGTAATAACAGAAAATATTGATGGATTTCTCTTTTACATACTCAAAATACATTGATTTAAGGAGTTCTGTCCTCCCAGCAACAAAATTTCACTTTGTCTTTCAGTCTTGATATACACAATAAGGGGTAAAATCCCACGTGAATGAAGAAATTCTGGAAGTAGTGAAAACCGAAAGCTACAGAGCTATAATAAAAGGTCTCCCTTGGCTTGGAAAATTTATGCATACTCAATGTATTTTAATAGAGTTCTCCTTCTGAAATTACACTACAAAGAAAGACTGAGACCTGGGAAATAAATAAATAAATAAATAATGTTGTTGGATTCTCTATCATTCCATTAAATTTGCATACAACTTAGCAAGCCACAATCATTTCACACCTATTTCCCAGCACTATAACCAATCAGGAGCATGAAAAAAAAAATAACATTCTGTGTTCCCATAGAAAAAACAAAATCATGTCTTGAAAAGTGTCGCTTATATGAAATGTAACATAGGAATTATTACCAGAAGAAATCATGAACAGGACATGAAATAAAGTATTTCGGATAAGAGGTAATTAGTGAGTAGATATTTATGCAGAACAGGGAGTGAGATCTTGAAAAGATTATGAATAGAATTTTGTCAAATTCATCATGCGTTAGTATTCTTGTATGCATTTCTTTTTAGTTGTACAGCAGGCCTTTGCATGAAACACTTTCTTGAAAGTAAACTATACTTTCCCAACTGTCAGAAAATACAAAAATTGATGTTATGTTCACACAATAAATACTTGCATATGAAAATCAGATACATTATCAATCCCTTAAATGTGCAAGTGGTTTCCTAATTGTTATGAAAGGTATCTGAATTCATGCACTGAAAGGAGACTAAAGCTGTACCAAGGAACACATCACAGCTGGTTTAAGGCTACTCACCTGATTTCTTTATTGATTGCATCTAGCTGCTCCTGAAGCATCATGGCCAACGTCTGGGCATCAGAATGCCCACTTGGTGACAGGAGATCCATGGAGCTGAAAAGTGTTTCTCTATCATCATCATCAATGTCAGACATTTCAGTGTCACTTTCAAATGGATGACTGCTCAAAACACCAATCTGCTGTGTCCTATTCCACTCATGATCTCCAAGTGATTTTACCTAAGCAGAAATTGGGATATATATGGTTTATTCCATGGAAAACAATTGCAAACTTGTACTATAAAATAGAGGAAGAAAGTTACGTTTAAGAATACTTATTCAATGTAGTTCTCCATCGATAGTGGCAATGTTACAGCAAGAAGGCATTTGATTGGCACTGTGGAGGATGTAAAGTATTTTTACATAATTTCTAATGCTGTGTAAAGTTAGTTGTTAGGAAAATTTGTGAAGAGAATGACAAAAGATAAATAGTCAAGTATGATTGAACTTTGGTGTCCGAACTTCAGTGTTTTCTGCCTTCATTTTAGTACAACAGTACTCTTATCTATGTATAAATAGAAAAAAACCCAACACACTTGGTGTTTGCACTTAGTGATTTATTCAGTTTTCTAGAAATATACAAGCCTTAAGTTTAACAGCCTGAAAAACGTTCTTTTTAGAGAGCATAGGAAAATAAATTGGGGGTTAACCTTTGGTTCATCTCTGCGTACTCCCATACGTCCTCTCCTGGGTCGCCTTATCACTTTAGTTGACCGATAGTCAGGCTGGCTATCTACCAGTGAACCCACAGAATACCTCAACTCTGCTGATGAGTCCAGATGAGGCCTGGAAAAAGTCAGAGAAATAGAATGAGTGACCAATAGTAGTAGCAATAATAATAACAACAATAACACACTGACCTTCACTCTAGGAAATTGTTTTTAAAGAAATAAACAGGTTATTATGTATCACAGAATAAATGACAAAAACACAACACACAAAGAGAGTGAAAACTTGAAATCATATTATAAAGTTAAGGGATAAAACAATATCAATAAAAATGCTAAGATGTTTCAAAATGAAGGACTTGGTATGGTAGAACTTGCAACCCAGAACTTCAACATGAAAAAACAAGCAGAGTTCAGGACAAGATAATTAGCATAACTGGCTGCTGAATAAATTGTTCAAGAGTGAGGGTATCTGTATCATATTTTTACAGTTTTGAATCATGAAAATATTGGAGAAATGCCCTCTGATAAATAGCATATTTCATGATTTATTCATGCTTATTTGATTATATTTTTGAGAGATTTAATTAGTGAGAAATACGAAATGTTGATAATCAGTTTGGGAAAACAGAATAGGAAATCTTGGACATAAAAAAAAAAAAAAAGAGTATTTCTTGATTCCAAAATGAGGCAAACCATTCAGAAAATCACATATATCCATGCTGAAAACAGCAGACTGTTTCCCTGGGCTCTATTTCTTCATCTCTTTCTAAACACAGAGATTCATTTTTTCTTAAGAAATTAATTTGAATTGAAAACATGCTGATACTTGGAAGACTGGAATGTTGGTCTCAAGTTTCAAACAAATTAATTAAAAATACAACAAAACAAAACAACAAAGGTGTGTTGGGGGGGAAGACAGTGTTGCGATGGTCCCTGTTAATTGATAAATGGAAAATGTGAAAAGATAGTGGAAAAACATGAAAATCTCTAGCAACTATAGGTGCTCTGAGCACTTGCAGAAACATGCAGAGGAATACGTATTTTAGTGGGAAGCTCTTCTCATCAGAGCAAGCAGCAACCAATACAATTATCTGTCTCTTTAGAAACATCAGAGTGACTCCTTTGCTAATGTAATTGGATTAATTTATAGAAAAATAAAGGCACTTCGACAGAGCATATAGAGAAACTCAAATTACTGTCTAGCATTATAAGTACTGTGAAAAATCTAAATAATGAATTTCAAGAACTAGCACATTTTTTTAACAACAACAAAAAAAATTCTTGACATATGAGCGTGTTGCAGTAATCCAGCTGGAGACATCAACGTTCAATGAACACTGCTTAAAACTTTGTTTTGAGTACAGCTTATATCAGAGATTTTACTGTTGTCATAAATGTTCATTTTTTAATAACCACTGGTTTACCTTCTCTTAGGCTTCCCATCATGCCTGGTAAGGGTTTTCATAGCATCAGCAAAAAAATATGATTTTAACTTCTAAAAAAATCTTTAAAACTTTCTTTTGTCATTATACCAATAATAAAACTTGAAAACAGTTGGGCTAAAAAGATCTTCAGACCTTTGCCTACAGTACTAGGCAATGATTTTTTGATTCTCTTTGGGTCAGATTTGACTCTGTGTTTCTCCTCTCTTATACTGCAAACCCTTTAGAGCAATAATTGTCTTTTTTGTGTTTGTACAGTATTTGCTGCAATAGAATTTTGCATTGGTAATTAATAATATTTATTCATTGTGTAGAAAGTTAGAAGGGATTAATAAACAGTCCAGGTCCTAGCCTCTAACAGCAGATATTTATCTGCTAATCAGTTTCATTATTCTGATGAAAGAACAAACTCCTGCAAATACAGAACTGAATATGGTCTGAGGTGGTGGAAGAGGAATGACCCTGTTTTAGGAGAACTGTTGCATTCCTGATTATTTAGATACTTTATCAGGATCAAACAATCCTTTAAGAAGGACTAATCAGACTCCTATTTAGGGAGCATGAGTTACTGGTACTTGTCTACCTAGCAAGAAAGACCAATGCTCACGGAGGATGGCTGCTCAAAACACGCCTCTGCTCTCTACTGCAGAAATTCAATGAACTGGGTACTCACCAAGAACTCTCAAAAACTTACAGTCACAATGCCAAAGGAACAAAATTTGGACAGTTACAAGCAGCTCATTGCAAATTTCATTGATTTATACTTCTTGATTAGAATGCAGCTAGATACGTAACACCATGCTGAACAATTTGAAGATGGATCAAGCTCAGAGGGTTATAGAAAATGGGATTACATTAGGCTGGTGGTCCGTTGCTAATGGGGTTTCCAATTTAAGGGCCAGTTTTCTTTATATAATATATATATATAAATAGTATATAAATATTTATAAAATATATATAAATAGTCTGGATGAAGCGAGCTGCCAGAATTCACGTTGTGTTTGGACAATGCTCTCAGACATACGGTTTGATTTTGGGTAATTCTTTGTGGAGTCAGGAGTTGGACTCCATGATCTTTGTGGGTTCCTTCCAACTCAGGATATTTTGCAATTCTATGGAAAGTATTATTTCAAAAGATATATAAGGTTGAGTTTTAGGGCAAAAAGAAATTTAGGCTAGAATAATTGTCTTTCTAGAATAATTAATTTCAGCTTTTAGTAGTACAGTAGCTACAGTACCTGTCTCAATGATCAGTGCCCTGTTGGGATGTTGTCAAATCTCTCTGAATACTGCCTTCAGCTGAGATTGTGTGATAATATCCTACACACTAGACAAAGCTGTTCTATTTCTTGCTAATAAAAAAAAAAAGAAATCCTTAGATGCAGTGATGGTTACAACTTTATTATCAAAAACTCCTAGGGGACAAAGAAAAAAGGTATTTGACTAAGATTTTAGAAACACTCTGCAATTTCAAAGACTTCCCTTAATCACAGTAATATTTCAGTGCATACGCACTGTTATGAGGCCCCATTTATGTATGAAAAAAGTGAAAAACAACAGTAATAATAATTCCATAGATCCTGTGTTTTTAAAGAAATATATAATTATATGTGGTGTGAATGCATTATTGTAAAGGCTTGACACACTTACCTGCTCTTTCAGCTCAAAGTGGGAAAAAATTTGGCACTAAATATTACCTTGATAATGTGGGTTCAATTAAAGAACCAGCTCTCAATTTCATTTGATCCAGCTCAGATCTTAGTTTCTCAATTTCTTCTGCAAGTCTTTCCTGGAATAGTAAGATGCACTTAATTGTGATTCAAATGATAAGGTTCATATCTCAGAAAGTTGTCTAAGTTAAGACAATATACACTGAATGTAGCACTGTCTATAATAAGGAAAAGCAGTGAACAAATTCAAGTCCATTGCTAAGGACATACATCAAAGAAGATTGCACCAGTCTCCCTACCTTTTTACCACTATCTACAGGTGATGACAGGACAAGTTTGTACTTGAAATTTGATTTTTATTCTTTCAGATACTAGGGCAAGGAACAGAAGCACGAGCACTGATTTGTGTGCTTGCTGCACACCAAGCATAGATCAGCTTGTGACATGCCACATGCCCTTTAGTGATAGATAATGGCTCCTTGCCTTTTTATTTACCAACAGAAACATATACTTTGAGAGAACCAGATTTTAGGTGTTTTGCTCATCTTCTGTTTCACAGCTCACTCTTGGAAGCTACTGAAACTCCAGTACAAGGTGCCACTGATGATTGCTTCTGAAGTGTGCAAAAATATTGGATGTGGGGAACCAACTAACAAAAAAGCTATGACATGAATGACTAGGGAAAAAAGCCCTGTTTGTAACAGAAATTGTCTCCAATTCTTTGTTTTGAAAAGAAACCCTGCAGAAAGTTCCTCAAGAAAATCATTCATGAACTTGGAAAAGATAAAACAAATGGTAGTAGAAAGACTACATCCATGCAGGTGAGTAGAACACTTACTGGGGTGCACTTACATTTGAGTAATCCAATAAATCAGTGAATGAATTATATCAGTCAAAGGTATTATTGTACAGTGGTAGCTATTCAAAAAGTTACTCTAGAGGAGTTACTGCAGTATAATTTCCCTTAAAGTAAGTTCTAAACTGCTTCTCTAGCTTCAGAAAAAAAATCGGCAGCTGACAAGAACACAGACAATTTCATTAGCTCCTTTCTCAGACTGTCTGCTCCTTTAGAAGGTTGTCTGAATGTAGATTAAAATGGCAATTGATTTGAACATACACTTCTTTTACTATATTTCTCAAAGCTGTTGATTTTGGAAACTGAAGTTCACATTTATTTCAGTATTGAATTGAGCTATGTTTTGTAAATTCTTATAAGCAGATTTGATACATTACAAAAACACTTCTGTGAATCTGAATGCAGATATTGGATTTGTGAATCCTGCTGCCCTCAAGGCAGCTATACTTACAAAAGAAAATCCTAATATTTCAGATTGGAATAATATTTATTATTAATTTGACTGATTCACTAAGCAGTGTTAGGGGTTAATTTGAAATGAACGAAGACAGGACATTTTCAGTTAGACTTATCAGTTAAGAATAACTGTATCAAAACAAGAAATTTCTTTTTTTAACTATGAAAGTATAAACAGTTATGTTTACATTTCTTTTAAAGAAGACTTTTTTTTTTTTAAGAATTAAATCTGATAAAACAAAAATTACAAGTGAGTGAAATCAACGTGAATTTTAGTATTGACTACTTGAGGCTAGGATTTCAACCATGAACTTAGCTCAGAAGACTTGTTAGAGACCCTCTTTGGCTATTGAAAACACCTTGGTGACTAAAAGAAGTATGATCAATACTAGAAAGACTTCACATGATATTTGGATGAGGAAATGTATTTTATGTCCAAATAATAAGTATTTATCTTTTGATTATAACAGATGAAATTAGTTCTAATACTACCTTGTCATGTAAAGATTCTTCCAGATTTTTCCGGAAACTTTCAGACTCTTGAATCAACATGTTCTATAAATAAAATGAAAAAGTGAAATAAACAGAAAGAAATCAGAGAGATGTTAAACATCAGAGATCACTAAATCCCTGTAATCTCCATATACAAGTTAGAAAATTTAAGAAATGAGCCTGCATATTCACTTGATTGTAAAAACTAAAATTCTTTAAAGCTTCAGATTGAATACATAAATTACTCAAAAATATATGAACGTGTTTTTTCAAAAACAGCAAACACTTTTCATTTTCCTTGAACAGAGCAACTGTCATGCTCTTACACAATTATTTTGCCCAGGTCGTCTTTTTGCAGGTCTATATCTTGCTTTGTTACAACATTTTGTTTCAATGATGGAAACCAGAAATAGATCCTGTGAAAGATTTCAAAATAAACATACTAAAAGGTTCCTCTTAGATCAAACTGAAGGTGAATCAGTAGAAGAGGGAAGGATTAAGAAGAATAAATAAAAAAAGTTCTCAGAGTTAGCTCATCACAGAAAACCTGTAAATAACATTTCTCCTCTTGTGGTGACAGTATGTTATTCTTCCAGAGGACATGAGATTAAATCAGCAGGCTACAGTTCAAGAATGATGGCACATCTGAAACACGCTTATACCTCAGTTCTAATCCCCTTTATCTCATTCCCTCATAACAAAGAGTGCCCTGGTCCTTCATGAGCCAATTAATCAGGCTCCCCATTGATAAAGCAAGGACTCATAATACCCAGAAAGTCCATTTCAGAGTGATCATGGAAAGAATACAGAGCTCACACATGAACAAAGAGTTGAATGTGTAGAACGTAAGAGTTAGACCATATTTGTAGTCATAATTGTATACAAATTTGTATACTTCCATCCTGCTAAATGTAGAACATGTTTCATACAGGAGAATCTTTATTAAGCAGAAATTTATTCTTTGTAGTGTACCTTTTCTTCAAGTGCTGCCATTCTCTCTTTTAGGTGCAGCTGCAGACGCTCATTGGATTCTGTCAAAAGTCTGTCTACGGTATCTGATAATCTTTTGTTATGTTCCTCATTCATTTTTTCTCTTTGCCTTGCCTTTAATGTAGAAGAGACAGATTTGTAAAGTTCAAAATTAACTGGTGCATACTTGTAGCTCCAAAAAGTAAAGATTTTATGGTAGCTGAACACACAAATTCCACAGGAAATATGGCTTCAATTATTGACTAAAGCACATTCATTTTTGTATCAGCAAACTACTTTGAAAGCAGCAACTAGATGTAAACTAGTTTAAGATGGTTGAGTAAAATGTGAAGATGCTGCCATCACTGCTATAAATAAAACATTTACCAGTGGATAGATTAGTGTGCTGGAGTGCATAAGTTGTGCTATATTGACAAAAGATGGAAAGTACACAAAAGTTGTATGCAATACACATACTCTTTGAAGTTCCTGATTCTTCTCTTCAAGCTGAGCTTCTAAGTGTCTCATACGCTCTTCAATGTTTCCATGTCTTTCTTCTGCCTGTAAAAAATAGAAAGACCCTTTCTATAATTTAAATGGCTTTGTATGTCTTTATCTCAGTAAGGTTTCAACAAAACATAAAGCAAGCTACTACTAACTGCAAACTTAGTTTTCCGAAAAGAAACTTTATTTAAACAGGCAGCTGAACAGCATTGCTTGAAATGTGTCAGCTACGAAGGCCTGTTACATCCAAGCATCAGCAAAACATTGGAGTTTTTTATGAGCAATGAAATCAGCCAAATGTAACATGCAGACTGTGCATGGTTTGAACACAAACCTGCCATCGTAAAATTGTAAGCTCCTGAAGCACTGAACTGCACGATGGTTGATTATCAATTAAAAAAAAAAAAAAAAGTTAAAGAAAATGAAAACAAATCAGATGGATTCTATTTAGCAATAGAAAGTAAAGTCCAGTAGGACTACCTTCCTACGTATGGAGATCATTTCTTGTAGTTTAGCTTCCATAACATATTGATAATCACCAGATGAGGTAGAAGAGGTTGGATCAGACTAACAAGTCAAGGAAAAGGAGAGGGACAAAATTGAAAAATCAGAACTAAAGACACTGACACTGAACAGAACACAGCACAGAATGCTTAAAAGAAAAGTGTGACTGAAAATTTAATACTTATAACTAACAGATTTTTAAGTGGAATAAACTACACTGATACTTGGGTGGATATGATGCAGTTGGTATGGAGAAACTGAAAAATAATGGAATGCTAAAAAAAGCTATCAACCTACACATGAAAGTTCAAGGTTAGTGATGGCTGGCTGATGACATATTACTACAGAGTGAATTCAAAGCAATACTGTCTAATCTAATGTTTTTTGGAATTATGGCAAACCAACACCAGAACAAGACTGTGAGAGGCCAATGTCAGAAAGTCCTTTATAATTTTCTATCAATTGTGGAATGTTATGGTACATTCCCTATCTTCTAGGAAACAGAAAGAACATCAAAAGAGACAAACTCAGTATTCCATTTTAGAATACACTATGTAAGCCCTTTTGTCCAAATAAACAATGTGGTTTTCATCCCTTTGAAAGGATCCACCCTGGTGGATCCTTTTGCAAGACCAAGGTCACCAGATAAAAGAAGAACCTATAAATAAAAATTCATTAATAGGAATGGAACATCATTACTGAATACAGAAATAATAATCCAACTAATGATTCATTACTACCTCTGACCAAAGTTGACCTTAATTAGGTCAACAGAACATGCTCCAGAACAGGAATATTCATGTTATTGTCATATTAAACAAGCCTACGTTATTCAAAATGAAAAAAAAAAAAGAAAACACCCAAAATTTAATAAAAAGACAATACTGTACTAGACTTTCTGCTATGAAAACAAGAATGTGCATAAGGTGTATAGACAGTGCTACTGATGAAGTTGAGTTGTGAATTTGTTTGACAAATGCTGAATATTTCATTCTCTCAAGTTTGTCCTCTCTCAGAAAGAGATTTTGAACTCCATCTTTAGATTAATAAAAGCTTTAATGGGAGCAAGAAATAATAATTTTACAACTATGTTTTAGTGAGACTGTTTTTCAGAAACTGTTTTCAACTAATGATTTATAAGCAAAGTTAGCAAGACACCGACATAATTCCAACTATATTTCATAACCTGAAATCACAATTAACTTAGTAGGACTTAAAGTTCAGAATTTAAGGACTATGGACTAGAGTTTTATAAATGTAAAGTGCAGATCTTGATATGGAGTCAATAATTACAGACAGTCCTGTTTTGAATAAATACAAGAATATTTCCTAAATTTGAAGACTGACACTAACACTCCTTTCAAATTACACATATTCACAAAGTTCAAATATCTGCAAAAGTTATGGAGCAGTCAATAAATTTTGTAACTAAGCTCATTTAACAAGTTCAGTTGTTGTTTCTGAGCATGAAGCAGGCCTACTTTTCATTTGAACTTATTCAGTACCTGAAACTGTTTTCTTATGATTTGTACCAGTGATAATCACTTTACGATTATTTTATTTTTGAATTTTACATACTAATTTGCTTCAGCATTCAAGTGCTAATGGTCTGCTCTCTTTCCTAAATTGGATGAACAGAAAGACAGGACTGAAAATGTTCAGTTTCTGTGGTTGGAGAGAACCAGGTCATTATTCCCTCCATGGCCAAGCTTCATCTCCATAAGGTGATTTTTTTAACTCTTGACTGCACTACTGATTCAAGGCCTCTCCTTAATGAACCTCCAAAGGTCAGGAGAAGATCTGAAATCATCAGAGTTCTGATGAAGAAAGCTAAAGGAATTCTACTTCTTTTGAAACTGTTTTCATTGAGGAAGATACAGAACCCATTAGGAGTATCATCCTACAAAATTAAAATACTTAGAAATTTAATTAGTTAACTGCAAAATTTAAAACGGAGTCACCTAATCTTGACTACTTTTTATATTTAATTTCAGGTTTATGCAAAACATGAAGATAATCTATTACTTCTAGGTTCAATGGGGATTTCATTTAAGACTCCTGATACGTGATGCTGTCTGTCACAACCTGTCCTTTAGAAACCAGGGTAGCTAGTGATGTAAGCCACATTTATTTTTCAAATATAAACAACTGGCTTTTAATCATTGCTTTTTCATGGGTGGAAACTGTCCTCTCAGTGTATAAAACAATTGTATAATCAGTCCTAACTGCTACTGGAAAAGAAAGATAAGTATCTGATGACACAATTCAAGTACGCAGAAAACATTCTGGAGAGAAGGTTGTGATCTTTTAAGATTCTTATAACTGTCTAATTCTGCTTATTTCATTACTTTCTAATGCATTAACAATTCAGTAAGGTATATGTATAAGATAAATAAAAATCTTTTTCCGCGATAGATTTCAGACAGACATTCTTCTTATAGAGCTTGCTGGATGTGTTCAGTTTTCCAGCATAAGTGAAAACAGAGATCATCTCCAAATTAGTAGTCTTTAAAACTCTTAAGTAGGATAAAGATACCTGAAGATTAATTAAAATTCAGTATGTCCTAGCATCAAAATAAGTGCCATTATTCTAAATACTTGTTTGAGTATGTAAAGTTTCCCTTATCTATTTGGATTTGTTTGCTTGTTCCCAAATTCTTTGCTGCTCTGAAATAACCAAATTATTTTATATTTGAGTCCTTGATCAATCAGACTCCACTGCTAGCCTATAGCTACTTAGGCCTAGAGACAGAAACACACATACACATTTCCTTTCTCTTGTAGAAACTCACCAGCAGAACAAGCTGCAGTAGGAAGGAGCAGCACCTCTGTTTCTTAGTGTGCTTAGGTGGAATAAGCTCTGAAGGGGAGATCTTCAAGATCTCTCATTGCCCTCTAGGCAGAAAGCAGGCCAAACCTTCGTCTTAAACAGATTCCTTTCAGATGAAGACCAAATAATTCAGCTAATACCCAAGGGATTTGCAAATACTTCCTGCATGATCTTCCTTCCCCAAGGCCATATTGTTAGAACTGACATGCCTGTGGCAACTCTTTTGGAGACTCAGAAGTCTACTTCATTGAATGCTTCTAGGATAAGACAAAGGCTGAGATAGTCTTTTAGTGTTACTGTAGCAGGAATGTAAAAAAAAATTCTGAAGAGCAACTTGGGTGATTACTTGCTTGGCAAACTTCACCCTACATTCCTTTGTAAATACGCTATTCAAGCCTGTCATCTAGTACTCTGTATAGAAAGATTACTAAAACACAATGTGGTGTCCAGCAATTAGCATTTAAAGAATTTAGCCAGCACATTTGGTTATAAATAGATCTGTGAATTGTGTATTTTTTCTGTCTGACCCCATGAAATATCAGCATGAGTCTTAATGCTTACTTTGTACTTTACATGCTATAATATAGCAAAGCAATGGCCACCATAAGCCAGTAATAGGATAATTTTGCTTTGAGAGAGTACTGAAGCAGCCTGTATTATTGCTCTCCAACCTGATAAAGCCCTGCTGTTACTCCTGCTGCTAATATGTGCACAAAAAGATGTTGCTCTCACATCAGCTGTTACTGTTAGCACTGCACTTTTTCTAGTCCTGTGCATCTTAGTTGGAAAAAAATCCAATGTCAGTCATACTGATGCAGAAAGCACCCATATAGTACAGGTGCTACCCTTTTTCCTTCTTCATGCAACTTTTCTAGTGGTACAAGCCAATTTCCAAGATTGAGGTTTTTGAATATATACTGTCTCCATAGTTTCTTCTTGCTTCTTATGATACATTTTCCTATGTCTATCTCTTGAATGAATGAGTTATTCAAGAATAAAATAATGTGTTACTGAGTTGAGCTATGCAATTGGAGGTGAAAATAAGTGATCATGATGACCGAATGACAGCTTGAAAGGTTATACATTAGTTATTACATGGTCACTTCTAGGTCATTGTGAATAATGAAAAAACGTTTTGGCTTAGGTCACCCCTTTTCCTGATACCCATTCTTTCATTCATGAGATATCCATGCATTCTTGCTTCTCCCTCGTCTCTCCATTACCTCCTACACCTCGTATGTTTAGTAAGGAGCTCCTTCCAGTTAACACCGTCAAGCATGCTTCCTCCACTTCCTCCTCATATCAAACAGGACAAAATCTTCCATGGAAGGAGAGGCACAAGAAGAAGAGAGGTTTGAATAGACAGAGAGGTGTTGTAAACATAGAGTTTTCTTGGGCTTTCCTCCCTATAGAAGATTTTCTCTGTTTCCACGAGATTAATCAACTTCCTTCTCCAGCTAATACACCTTATCTTTCTTCATGGTTTTCAGAAAAAATTTTGTCCTAATCACATCCACTGCTTGCAGGAGACCTTCTTAATCTCATTTTCACCCTTTCTTCTATAGCCCTTCTCTTTCCATCTTCTTACAGTTTTTTCCCTACCTAATGCAAATCAGATCTCCACATCATCACAAAATTCACATCAGCACCCACTTGCCTCCAACTTTGATGTCATTTTTCTTCACCTCTGAAATAAGTGGATTGTGTTATTATGCTAAATGTATTTTACTATGATTATGTTATATACAGCTGGTACCCAAAATCATGGCAGTGCTTTCACAATGCAGCTGCGAAGCACTGTTGGCATTTCTGGTAACCTGCTTACAAGAATGATGAATTAAAATGAATCACATTGTCTTGTGATCAGAGAAGTGATGTGGAACCCCTGCTGTACAAGCACCCAAGAGGAGAGTGAGTGCTGGTGGGAGTGACCAAATGGAAAAAAGTGGATGCTGCTATCTCCATTGGAATGTTCCTTAAATGCAAGCAACAAGGAACTGCTTGATGGATAAACCATTTTAAGATACTAAATGCTACAATATCTGTCCCTTTTATGGGAAATAAACACAATCCGGGATACATAAAGGTTTTAGTTAATGCTGAAGAGTGATTGTTTCTATTATCAACTGCCTCTTCTCTGGGGCAGACAAACAGACCAATCCCATGAGAGTGAGTACAAGGTGGCTCAATGAGTCATGGTAGTCTAAACCTTGGGGTACATGCCGAGAGCTGCGCTACTTGTCATGACCAGACAGAATGCCAGTGTGACGGCCAGGCAGGACAGCACAGTACATGGGATCATGCTGTTCCAGGTTAGTTTGCCACAGGCTGACTAACCTTCCAGTTGCTCACCCAATGGGCAGAACACAGTGAAAACAAAGCCAAAGAAAAGTTTGAATAATTCAGGTAAATTTATGAGTACTTATCTGAGTTCACTGTACAGTCCAAACTTTTGGAAGTTCACTCCTTATGAACTAGTTTGGGTATGGAAAAGTAGCAAAAGACATTCACTAGCCCATATTAAAAAAGAAAGAAAGAAAAGCAACTCAAGTTTTTAATCTGACACAACAGAAGGATCTCATTCTACATCCTTATTTTGCAGAATCCCAACCCAGGTTTAATAAGAGGAAGAGTATAATAAATTGAGTGCAGAATTGTAACATGCATATTTTAAATCTGAGAAAAAAAATGAAACATCCAAGTCCAGAATATGTATGTTCTGGTTTATGTCCACATGTAAATAATCAGTCTTAAATTTTACCCACAGTGAAGCAGTCATGGTTTCCAGTTATCCCATAGTACTTCCCTTTGATAAACATGTAAAATATATTAGGCTTAACTCACCTCTTTCATATGATTGTGACCCCATTAATCTCAGTGAAACCACTTTCATTGAGGTAGTACAAAAGAAAGGAGAATCAAAATTTTGATTTTTTTTTGCAGAGCTGAATGGGTAGTTGAATCAAGGGACTCATCTTCTACTTAGCGTGCATTGTCATTGCAGTGAGCACAGCTCAGGTAGACTTAAGGCAGTCTGAAGCCAGCTAATTTGAGTACTACTAACAATTTTTATACTGCAACAAAGCTCAACACAGACAAAATTACCTAGCATTACTCAGTCCCTCAGATAGGTTTTACATCTTTCGAGTAGCTAGGAGGTAACTATCCCAGTTAGACAATAAAAAACAGTTTAAGATGCAGTGACTGATTCCAAACTATATTTATATGACTCATGAAAAGTAATCGACCTCAAATTTCAGAGCTGTCAATATAGCAATTTAATAAGTTCTATATTTTGCAAATGTAATACAGAAGATACATAAACCATAGCCATATGTGTCCTGTTAGCCAAATTTAGACATTCTTGTTTACACCATTTTGGAATACATGACATGATTTTAATACAATTAATTTCTTCTTTTTGTTTTCTGAAACCAGAGAGAAATTAAATGTAATAGCATTACAGTCAGATGTACTCCTTACTTTCTTGGCAATAACTTTGAAAATGTACATCAAAGTGAATGGGGTGGGCCATCAGCTCTGTTCACAGATCTCTCGTCCCATTTACTACAGCTTTATGGTTACAATAACAGCAGTATTTTATGGAAGTTTCCAAGTATTCTGCATGATTGAAATTAGACTTCTTTTTACAGTATCTGTCATTAATATATGTTCAAGGAAAGATGCAGTTGCAAGAAAAAAGACATACTTGAGACTGCAAAATACTTACTGATGCCTTGCTGGTTCCTGAGAAGTTACTCAGGAAAAATTATCTTAAAATAAAATACAGTCTTTTTAAACTACTAAGAACATTAGAAAATCTGAATATTTGTTGAATCAGGAACAACTGAAAAAAATGTTGATGAGGGATTGGTCCTTTGTGCACCTTTCTCAGTCTTAGTTAAAACGTAATTATATTTGTTTGATATTTCAAGTAGATTTCTTTCTGCTTTTTTTCCTCACTATTTTCAGCCTGCCTTTCAGAATCCCACCCATTCATATAAACTTACAGTGGACAGCACAAAATCTTGATCACTGAATAATGATCTCGCCTTAAAAAAAATAAATAATAATCCTCCCAAAGCTTTTATGCTTCTATGTCTTAACTAAACTTCTTATCATCAAGCTTTATTAATGAGGTGCTCTCTCCTAAGAGTGAGAGATAAAGTGAAACACATGAAAATTGAAAAATAAATGCGTTAAATATAAAAATGACTAGGCATATAAATGTCTTGAAACAGTCATTGGCAATAGAGAAAGGATAGCTAAGATAAAACAATGCTATGTATTAATCTCTTAAATGCATTTTAATTTCTTTGTTTTTAAAATAGGAAAAATATATATATAGTCATTGTATTATATGTCATTATGATGGTGGAAATACCTGAACTATAGTATTAAGCACACACAAATCTGAAAATATTAGTGACCAAGTATGAAAACTATTTTACTGAAAAATTATTTTTACCTTCTATTTTTCTGCAACAAACTGTTATCACAAAATACACAGTTTGAACTCCTCAGTTTCACATTTGTCTTCGTGAATTCTAAGAATCATTCAAAACAAACCCTGTAAGTATGTACTGCAAGTTGTCTTCATTTTTGTTGTACTAATCATCCCAGCTGCCATTGCACTTTGGATTTTTTGTAGCACTTATTGGAATAAAAATAGTTTTTGTTTCATGTGTGAAAATGTTCAGAACTAACTATGTCTAGGAATATGTATTTAAAAAAAAAAATTACTTAAATTACTAACACTGGCACAGTAAAATAGATCTCCCTAAGCTAATAAATGATCATGTATGTTGGAAATACAGTGTAGGTTATCTTACAGATAACTACTTTAACTATCATCAGAAGGTAAGAATTGAAAACATGGCAGTGAGACCATTTCTGGTTAATCGCATACTGAACTTGTGGCACATACTTATCAGAAAATATCTTCTGCTTTCCAATCAGCTCAACACTTCTTTTGTTTTGTCCTTACGGTGAGGAATCAAGATGCAAATTAATGTTAAACAACGGGGCTTCTGAAGTGAACCTACTTCTCAGGGCAGTACCTTAGTCAGAGCTGCAATTCTCTGAGCCAATTCAGCCTCCACTTCAGGTAAGGTTTCTGCCTTCCTCATTGTCTGCTGAAGCTTCTGTTCCGCCAGCTCTAGCCTCTCTTGAAGCTGTCTGTTTTTGTCTTCCAGCTGAAGGCCAAAGATAGATTAAAAATTATAAAAACTGAAATTAGAAGAAAGATGTTACTACAATTACTTAGGTATCAGGGAAGCAATCAAAACTCATTGTAAAGACTTAGGTATTCCATAACCTGGGGGAACTTACTGGAAAAGTTTTACCTCAAGCATGGAACTGTGTAGGCTGCCAGTTTTATTAATGATGGGTGATTTGAGGCTTCGGGATCATATGATGGTGAAAAAAAGGTATCATAAAATGGTACTTAGGAAGATGAATAAAAACCTCCTCTGGTCGATGTGTTGTTTATCTAAGCAAAATAAAAGTATTGGTGCCAGTAAAATGAGAAATTTCTAAATGGAAGTATTTCATCCATTTTACAGAAAAGTTTATGTATATAAGCCAAAATGGGAAAGAAGCACAATTCCAGAATGATAGAATTCCCTGTGAATTTTCGGAACAAATGCCAACAATGTAATTTGAAATGTTAGGACTGACACTTGTTACTCAGCTAATTCATTCATTATCATATAATGGTTGCCAGTTACTTTAGATTTCAGTGAAATTATTCATTGTGAAGCTATAATTGTCTCATTTTACAAATGTGAAATTATTTTTTATGTGATAACTATTAAAGAGAAACAGTAGGGCTTTTGATAACTGCAGTATTTTCTGGCTTAGTGCCATCTATCACGTTTGAGATTTTTGTCATGGATAGATAATTGTTACTTGCTTTCCCGTTTGTTGCAAGTAATAAAAGTCAACATGAAAAAGGAGTGGGATACGAGATTGGTTTTCAGTTCTCCAAAAGCATGAATAGGCTTTTAAAGTCTACTTACATATATTCATAATGTAGTTGTTTTGATCACTGCTTTGAGTAGGTAGATCTCTACGGCACAGTATGACTTACATTATTGGTACTAAAGATTCTAAGGACAGATGCAGGCAGTTTGCTTTTCCATCACTCCCTTCTAACCTACCTACCCAGAGAACTGAAGATATATCTTCAAATAGGCAAAAGAAACTGTCATAAGCTGGAGGATTTGAGTTTTGATACTTAAATTTCTTTGACTATGGAGTCACATGCATACATGTGCACACAGAATAATATGTGCATGTGTGTGTAAATATATCTGCATACAATCATAGAAACACATTATCAGATCACAGTGGTTTACTTCTCAGATATCACCTTTTTTTTTTTTTTTTTGGAAGATATGATCAGTGAGGAAAGATAAAAACTTGGATACTGAAGGTGAGGTTAAGGGCAATATCATCTTGTACAGTTTAAATGATATTAACTTCATATTTAGTTCACCTCATATTATAAAAATGTTTTTGTTTTCTGTTCACTTTACACTTCAGCTTTTGGATTCACTGTGGAAGCAAAGCACCACAATAGACAAATGTTTTTTCCTGGAGAAGTTAATTTCTTTTGACTATGCTTCTTTATTTACTTTTGTTTCAAAAAAAACCCAAATTTAGAAAATCTTTACATAAGAAACAAAGGTAATCCTTTACTTATGGGATGTAGCGATGTACATTTCTGCAAGACACTATTAGAAAACACAGCTATTTCACAACGTTGAATGCACACATTGGCTTGGTTTTCATGGTTGCACTAGCTGACACACAGCTTAGGGATGCTAAGAAAAAAGGAACAGTTTTATTAGATTAACATGATTAAAAAACAAGCAGATCAACACAGTCAAAATCTTCTGCATTTGATATGCCTCCCTTCCATGTTAATTTTTATTATGTATGAAGAAAGTAACCAACTAATGCAGATACTGCACCTGACGTAGGATGGCTTCCTTGTTTGCCAGTTCATTTTCCAGCTTGTCATTCATGTCATGTATGGAGGTGGATTCTCTCTGTGCACTGAGGTAGCGCTTCTCCAGTGTAGTGATTCTTTCTTCCATATCTTCCTTTTGTGCCATTGCCTAACATGAAATTAAAACAAAAAAACAAAAACAAAAAGCCCCAATAACCACTCAATTAAAAGGGTACATAATTTTATACCAGATTATTATTCATGCCGACAGCAAACAGCATATAAGGTGTGCGTAGCATGATTTTGCTGTTTTAAGGAGAAATTAATCCTTTTCAGGTTTCATGCACCAAAGATGCTTAATGTGGTAGCCGTTGAGTAGAGCAGAAAAACAGTTTCCATATTTTGAATATTTTTCTACTTTCTACATTTTTCAGTGCAATTAAGCATAGCAAACTCAGCTTATATTTACTTGTTTGCTTTTTAAAAAATGACAGGATTTTTGATCAGAAAATGGAAGGCATGAAATAATTGCATAATAATACAAATATAGGATGGTGATATTGTGAAAAACGTATATGCACACCTACTGCTATTCTTAGATTCTGATAACTTTGCTGGATACGTAACACGGGCATGACATACACGTACGTTACCCATATATGTTATGGATAAGGATTAAAATGTATTAGTGGCCACTTCACTTAGGAAGCAAAGGGTTGAACAAAGATTAAGAAAGACAGAAGTGGCAGCAACAGCAAGCAGCAATCAAGGTGTCCAGGAAACAGCAATACTAGTTGGAAAGTAAATGAGAGTGTAGAATTTAGAGATCCTTCTATATAGGGAGCAGCTGTGGAAAAGGAGAAACATCAGAGCAAACTTTGTTGAATCTTATAAGAAACATACAGTATTTCAAAGGAAACAGCATGTAGATGAGAAGAGGCTTTCATGCTGAAATTGGTGTCGGAAGTTTAGATGGAACATTTCTGCCAGATAACTAGTAATATCAAGTTAAATATTTATATAGTGTGCAAACACACACACACACACATACACACACATGAACGAAATACCTGTATTGTAGAATGGAATACTATAGACAATTACTCTACCTTTAAAATAGTAAAATAGATTGTAAAAGCCAACTATCCACACATATCAAGTTCTACATAAGATATTCTCGAGAGTACCATGGAGGGCAACAAATTTAAGATTAGAAAAGTAAAGGAAAACTGCAATATATTTCCATGCCAGACTTGGATATTCTCTGATGCTTACATACAGCAGAGATAAATTTCTTAGCCTGATTTATTGAGAAGTGAATAACATACTGGAACATGAAGTTGTCACACAGATAATAATTGATTATATAAAATGCATTATTTATGTAATGGTCCGAAGTTATAAAAAAAAGTAGTATAGATTACCTACTTGATCAGCATCTTTCTTAAATCTATTTCAGCATAAAAATGTGAAAATGGCTGAAAGAGTTGCCAATGTGTGCGCTCCAGCAATTCTAAAACACAGAGATGTTGCCCTCCTCCCTATTAAAGCTGCACATACATTTTGATGAGTACAGTCTTATAACAAGATTTTGTACAATTATTTCTTACTGTAAATTTTGTGTTTCCTATATAAGAGCTTTTGTCATTGCTCAGCTTTGCTTTTCATATCCGCTGATCCCTTTTTTGTATTGGTATCTGGGGTAAAACCAGCAAGGTATATGAGGTATATACATCTCTTTCTCCTTACCTCTCTGATGTCTCTCTGATATTTACTGTTCATCTCTTCTGTTTTAATGAGCTCCTTTCTGGCAGTCTCTGCTTCCTGCTCTACCTCTCCCACCCGGGAAGACAGTGCAGCCAAACGTTCCTTCATTTGTGCCATTTCATAGTTCTGCTTTTCAAGTAGCTCCTGGAGTTCTATAACTTGACTGGTTTCATCATTTGAGTCTATGGAGCCATTGGATAAACGCTGTTAACAAAGAAGTGACATTACGTATTATTTTTCTTGCAATATACCTACATCTCAATATATCTTAATATCTACAGAATTTCTAAAATCAAGATTATTTTAAACTTTTGGTAGTAGTTAGGAGAAAAAATATAGCACAATAATTTTCACTCTAGATGAGAGGTGAGTTTATGAAAACCTGAAAAAGATCAATATTAATTAATATCAAATATTCTATAATGTAAGAAAATGGAGAGATGTAAACACTTCCATGAACAGCAGAATGGTACACAAAAATAGTTTTAGTCTGTTACTATGGAAATTCCAAGTATAAACTGTAGCAGTGCTATGAACCAAAACATATACACTTGAGCTAAACTTGTGCACCATTTAGAATTACTCTGTATATATTCCATATAAAGAATAAGCTACATAACAGACAGCATGCAACACTAATACATCACAAATTCACATTACTGTAACATTCTGAGAGTCTGGTCAATATAATGGTTAAGTCTACATTAGAGTTTAGTTCTGCCGAAGTAATTTATGCACTGTTGAAAGGCCCATGTGAATATTGTTTTAGAGAAAAATAACAAGTTCAGAACACATTACTGCATTTGGAAACTGAAGTCAGGAATATGAAATACATTGCACATAAATGATTCCAGGAAAGAAGTGTGATCACTAGCAGGACTTGCTGGCATTTCTTTATTACAACGTATAGTCATGCTAACCTTTCCCAACACAGGCTAAGCCATGGTTTCACATGAATTTAGTTCTTATGTGAAAACAACAACAGAAGATCAACCCAAGCCAAGATGATCTGTTTTTGAGCTAAAAAATAGAAAAAAAAAGTACAAAAAATTATTATCACTTTCCTTGATTAGGTTCAGTTTTACCAGTTAAAGTCATTATCATGCAGTAGATCAAATTATTTCAGTGTAACTGTTACTTCATGTAGCTTATCAAACTCAAAGAGCATCATTCAAGAATATTGGTCCCAAAGTGTGTCTACTGTTTGTGAGATGGTAAGGTTTATAGCACTTAAATATGCTTTGGAAGATCTGAGAGGAAAACAACTTTTTGCTCATTAGCTCTTGAGTATTATTGTTGCCAAAAATATGCTTATAGAGAATCTAAGAAATTCAAAGAACATTACTTTGTTTAATGGCTTTAACATTATTTTTTCCCCAATAAGATATAAAAAAAGCCCAGATCAAGACCATCTGCCTTTCTGTGTGTCAGTGAATAAAACTGCGTTAATCTAGGAATTCACTACATCAAATAATTCTGCTCCAAAACTACTTTATGTATCAGAGTCAATTATATTATCTTGAAATTTTATGACACTGAACTATCACTGATCTATTTGCAAGACACCTAGGTAAAATGACAATGGTAATTGAAAAAAAATCTTACTTAAGTTCAGTTTGTTGTTTGAAAAGTATTCAGTAACTCCATTTGAATTGAATTTCCAATAATTTAAAGCAATCATGTTAACAAAATAATGTTCAAAGAGGATAAGATATTCCAACCATCATATTTTATTTCAATGAGTCAACTTGAGATAGTTTTTATCAATGACTGTAATTATTATGGCTTTATCAATGATTATAATTTTTATAGATTTAACTTCTTACAGAAATTTAGTGGTTGTCACAAATGAATAAATTTTACAGTGCAATGCATTTTCCTCACAGCTCCCTGGAGAGGGGTCTGTGAATTACATTAAGGTTATAGTAGGCAAATTAACAAACAGTGAAAGATATAAGAATAGCATTTGGCCAGCGCCCTATGTGACACAAACCCTGATAATTTTGAAATGGTAAGCTTCAATATCTAGGATTATGATAACTAGCACAGAAATATTTTTGCCATTAATAAAGGTTTAATTTCAAAAGAGATTACTAACTAAATCACATACAATTAAAAAAGTGAAAGACCAATTATTTATCAACTCAATATCTGCGATTTATGCAGACAAATAAAATTCAATGAGCATTAATCCCTTGCCAGTAGAAAAATTATATGATTGGCAATTATGCGTGAATGTATTTTGATCTACGCGCATAAACTTCCCTTGTATTTCTTTGATGAACTGTTTGTACAAGCTGCTTTAATTGTACATGCTATTAACTTTTGCTTTTTATTATTCCTGTGTTTATACACACAGCTGGTTGACATTCAAAATTTCCAATTTACAAGAAACGTCAACATCTTGATTTTTCTTAGTATAATTGGGATAAAGTGATTTCTTTTTTTTCTAAACTGTAGTACAAAATTAAATAGCACAGCTTAAAACAGCATTTTTAGAATTCCAAAACATATTTTCCAAACATTGCCTTGGGATTTTAACTGACATTTGTCACTTTTATGCCTTTATACTGTTTTATTTGTCCATTATTCAGGTACATCACATGGAATAATCACTTAAAAAGGTCACAGGCATAATTGTTAACTCAAAGCATAATGGAGATAGCATTATTTCATGCACTCTCTCTTCTTTCTAGTTATTTATTTATTTACATAGTACCTGCAGAAATATTTTTTAGGATATAAAGATACTGTGTGTTAATAAAAAATCATTTTTTAAAAATAAACAACCGAATGCTTATAATGTTGAAATATGAATTTTTAATAGATCTCTATTAACTATCAGCTGAAGCACTGTGGGAAATCTTGTTAAAAGGGCTGGTCAAAAAAAAATATTTCTAAGTAGGCAATCTTTACTGTCTCATCCTTACTCAAAGTTCCAAATATATGTAAGAAACAGCATTCTGATAAAATCTTCAACAAATTTCATGATGATGTCTATTTAAATCTTGTTGTTGAAAAGCCACAGATGAAAATAAACTCTAATTTCAAAAATCTGACAGGGAAGAAAAGTATCTTAATGTCTAATTTGCCATATAAAAGAAACATGACAATCAGCTCATATGATCCGGGGCCTTGTGTGTTTGTTTGTATTTTTTTTATTAGATAATTTCTCTAAAGAAAGATAATCTATTTGTTTCTATCGCATTTGCTTCTTTAGATTGCAGTACTCCATAAACAATGTAATTATATAAGACATGAACAGGTAGGCACAGCTGCAATGTGTGAGCACCAGCTACACATACAGTAACACTCTACAAAGGTATATTGCCTTTGCCCCTGCCATGGATTCCTCTGCAAGATGAGAAATATGGCTGCCATCAGTCTGAAAGATCTACGACAAGCTCGGAGTACTTTGCTTGAGCTGATTCAGATCAAACAAATGTATATTTCTATCCAACAACATGGCAGTTATTTTTCTCACAGCAGGAAAGAATGACGGAAAGATTTAGTATCAAGAGGAAGGATACTGTGTTTTCTATTTATTTTCTCTCTTTCTTGTCATGTCTACCTAGATCTGATTCTATTTATGTGATGAGATCTAGCCTAGAGAGGGGACAAAGTAAGAGAAAGTTGTTTCCTTGACCTTTCTCATTTCATTACCCCAAATTATTATACTGTACAAGATTATTTTAATATATTGAATTCAGGTGAAGTATTTCAGCTATTCAAATAGTTAAGCATGTACTAATAGCTTCTGCAAAAGCATTATTCACCCAAGAGTGGTTATACTGTAAAAACATTGTTTTGACTGGTTGTCAAAGTGAAGGCACACATCATGAAGTTCTATCTTGCCAATGTCGCGTAGAGATAGAATAGAGATTGATTAACAGATTTACATTGGAGACTGCAGAGTACATTTTCTCACCTTATGAATCAATTCAGTATGTTTGTATTAAAAAAATAAAACTCAAGCTACTTCTTAGCTCTCTCACGTCAACGTGCTTTCATAGAGTACTTTCACTGCTCTGACAGGCAACTTATTTCCATGGCAGCTTCACTAATGTATTTTCATTATAATTCCCACATTGAGTAAAAGAGTATACTGGGCATTACTGAGGTAAGAAACATTTAGCTAAAATTGAACAGTAATCAAACAGGGCAAATGCTTTTAGACTCTTAGAATTTCCTCTGCAGCACAGTAATGGAAGAATTCTCTTAGAAAGGACAGGGGAGGTAGATCTCTGAGCTTCATAAACTATTCATCAAGTCACTGAAAACATCAAAAAAGGGCAAATTCTCATCATATCAGTTACTGTTCTAGAAAATAACTAAATACATAACAAATATAAAAACAAAAATATATTGTAGTATTGCTTATTAGTACCAAGCCTGTTTTTCATTAATTTAAGCTCTCCAATAAATACTAGAAATCACAGAACATTGATTATGAATAATTTCCATAGGAAGCAGAAACACTGTGGGTATCACAGAATTAGCCTGACCACCCACCTAAGACTACCAAGTTTACAACTAAACCATGTATCTAAACACCTCTAGTGATTGCTCTACCAATGCCTAAACACTACTTCCATGAAGAAATTCTACCTGATCCAAACTAAACCTCCCCAGTGCAACTTGAGGTCATTCCCTCATGCCCAATTACTTGACATCCGAGATGTCATAGACTGACATCTGCTGCAACCTCCTTTCAAGTTATTCTCAATCTTCTCAGATTGAGAATATCTTCTCAGATATTCTCAATCTTGTTTTTGTCTTTCAGACTTAAATACTTAGCATAAATAATATTCAGCTAGACTGTATTGAAAGAATGCTCTTCACTTTCTCTATGTGAACAAGAATATGAACTGCCAACATGTTAGAAGTTAGCACAGAAAAATGACCTTTTGTAGTCTTAAGTTTCTTTTCATTCACTTAACGGACTATTTTGGCAGCAGTTTTTGCATATATGTGCTTTCAGATGTATGTGCAAGTACAACAAGCTCTTCTGACTATGACATAGATAGGACCACTCAGCAGAATATACTGCATATATAATGCAGTGTTTTGCAAATTGCAAATCCAATAAAAGTTTATTATAACTTGGAGATCTAACTCAATATCCTACCAGAGAGCTAGGACTTGCCCATCTGCATTTGCTTTTCATTTGAAGAAGCTTGATGTTCAACATCGGTGTCAGTGGGCAGACAATACTGTAAATGAAAATCTTTTAAAACATGCACATTAAAAATATTATATTGGATTAAATTTCATATTGATTGTCTACTCAAATGAAAACTAATATTTTATACCTTTTCATGAACCTTTTGCCCTGGCTCCATTCCTTCCATATGTTCTGATTCAGCAGGCCCTTCACCAGCTGCAATTTTCCTTTGAATGTGCGCATTTTGTTCACGCAAAGCTACGATCTGCAAGAGACAGAAGGCAAATGGTCAGTACATATAAGAAAACCAAAAATTACTGAGCAGGCAATCTGTTAAATCTAGTGGCATTACGATACTGAATTAACCATTTGTAGCAGCTGCAGTATTAGGCCAACACATTCTGAGAAGTTTAAAAAACAAACATATTAATAATGACTAAGGACCATTAAGGAAACTAATAAATGATTGGAGATTCAGTGTTAAGTCTTTTATCTTCTATCCTTACTTTGTACTAGGTTATTTTTTTTTATTTTTAATTTCCACCTTGAAACATGGAAGAACCCTTGGTCGTCAATTTCCTAAAACTGCAAGCAAAGATTCATTTTGTGTAGAACACAATGGACTCGAACATGGCATTGTAGCAGTACAAGGACAAAAAATATGAATCAAACGTAAGTGATGTAAAATTGAGTGTTAGTAACTTTCCAACAGTTAGTAACCGTGACAGGCATTTTAAGTACTTTTTGATATGAGAAACATGTAAATAAATGTCTTAAGTGTGGTATCCATTGACTATTTTAGTACATTTGCAAGTCATTTCTTATATTAAAGATATTGCTTTATTTATTAGTAGTGGTATCAAAAATAAGGTGATCTCTCTCTGTACTATTCTATTTCCTTAATGGATAAGACAAAACTCAGTAGTGCTGCTTCTGAAAAATGTGAGCACATACCTAACCCTTACATTTATGCTTTTATGTTTACAGTATCAACTTAATCTCTGAGTTGCAGAACATGTCCACAAACAGTTTTCCAAGTACCTGCAAATAAATGCTTACAAGGCAATAATTCTTGATATAACTCTTAGTGGATTTCATGTTAACTTTTCTTTTGGAAAAAGATAATGGTAATATTCTAGAGGATGGAGTCACATTTGCTAAAATTAAATAAAAGAAATTAAAAAAAATAAAGGTGCATAAATGCCTCTGTTATGCAATTATTCAAAACTATATCATCAACCTTGGAATCAGGAACAAGAAATACCTCTCAAAATATGAACAGACATATGACATTTTTCGTCCTCAAATCATTAAATTCATTTTCTAAATCACTAGTTAGGGACTAGAGAAAACAGAGCCCTTGCTGCTAGGCTATAAATGTTCTGATACCCTTATGGAGAAGCTGCATTGTTTTCTGTAAATTACAAGAATATTCTGGGTAATTTTCTTACCCATAACTATTTTTGTTTGAAATCCTGGCCTGTGACCCCAGAACAGAGCTAAGCTTAACCCTTTGGCATTCACTATTATCCATTGACTCAAGGCAAAATTACAATAGCTGAGCTGAAAATCTTGAACTTAGCTGGCTCGCACAGACTGAGATAATGGAAAAACCAATGTGCTGAATGCTGATATTAAAGAGGTTATCTGATCTCTTTGGTAAATTTGGAGAGGGAAATATCACCAGCAGGACCTTCTATGTCCAAAAGAGATTGGATAAATGACGTTCATATCTTTTCTACTGACTGAAAACAGATGATTATCTTAAATTAGATGCAACCATTACGATGACTCAATGTTAGAAAAATTAATTCTGTTAAAGGACTGAAGAAATTCCATAAAAAAGAAAATCATATTATGAAATAAAAACCATGCCTGTGGTATGATAGTACATATGAACCTGGTCATTCTCACTTCTCAGGTGCAAAGGAGAAAAATAGTTCAGTGAAGTCGTCAATAGATATTCTTCCCCTCACAGTGTGTGTAACAGAACAGATTAATAAATAAATACATGTTTTCAAATGTATAAGGCCCCTATGTAAGCTAAATAAAGTCCTAACTTTTTAAATAGTTAGTTGCATAATCCATTTCTCTATTGACTTTTTTTCCCCACATTTTTGCAATTTAAATTGTATTTAAAGCCATCTGTCAGTGAAGGATTGAAAGACAATTGCTGTAATCCTCTTGCTTTAAATTTGTTTTCCATTGAACAGATGCCTACAGCATGAAGAGAAATAAATATATTTAAATTAACTAATAATCACACAAGGCTAAGACATCAAAGGTGTTTCTTTTCTTAGTATTCTCTCCAATATTTAAAAGAAGAAATACTTTTGACTTAACTATTTTGATTTTTCTCCTCTGAATATATTTAATTTATCATTCCCTTTACCAGTGTTAGAACTAGTTAAATATAATTTTTGTGGATAAAAGAGCCCCTAAAAACATGTATATAGTATGAGGCAGTTTCATACAAACAGTAAGAATTTAGATCACATAAAGAATGTAAGCATTAAAGGAAGACAATTATTTTATGTTTTGAAAAGCTTTTTATTAATACTTCCCCTTGAACACCTATTGAACGTCTTTCTTTGATCTTTCAACGCTGAAAAAGTCTATCCTAGCTAATGAAACTCACTGACACCTACTTTGCTTTGCTACAACTGACAGATATAAAAGGCTTTTTCAAAGTTATTTATTTATTTATTTATAGTGCAATCTAAAAGGCGTTTCTTTGTGCATGGGTGGTATGCCAAACTACTTGTGACTATACTGTACACTTAAGTCTGTCAAAGAATAGCAAAACTGCCTACTTGGATGTGCTCCTACATTATTATAACATTTATCCTTAAAAAATATTCAGTATCATATTTCAGTCTACTGAGAATGTAATTCAGACTCCCAGGCCATCTTCTGACTTCAATTTTGACAGGGATAAACCTTCTGTGAAGGTTTAATCAATGTTAATTTTATATGGATTACCACAATTGAGGGTGGCACATGGAATAAAGGATGCTTAAAGACCAGTGTGGTTTGCTTTTCCCTAAATGGAAATGTAAAACCTGGTTCATACACATAAATGCACTCTTTTCAAGTTATGTTTCTCATTTGTGTTAATCAGAGCACGTTTCAGAAGCCACTGGTTAGACAGTTCAGAGACATTTAAATGAGGTTAACTGATTTACTGAATTATACTATGATTTAATAATAACAGAATTTGTCATTATTAAAATATTTTTAATTTATAAAGCTAGAAGTACATGCACATTTTCTTGAAGTTTTATATATAACTTCTGAAAAGAATTATAATGTTAATCAGCCTTTTGTATCATCAAGGTCTTGTAGTAACAGTACACTCTATTTCTTTCACTTTTTGGTGGAGGAAAAACAGCGTGGAATGCACACCTGCAAAATCTTTTCATTGAAAAACAAATTGATCCTTTTGTGAATCATAATAAAAACTAGGCATTTTGAAAAGGTAATTTTTCATGGGGGGAGAAGGGCATTTAAAACTAAACAGAGAAAATTCATGTGTTCCTCAAGGTACTTTTTAGGAAGGATGCAACTCATTCAGTGGAGGTCATTTGAATGGCTACTGTAGAGTGTATGAACAGGACTTACAGAAAAACCTCAGACATGACAAAATATAAATTTTAATTATATTTCTTCTTCAGTAAAAAGACATCTTATAATAATCCTGTTCAAAAGAGACTTTCAATATTTAATTAGAAACTCACTGGATAGTTTCAGATTTTGCTGCAATTTTAATGACTCTGTCAGTTGAGGTGTGACAGATTTGGCTGCAGCACTTTAACACTTTTTAGCCTAAATCTTCTCAGTCTGAGCATATCAGCAGACTATTGGAAGCAACATGAGTAAGTGCCCAGGAAATGACATTCAAAACTTTGCACTTCAACACTGATTTATAGGAACAATGCATCCAGATCAAAGAAATACATTAGCTGACATAAAGTCATGATTTGTTATACTTTCAGAATTGAACCTCAAAAGAACTGCCACCACTGCTTTAAGAAATCACATTTGGTTCTAAGCTTGTACAGATGTACTACCTAGAAAATTATCCCTATCACATTGTTTGCAATGATGCTTATCTCCTTGCAATCGTAATTCACTTGTCTTCACATCCGTCCCAACAATGGGAAAACTAAAATACTAGAGGTCCAAATACTCCAATAACTGTGCTTATGGATGTTAGGAACATTATTTCATTGGAAGATGGAGGTTAAATGACTCTTCAAAATATAGAGGAAATCTCTTGCTGTAAGTAGAGGGACAAATATTTCATATTTCTTAGCAGATTGCTCCAGTCAACACAAATTTGCAACTCAAAGAGGCAAAGCAAATTCTCACAGTGCTTTCTGAGGTGTTTCCATCTGCTTTATTCTTGTTTATACTCCTTTTGGTCTCTCAGTTACATATCATTTGCAGCCACACGACTGCTAAATTGTAGCAATTCAAGAATTGCACAGTATACACTTATCTGCATATTTTTCCCCACATATTCAGATCACGAAATAAATCACTGTTAGGTCTGCAAGACAGCTCAGGGAATCACAAGCAGGAACTCTTCAAAAGTGCTATTATAAGATACGTAGAATTACACTAACTGGTACAAAAAGATTTGACATGACATCTCGCTTTACAATACAGTGGCAAGTGATCTGAATGAGTTGCTGAATTCTTAGCTTCATAGAATCATAGAATTACTCAGGTTGGAAAAGACCTTCAAGATCATGAAGTCCAAACACAAACAAACCATACTACTAACTCTTAACAACCCACTACCTTATTATAAATAAAACATTAAGATTTTCAAATTTCTTCAGGCTAGAAGAACAGCATTTTCTAGGCCTCAAATATATTCCAACTGAAAATCCTATTTTCAGTCATGCCTAAAAGGTGCATACCTGGGGGAAATCCCAGCACTCATTTATGTGAGTACTGCCCATGTGATTCTGTGATTCTGTGATGTCTCTATGCATTTGGTTAGGTTCTGTTGCCTGTCCTGGAAAGGCAAAAGCATGACCAAACCCAACAGAAGTCTGTAAACCACAGCAGTGGATCTTGATGCCAGGAAGAGGCCATGGGAGCTCTAGCACTGACCCTGGTAGCCACACTGGAGGGACTGAAGATCAAAATGGATTCACCTTTGACATGAGTGACGAGAGAGCCTGGGGCAATTGTCAGATGAGCCAGCTGCACGCTGAGTCAGCCTGAAGAATGACTGCTGAGAGAACAGTGGCTAAGTGGTCAAGCAGTGGGGGCCCAGGCTGGCCCACCTCAAACGCTTGAGGCAGTACCAGGTCTGTGTTAGGTCTCTGGCACTTCAAATCCACCTTCACTGTCAATGTTTTGTCTTAATTAAGCATATTTTTCGTGAAAGAAACCACTTCAAAGTTACACCGTTCTGTCACTGTTGGCAGGATGATAGAGGAACCTCTGCATGTGACAGGACACTGAGGGCTCCAGATAAGACACAGCAGTGTTGGCTGCTACGGGCTTGTAGGAAATCTACCGGATCATAGATGCTCACTGTGCAAAGCAGAGGTACCAGTCCAGTGTCAGCTGTGCTGAACAGGTACACAGAGCAATGCAGAAGTACTTCTGAATTAGCAGCTCAGTTGTACTGCAATAAGACCTATTTGTACCTACATTAGTGATACAGTGCACCACTTCAGGTGATTTTGGCAGATAACACACTGATGCCTGCCATATAAACCCTCATGAGACTTCTTTTTCCCTATAAAAACTTACACGCTAATAGATATTGCACAACTGTTTAGTTCATTCACTATTAGTGAGTTTTTCACAGTGTCACAAAGATGGAAATATTTTTAATTATTTCCAGAAATAGAGGAGACTGAGAAACTGGCAGTGTTAAAATTCTCCTGGCCAATAGCTTCTGTTTTTACAAAATACCATTGCAGTGGAAGTGTTCTCTCTGGCCTTATGGGTAGCAGCAATACACCACAAAACAAGAACTATATTAGTGTGACCTGACTTAGGGTTTTAAGAGGTTAAATTGACATGATTGACAAGACAACTCACAAATACTGATAGGCTCATTTTTTTTATGTCAGTCAAAGGAAGAGCCCAGACTGCCTCTTCTTTGAGTTATGAAGCATATACTGCTGAGAAGGTTGAGTAATTAGACCACCAAAACAAAACAAAATGAACAACAATAACAAAAAAACAGAGGGAGAAAGCATCGGTGTATCTTAACAATGTCGTCAACATTCTTTTACAAGGTAACAGCAGCTCAAAGTGAGTCATAAGCATTTTTCTAATAGAGGAAATTTTGGTAGATGGCATTAAAGATGGGAAATGAAATCTCAAAAGGCAGATAGCAATTAATTTTGCTTCTCAGCAAACATGAAAATATTTCCAGCAAATAATATGGAACTAAAAAAAATGATTTGTTCTTTCATTTAAACCAAACTTGAAACTCCATTCTGGTTGCTGGTATTGTTGAAATTTATGGTATGTTTTCATCTAAAATCTCATTAGTTATGAGCTTCCTTTTGACAGTGGAATTTAATTTTTCATCGAATTTTGGTCTCAGAGATCAAGACCATTTTATATGGTAAACACTCTTTGAAACCTCAGTTCAAATAATACTGATTAGTCAATAATGCTAATTGAATGACAGTGTCAAGAATTAAGAGTAAAATAAATAAACTAAAACACTGGATTTATTTTCCATTATGACACATCTCCCTATCAAGAATCTCAGGATACCCAATACATATCTGCACAGTAAAATGTGGAGCTCTAATTGCATGGCAGCCATTTTGTAATTCTTTAGAAATTATTTTTGTAATTCTTTGTAATTCCTTTTTTTTTATTTTTTTTAATCACAAATATTAGCTAAACAATCTACTCCTCTCCATGCTTCCTGGCCATATAGTTCTAATAGATTCCAGTCTGCCCTTTTATTCCAGAAAATCTATTCTGCTGCAATCACCAGGAAGGGGACAAGTAAGATTTCTTTTCCAACAGCATAACTGCTCTCTTTCCTACAGATCTCCAGGCCATTTCCCAAGGAACAGAATCATTAAGCTGCTGAGGACCTTATTTTTTTTGTGCAAGGCTGATGAGAGGTTTTGGAAGGGTTGGTCTTAAGTAAAAGCCCATTATCTGGCACAACTGATATAGAAATTACTTAATAACAGATTTTGTAAAAATCTACTTCTGTGCAGCTTTCCTTCTTTTGTAAGTTGTCTAATAAAAGCAGTTGTTTCATGGAAGGGTAAACTAAGTATTAAGGAAAATAAACATATATATGTATACACATGTATTCTGACAAGCAAATGCTATCCTTGTATAAAATGAAATTAATAAAAAAAGCTTTAGACTATCATAATTGCACATTCTGACTTAATAAGCCAAATGTATCAAAAACCCATAGAGAGTCTTTTAAAACAAAAGATAAAAAATAATCTCCCTGAATATGACTTCAGCGTTGAAATTTTTTAGTTTTTACATTCAGTGATGTAGTTACACTTTGAAGCACAAAATGTTTAGAGCTTTTTTTTACAGCAGGTAGGAGTTGAAATGACCATGGACTATGCATCATTGTAAACATTAGCCACACATACCATGAACAAAAGATAAGGAAAAAACGCTCTTCAGATTGCAGAAATAATTTTGAAAGTGGGGAATAAAACCTTCAGCTAGAACAGCCTCCCCTTGGGAGAGGAAAACTTTTTCTTCACAAGAGTTTTTTAACTTCTTCCCATTCAGCTGCTTAGAAGTATCAGACAAATTCATAAATTGGGCTTTTGTAGCATTTTGAAAATTAACTTTTAAAATTAGTGTTTGTATCTGACTGACAACCTCAATTAGGTTTATGTTATATTTGTCTGTATCCCAGTATATTTTCTTGCTCTTTAGGTAATGAGCTTTGCAGAAAATTTACACAGTTGAGCAAAACTGGACCTTGACATGTCAAGAAAAATATTACTCTATTCAAAGAAAAATACTGCAAGACTTATGACTAATACATATTTTCAACATTTTTACATCAAAAATTCTCTCTCCCTTCCTTTTTGAAATTCCTGATCCTGTATTAATACTGCTGTTTAGATTTCATTACTATGGAGAAATCCTTATGAAGATTAAATCATTCTTGTTAGGAAATCAACCATTGTTGATGAGACAACAGTAGGCCTAATGAAAATATCGATTGTTTGTTTGTGTGATATGGGGCTTTAGAAAAGAAGAAAATGAAAGAGAATCTATATACTTGTACTCCTTAATGACCAAGAATTATTGTCCTACCATTACTAGAAAGCCAGTGTATGCTGCAAGAAAATTTACATTCAGATTAAAGCAACAATTTTCAAGCTGATCAGAAGGACGTTATAAAAGATGGTTGGCTTAAAAAGTCAAGGGAGTCTTCACCTTATAGTTAAAATGGAATATCATACAGTCATACACTGAGATCCAGTCAGTGGTGACATTTACTTTAAAGCTTGCGTCTTTATCATCTGTGATTCATGTTTTGTCAAAAAAATAAAAATAAAATAAAAAGCTAAAACATCTTACTTCTGCTGCTTCTTGTACTTGATTTTTTCTTAAAATCTTGATGTAGGCACTGCCTTCTATAACCCTGCTTGGATGGCTGCTACTATTTTCAAGTTGCTTTTATATCACTAAAATGCAAATAATGAATGACAACACACAAATAAGACTGGGGATGTTCTGACTTGGGAAGAAACATACCTTTAACCGAGAACGTTAACAATATTCGTGATCCGTCCCTTTTGCTGATTTGTTCTCACAATACATAATGACAGATAGAAACTGTCAGTGTTTTATCAATGTGTCTATGAGGGCATTTCTGCTTGTGATCAGAATTCTGTGGCTGGGGCGTGCAGCCAGCCACAGGGCCTCCTGCTCTGAGGCCACCACTAACTTTTGGCACTCTCTGAGCCAGGTGTGTGGATCAGCAGTCATTTTGATTCTATAAATGTAATAATGCACTAAATTTTTTGGCTGGTAATAAGGCGATAGGCTTTATCAGTCTCCTTCACTTCACTATGAGTTCTGAACCAAATAAAACATTATCACTTTGTGCTATTGTGTGTGATCTATGGGAAGTACCATTTATTCATGTGATATAAGGGCAACTCTTTGTAAACAGAATATAAACCAATTAAAGCAACTGTGTAGTTACCATTATGAAAAAAGTCTGTTTGGATTTTTTCCAGATTATTGGGTACATTTCAGTTTATTTTCTTCAGAAACTGAAGTCAACAAAAATGTGCTACTTGAAATTTGTCAAAAAATTTTACTGGGAACAAGGTACAGTGAACAAATTATTTTCTACATAGACTAGCACAGTAGAAGAATAGTAACAAATATCAGTTATGAGGCTGTGTCACAGTGTGTACTTGACATTTAGTAATTTCTAGTGTTTTCTTTTTTTCCTTTTTTTTTTTTTTACTAAGTTCAAAAAAATAGTAACAAAAATATTAGGCTTACAGTATTACTTTCACAAAGACACTTCTTAAGATAAAAAATCCTAGAATTCAATAGTAGTATAGAGAATGATTTCCAGTTGGCCAGAACTGAGATTTGGCAGTAACATTACGATCTTTCCTTGTTCTGCACAATATATGACATACAGAAATATATATATTAATGTATTATGTAATGTATTATACAAGGGCTAATCCAAAGATAGTGTTTCCTATTTTATTATGTTGGCCCACTAGGTTGGAGATGGATGTTGGTGGTATGGCTGTAGAGGCTGAACCTTCCCACCAATATTCCATTCCATTTTGTTGCCATGTGACAGATGGCAGCAGAGCAGCAGTCTGACAGATTGGCAGATGACAAGGAAGTGCGAATGAAGTAAAACCGTGTCATTGAATCCCTCCATGTGGAAAAAAATGGCATCCATTGACACTTGCTGATTCTTGGTGAACATTTATGGAGATCAAATGGTAGAAGTGAGCATGGTGAGATGAGTGGTACAAATATTTATGAGCAGAGCATGCATGCTCTTGTTCATTGCTGTTGCAAATCTATAACAATGGTGACTATGTTGAAAAAATGTGTTTTGTAGCTTCAAATTTTCTATCAAATAGTATTATTGCGCTCTTTGTTCTAGTTTCCATGGTGCTAAAAATGAGGCATTACTTGTGGAGCAACCTACACATTTATATAAATACACTCTTTATGAGTGTGTGTATATACACACACATATTTATTCAGGTTGTTTATATATATCTCTACATTTAAAATTTTTTTATCCAATACATTAAAAAAAATATAATAAAAAATAACATGCTTCTAGAGCTTTACGTAATTGCTCTTAGTATATGGGCAGTGAACTGATAGCTGCCAATGCTACAGTAAACAACTGGGTTTGAAAAAAATCTTCTGAGGTTAAAATAAAAGTATTTTACAACTTGTGTGGCATATCGATTTTCCTCCTCTGATTGAATTAATATATTTTCCTCTGAAAACAGTCTTCCTAAAATGAAATTTTATGTTCTTTACCTGCATAGCGTAATCTAGAGACTTTGAAATTGTTTAAAGTGGACACATCTGTTCTGAAAAAAACACTGTTCTGCATGTGTATATAGACAGTTTTATTAGATTTTTCCATCTACCGTATCTGTATTAAAATCACCTGTGTTTCCAATTTCACAAAACATGAAAATACAATGGATCGGATATGAGTAAAAATTCAAAACAGAAATGAACCCTAACCCAGAACTATAATTAAAGAATTTCAGAGCCCTAATCTGCATTCACAAAGGGAGCAGTTCCTAACTTAAATCTTCTACCTCACAGCATGTTGAAATCAAATCACCGTAGAGTGAATTAAAGTCTCCGTTCCAAAAAGTAAACCAAAAGCACCCATTCAATTTTAGTCAAGATGTTAGTATTTTTCAGTGATATTCTTAATGGGCGCCTTCTTTTTCCCACAAGTCTCTAGCAATACTCAAGGATATAGTCCTCGCTGATACATTTTTTAAACATGTTTCAAATGGTAAAGAACATTCGTAGTAAATTGAACTTACTGAACTCCTCAAATGTTTTTATTTTAAAATTACTGCATAAAAATATCTAATTTGCTATCAATTCTCTAATGCAAAGAAATTAACTGTGAAATACACAAGTAGAAATGAACAAACTTTCCAGATGCAATGTCAAGCAAATTGGGTCATTTCTTAAGGATGGAATGAAATAATATAATTTTACTTAGCTTAGCATTTACTGAGACACTTCTATTCATTGCATACACCCAGTATACTCTTTTCCTACTTCTCCTATGTGGACTCAGTTTGTCAAACTCATGGACGTTTCTCTGCTTGTTAATGAAGGAGAGCTAATATAGACCTATGAGGAGCAAAATACCCTTGATTCATCTTATTGAGATGTGTAGCTTTTACCATCATGCTAGTTAAGAATTTGGAGAATACTCTTAGATCTGAACGTGCATTGTTGGGCCGAAGTGACCTAATATGAAAACCCAAATGATACAACTGCTGGTTTATTTATTAACTAGAATATCAGTTAATAAAAATGACCACACTGAAGCTTAAGATTGATTTTAATTACTGACTTGAGTTATTAACATATATTTTTTTATTCAAATGTAGCATGAAAAGACAATTTATGCATTAAAAATTGATCATGAAAAGTAATAGGCATAAAATATAATACTGTGATATTGCTACACTATTTAAAACCTGTTTTGAGAGTTAATAGACGTAGATGTTTTTAATAAATCATGCAATATGTAATAAATAAAGTGAAAATTGCTTAATCATCTCAAAGAAATACATTAAATAAATAATAAAGCCATATATTGTTACTGCAGATCATAAACAAAGCAGAATGGGTACGTTTTGTATTTTTGTCAAGATGAATGCACAAGAAGATTGTTAAGGATAAAGAATCAACAAGACTAATTCTCGCAGTTATATTATCTTTATCCTCCAAACATCTCATTTGACAAATGAGATGTTTCCCAGTGTCAAATTTGACAAATGTCAAATGACCTTGGATTTAATACAGATGAAAAGATAATCAGCTCTATTCTTAAATCTGAATGTACACAACCAGTGCATGGTAAAAAGGCACACATTTCTAAGCCTATGAATCCCAAAACAACAGATCAAACAGAAGTGGTGTATTCTTTCTTCAGATGTTTTACAGAAAGGCATTGTGTGCATACACTGAACATTAGGCATTAGAATTTTAGAGTTATTCTTTGTAAAAGCAATGGTGAGCTCTATAATGTAAATAAGCTAAGCATAACATAACATTTACGGTATGTTCTTTACTTTAACAAGTTAGTGTGTTTAAGGCATTTTCTAACATAACCTTATGAAACCAGGGCCTGTGAGAGTTCTGTGCCACTGATTTGTAAGAACCCTAAACAGGCTGACAAACACATGATATTAAATTCAATCTGAAATTATCCCAGTGTCAAAACTCATGCCGATTATGAACAATCCCTAAGCAAAACATGTATACATAAACTTCTGTTTATTAATCTCTAGGAGTTTCAGGTGTACAGGCAAACTTATGTGAAATATACTCAGCTGCACCCCTGGCCTCTGCCACACCTGTTCTTTCCTCAACTGATATTTCTCTGTCTGCCTTCCTGTGTCTTCTCTCTGCCTTTATTCTACTTTGGGTGAGTGTTTATGTTGCAAGGTTTGGAGGAAACTGGGAAATTTTATTCGGAGATGAAAGCAAAGCATGAAATAAACCATCAGTGTCTCAAATCTCAGGGGACCACGGTTTCATTAAGTCAAATGTTTTTGTCAGATTAAAAATGACGCAGATTTGAAGAGATTTGCAAAATAGATTTCAGGCGTCTAACTATCTGCCTCTTTTAATGTGTATTTAAACAATTGCTTCACAGCTGCGCACCAGATTTGGAGGAACAGTAAATAAAGAGGAATTAACGAATCACAGTTTTCCATTCCTTTTTGCCTTTTTGTCATGTTCCATTACGTATTATCTTACAAAACTTCTTTTTTTTTTCCTTCAGAAATTGTAATGAACAGCTGATTGCAATTCAATTTACTTATCATTTATTGATACATAAGGATGCACTGTAACGGTGCACTGAGAGGTGCAATAGATCTCAGGCTGTTTTGTGAGTGACAGGAGTGCAACTACACTGTGTTCTTCAGTGATAAACCTGTGGCAATGGTATTCAGTCACAAATATTTATATATTTAAAAAAAAATCCATACAAACTTTCACAAATACATAAAATGAACGAGCAGTATTAACTGTGACCCAAGATTTTAACAAAAAAAAAACCATCAATTTTGCAGAGGAGATGCTTAGGAGTCTATCATTTCTGATGAAGAATCTGACTCCTCCATTAATATCAGTAAAATCTTGGAGCAGCTTAATCCATTCATATTTAGGATCTCTGACAATTTGGAAAATAAAAATAGAATGTAACAACTGTCTTTATGACGTGTTGAAAACAGAATAATTAACACACTGGATTCATGAAGGATTGAATGGCTTTTCCCTGCAGCTAAGCTTTTCTTAAAGCTCTCAGCAAACACACAAACAGACCTTGTACTCTTTTCTGCTTTACTACAGAGTGACTTATTCCAAGAAATAAATTGAAATAGCTTATATGCATAATTTGAACGTGCCATCAGTATTTTAGAATTCATCACAGGTGGTCACATATTAAACAGAAAGGTGAGAGAACACAGCATTTCACAATCTCTGAAGATACTCTAAGATATTTGGGCAGATACACGACACCGCTCTCCAAAATCATTTCAGCAAAGACCCAAGTTATGGAACCTATTTAACATATATTACTGGGCTGCCAACAGTACAAAGTACCCTACACATAACTAATCTAAGTGACTAAGGAGAGTCATAAAAAAATAAGGCAGTGAAGGATGTAATGTTGCTGCAGTATTTTTCAGTCTCTTCAGCTACTGTGTCACATATCCTAATTCAAATGTGTAGAGAGCAAAATTAATACTGTGTAGCATGGAGTATAAGAAACAGACACAAATTAAATGAACATTGCTTTGCTTCATTACCGCATTTAAAACAAGTGCCACGATAACATTTGTCAGAGTTTACATTTAACTAGATAGTTTAAGGCAAAAAGAAAAGCGATTACATATAGGACATGAAGATTACATTTCAAACTCAGATATTTTAATGAAGTGAAACTTTGAAGAGAATATATCATTTGCCACAATTACATATAAATTTAAGTTCTGTCAATTTAAGTTATATTAATTTGACTGTGGTAAAACCTTCAACAGAGTTAGATCTGTGTAAGGTTATTTCTTCCAAAAAAACCAAAACCAAAAAACATAAGCATGAACATTAGAATGTAGGTGAGAGTTTATACAGCAATAACTTACACTACTCATGAAAAAATATGGTATAATGTGACAATACAGATGAAGGCTATTTTAATTTTTTTACAGAAAACATACTTTAAGTCGCTAGAAGTAGGTACAGTCTAACCTGGCCTTGCTTTTGTCTTTCAGAATAAAGTCATCGAGTATCACTCAGATATTTAAATTCCATCAATTTCTAAATGTTGAATTGATGAAATTTTGAGTATACTAGATATTCAAGAAATGCAAATGCTATTTTTCTCATCAAACTGTTCCTTTTATATAGTTTCTACTCCAAAAATCTCTTTATATTTCCATTCAAGGGCTACGACCACCAAGAAACGCCTCTAACAAAAAGTACCTTAAGAGTAACAAAAACACTCTAGATAGCTAGAGTTTGAAAATATGTTTTCACATTCAGCCTTTTGTATGAAGAATATACCACAGTTAGATGAAGTTTTATTTTAAAATACACATATACTAAATACTAAAGAATCTGTAAGCACCATTGATACTGCAGTAATGTCTGCAGCATCTCTCAGTGTTGACCAGAATTGTCCACAACTGTAGAATGTATCTGCATTTTGTAATGGTTTCTTGACTTGTCACACATAGCAAAAGCTAGGCAATCAATACAGTGTTTGAAAGTTCTTTGGTGAGTAAGTGGTTGTGTCATCCTTTCTCTTCAGTGATATAAATATGGCTGCTTTCACAGACACCCTAAAAAATAACATTAGGGTACTCTAACTACCATTCTCAGTTAAGAACAAACACTGCACAGATGAGAGAACGCATGCAGTTATATGATCATGAGCCAAATCTTCTGTAATCTCCCTGATAGCTCAGGAGTTAAATTCATCCACAAAGTGTTGAGTAAAATCTGGTAGAAGCAAGAGGAAATTTTAACAATGAGGTTTCAAAAGGCAGTCCGAGACTTTAAAATAAAATGTGTGTGTGAGCTGACAGACGCAATATCATGTTTGGCATTTGCAAACGGCACTGGCATTTTCATCAAATGCTGAAGAAAAGCGTATGGTGATACACTGATACTAAACCTCAAACCAGTAATTTCTCTAATTTCATATTCTACACAGTACCAGTGTTTTCTGAGTTCCAATGCTACATAATTGAGATAATGAATGTAATTAACACTGTATTTCTCCATGCTACATCATCTACCAATGAGGAAAAATAGAATAAATGGTAAATTAAACAGAAACAAAAGTAGGTTTTGGAATGTCACTTATCATACAAATCTTAGTAGAAAAAGACTATAAAAGGGCTGAATAAATACTTAAGAAAGGTAGGAGGAAATTTATATGCAAAGTATTATATGCAGTACTTAACAAAAAAAGATGTTGTCCGAGTATGGTATTAACCATGTATAGAGTTTAATTTTAAATTAAAGCATTAGGAAAAATCTCCAAAGGTCATTTTGAGTGGAAAGCATTTGTTGAGAATTCTAGGAAACAGTAAAATCTGTTAATAGATATCACAACTGTTATTTAACACTTTGGAGCAGGAGTGGATGTAAATGCACTGGTATGGGCCATACCCGTGTGGGTATGTTCCCTACTCTTTGGAAGCCATTAGAGCTTGAATTACTGATGAGAGATTTGGCTAATGAAATATCTCAGTGTTTTTTGCACATGCTGGAGTTTAGCACACTTTTAACAAAGACACCTGCTCATAACGCTAATTACAGGATCTCAACAGCTGTGGAACAAAAAAGGTTATTTTGTCAGTAATTTCAGTGCTAAAGTTAATTTCCATGAAGATGATAAATGATAAAACCAGGTAGGGAATGTTCTCCTCCCACTTCCCTTGCAAATGAGAGTTATTCTTCTCAAATTAGTGTGTAAAGAAGAAACTTGATCACAGGATCTTGTTAGAATTTGCAAATGTTCATATGCTCACGGAAAACCATTGCATCTGCCTTCAAAGTGTTCATAAACAGACACTACATTACTGTACCATTGACTTTGATATGGTCTGTACCTCCTGCAGCTTGTACAACTGCTAGCTGCAGATTATTACCTTCAGCTACAACTATTTGGAGAGATCATGTGAAACCAGATAAAATACTGTATAATTTCAAGAGTATCTGAGGGGTAAGCAAATGTCTGCCAGTGATTTATCATGTGACAGTTGCTGATAAAAAGCAAATATTATAAGTATTATGGAATTTAATTACTATAAGCTGTTATCATACCACAGCCTGCAAAAAGACTCTCCAGACTGCTGTTATGAGGATACTTCTATGCTCACAAATCAGTTGCAGCATTATAAAATATACAGTTAAATAACTTTTTTCTCCCAATAAAACACACATTAAAGTAAAACCTATTGCCTTCACAGAATCAAACCAACAATGAACTATTTGGTGTTCTTGAAAAGCTCAGAACAACCAACAACAGTGACTTAAGCCAGATCCAGACAGTGATCTGCAGATCAAGATCCTTCTCTATTGCCATGATGCGATTATACATAAATGGTTGCTACACAAGCTAAGTTCATCTGGTGTCTCAAGCTGTCCATATCAATTGCTCCTGCATTTTAAAGTCACTGGGTGTTAACAATGCCTTTTTAAATAGGAAGTGCCATATAAGACAGGGTTGGCAACTACAGCTGAAATCAGCTTTCTCAGTGTACCAGGTGTTTTCACATTCTTTTTTTATGCATGTAATATGCTAGAAAGGACTGTTAACTGAGAGATTGTTTGCATCTAGTGAAGGAAGCTACTGTTTCCCCTCCCCCATTTATATGAGTTTATTTTCAGTACAAGTATTCATGAATATCTGCTGTTTCTCACTGTTGCTGTGTCAGAACAGCCGTAAGATAGGTACTTCACAGAAAGGATCTACATTAACAGATTTCTATGGCTTTTTATCCCTGAATCTAATTCTCATTATACACTTAACCATATGCTCATTGAATCAGGGGACCATGTACTGTCATCATTTTATGTTTAAATACAGTGCTGAATATGTAGTACATTCTAACAGTCAGTATGAGAAAATGGATATGGAAATTAAATATGAATTGTCATGGGTGAACAAACACTGAATAACAGGAGTATGGAAATCACTGAAAGGGATAAGTTTAATTCCCTCGGAAATTTCACTCATGTATTTTTGTGTATAGCATGACAAATTTTTAAAGCCCTGTATTGCCTGTGCATTCGTTGTGCAATCTAGTGTAAGAACAGGCGAACACATCGTGATCGTCTAACAAATTCTGACATATTTAAATTACTAATTGTGTGAACATTTTTTTGAGTGAAAATTATCCACTTTTTCTATCTATCTCTTTTTTATTATTATTAAACTGAGTTTCCAGTTTTAAGCTTGAACAGTACTGGGATCCAATAGTGTGATTGTGTTAATGGTCATGTCCAGCTTTGCTAATTAAACACCTTCCTAAATTTCTTAGTAACATCCAGAGACAAGATTTTTATAACATTTCTAAGCATTAAGAGCAAGAATGGCTTTGATAATCTTATTTCAAACTAATTTAATTGCATATGGTTTAACTCCACACTGTCAATACAAGTTAAACTAATTTTCTTTCAATCTCCGGATAATAAGGCAGTGCCCTGAAGACCTGGTCCCATGCTCAGTGAAGTCAACTTGGATCATGAATGAGAGTGATATGAGCAATGGGATGCATCTTATTCAGCTTCACTGTTCAAAAGGATTGTTTTCTGTTTGATAAGTGCTAGTGCAAGTAACAGGTTACTCATACTCAATATAGTATAACGAAGTCATTTGAACTCAACTATTCCAAGAAATGATACAGGGATTTTATTTTACTGATAAAGTAACTACAGTTTATCTGCCCAAATAGAAGGGAGGATTCACAATATCTGGTTCATAGGTTATAAAAAGGAAGAACTAATACATTGAAGATCCTTTTTAAGAAGTCACTTTAACAAAGTTACTTGTTCTAGCTTAACATTGAAAAAAACCCAAGCTACTACAGTTTACCTACTTTATGTTGTCACACATTGTCCAGAATTAGAGGCATTCTATTTTATCAGAAGCATTTGGTAGTAGCTTAATTTTTTCTGTGGTCATTTTCAGTTTATGCTTTAGAGTTCAGTAAATGAACACCGGGAAGTGGACATAAACCAAAATAGCTCAATTGCTGTAGTCCTATTGCTCATCTAACTTATATTAAACTGTGTGAGAAGCAAATGTCAGATGGAGATTCAGAATGTGATGGGGGTGGCAAAGTGACCACCTAACTCTGTTAATACTGTCCGGCTCAGAATTGTCTCCATGGCATGGAAAATTCCTTTCTGTTTGTGTGTGTGCACTGCATGTATAATAAAATCAGGTTGTGGTGTTCATGCTTTCAAACAAAGCAGATTATGAGAATGGTGTGCAAACTAACTTACAGGGGAAAAATTTCTTGCTTAAATTCACAAATATTATATGACACCACAGTTTACCGATATATACTATGGTTAAAAGGGATGGCAAATAAAAACTTTGACATCACCCATATACTTTCCTCTTTAACTTAGTTTTAAAATGTGAATGTTAACATACATATAATGCATATATATATAGATTTTTTACTTAATTTTTATAGTAAAATGGAAATTTGAGTTATGAAAATTCTTATAGTATCTGACATATTAGTTGACAAAATAATAACTGATAAAAATAATAAAAATTTTAGGAACCTGTAACAACCTCCTAAATTTTAGTTAGCTCACAGCTGAATAAATCAGAAAACAAAGGGTTGGATTAATCGATATGGCCAGTACCTTAAACCAGACTTGTTGATCAGCTTACTCAGAATGTAATTTATCCTTCTTTTTGAAATCTTTAAGAAAAGTGACAGGGAACACACAGGACAGAATATTAAAGAAATTGAACCACAGAAGGGGAGAAAATGTTTTACATTACCTCCTGGTTAGCAGCAGCAAGTTCTTCTTCCAGTGCAGAGACTCTTTCTAAAGAAACCCTCAGACGCTCCCTTACCTAGAAGGAAAATCAGAACGTGTTCTGTAACCTTGCTTTTATCACTAGGCCCTCTATACCCTTCTATCCCAGTAGCACTGTAAGACCGAATCACAACTGTTAAGGTTCCCAGAGATATATGTTGTACCTTAAATGGGCATTTATTGTAGGGTAGAATTATGTGACCAACAGCCTAGCTGCAGTAACTGACTGTGTCTGTTCTTCACCTGATCCAAAAGAAGTTTATTATTTATTATTTTTTAAGAAATTTATTATCCTGATGGAATATCCCTATATACTCTGGGCAACCTGATCCAGTGCCTTACCACGCTCATAGTGAAGAATTTCTTCCCTGCATATAATCTAAATCTACCCCTTTCCAGTTTAAAGTCATCATCACTTGTCCAATCACTATACTCCCTGTCAAGTCCTGTTAGGCCACCCTTTACATACTGAAAAGCTGCAATGAGGTCTCCTTGGAGCCTTCTCTTTTTCAGGCTGAACAAGCCCAGCTCAATAAGACCATCTTCACAGGAAAGGTGCTCCAGCCCTCTGATAATCGTTGTGGCTCTCTCCTTTCTCTCTCTCCTCCTCCTATGCTCTCTACCTTCCCAGAGGTTGCCCTGATTCCTCTACATATCCTAGAAAACTCTGTATCAGTTTCTGCTTCAGTTCACGCCATGATTTCTGTCTCTCACTAGCACTCCACTGATAAATAAGGGTTTGAGTCCTGTCTCAAGAAGCCTGATTTCAACCTCTTATATAGTGTGAGCTGTCAGAGTCTAATTTCTTAATTTCAAATTAAGAAATTTCAACCGTCATCTGAGGTTGAAATCATCTTTCTCACTTCAGTCCTCTTGTCTGTAAGCATTGCTGAGGGACAATATGATGGAGGAAAGTTTCACAAGATGGTGACTGTTAATAGCTGAAATTAAATGCAATGAGTTTGTCCTTTTACTTTACGTCTTCCTAAGGTTTCCTAAAACCTTGTTGTGTTCAAACCTAAGTGTTTAATAAATGAGAATGTTTAAAATATATTTTAAAATGTCTAACACTTGTGTTTGTTTAGAGTAGTGTTAGAATTTGCAAACCAACTAGGCAATGTCACTGAGGAGGTGAGAGCTCCACAGGGAGCTGGAATCACAAAAAGTTATCTTTTTGCCTGTATCACTGTATAACTGAATCCTAGTGGGTTTCATAAGGACATTTTACAGTTTGAAAAACAACACTCCTTGGAAATAATAGGCAGTTGTTTTAAAGACAGTGTAGGAGACACATTTTAAAATGACAATTCAGAAAAAAATAGGTAGATAATTAATTTCATTATTTTGTATATCAAACCATTATGTTCATATAAATCCATGCTTTTCCTTTCTTGAACTTTTCTCAGGCACAACACAGAACAATATCAGCGTGAAACAAAGTCAAAGCTGGAAATTGCCTTGACCTGACTTGCCTTGCCTTCTCTTCTTTTTCCTGTTTTGCAGCTACATAGTTAATCCACTGTCTCTTTTATAACGACCTAAATAAAATTGCAGTCTGATGGCCATTATTTGTTCTCTGACTATAACATTTTCTGAAGAAACTGGAAGTAACTCTGCCTTGACACAGAAGTCTTTTTTTCTTTCATCTGAGCAGTGAAGAACTAATTGAGACTCACATATACCATGGTGACATTGGAAATGTTGCAACTAATTCTTCACACTGAAGAGAAAAAGATCATTAAATCAGTGTTAAAGAGAAAACAATTCTACATTAGTGTTATGATTTGAAGGAGAAACCTACTCCACAGCCCAGATATTGTAACTTTATTATTTTTTTTTTCTGTCTTAAGTGCTTCAAAATATACTTGAGAAATACTACTGAATAAAGATTTTAGTTTTGCTCATGCATATTCCAGAAAAAATACAGCATACGAAGGCCATACTAATGCATTTGATATTCACATATTTTGAATATGACTTTACTCCAATTATTACATATGAATTAGTAATCGTATTGAATTTTTCCTGAACTAAGTTCATATTGAATAAAATTTAATTTAAATAAGGCCAAATCCTTTGAAAGTCGTATAAAAATATATTACAATGAATTTTGTGTTGATTATTCTTCATCTTGACAGGACAAGGGGAAATGGCCTTGAATTGCACCAGGGTAAGTTTAGGTTGGATATCAGGAAACACTTTACAGAAGGGGTCATTAAGCACTGGAATAGGCTTCCCGGGGAGGTGGTTGAGTCACCATCCCCGGATGTGTTTAAAAACCATTTGGATGTGGTGCTCAGGGACATGATTCAGCAAAGGGTTGTTAGAGTTAGGGTACTATGTTAGGTCACGGTTGGACTTGTGATCTTTATGGTCTTTTCCAACCTGAGTGATTCTATGATCCTATGATTCAAATCTATGCTAAAGCAAACAGAACAAATCAAACTAATTTCTGACTCCATCTTGATTTCTGACAGATGTTAGAAAAGCTGTTGTTTTAGCTCACTGCCTTGTTAGTGAAAAAGGAGCAGTAACAACTGCAAAGTATTTTTATCTGATAATTTTTTTTTCCAAAGATTCAATTTGTTTTCTCCATTCTGGAATTCAAAGACAGTGAGTAAAAGTAGTTCACAGAAGTGTTATTTTACTCTAATTGTATTTATTACTTCAAAAATAATGTATACTTCATATGGTATTTCAGTGTACTCTTATTTTCTTGGGCACTAGATAAGAATTTTACTAACCAAGGCTTCACAAAATAAGACTAATCAGATATCACTTGATCTATCAAACGATGCTATAATATGCATTTTTAAATAACTGATTCACACTATGGAGCCACAGACAAAGCAGAAAAGGTTTGTTCTCTCTTTGCTACTGGGTATATCCAACATGGGCCCAGATGACTGTGTATTCTCCTGGCTTTTAAATGCAGCCCTATTATCTTGAAATTTTACATAGCCAGTGTCACTTTAGCACTGCTGTTGGTGCAAATATCACCCATCTTCCTTTGTCTCCTAGCAACCACTTCTCAATTTTTTTTGTGCTGTCAAATTCTTTCTCCTTTCTCTCTGGATCTGCAACCCACAAAGAGCTTTTAAAAACACTTGCACATGCTAGAATTGAATCAATTTTGTTCACAGTGAATAAAAGCTCTCTTACGTACCTGCTAATGAATAAAAAGCTAGTGGTAATGTTGACATGAATTGATCGTTTTTGTATGAAAGAACAGATAGGTATACTTTTCTGCCATGAATTATCTCAAAAGAACCAATGTTTTTCAAACCTTAGATAGGACAGTAAAACCTGGTGGTTGCTTTTCTCTGTGAAGATCAATTAGACATTTTGTCTTAACAAATGAAACAAAAATGAGTTTGGACAAGTTGCATAAGATCACTGTTTACAAACATATGTTTTAAAAGTTGAACCAAAAGTGTAAATCAGAATTGAAAAAAAGCTGCAGAAAAATACACATGTTCAGATAGATATTAGAAAGAAATGAAAGTTACAGAATGTTACAAATAAAATCACATTTTTTCTAGCTTTTGTCCTTTCTGTATTACGTATAAAGAATATGTACTTCCTAACCTACTCTTAAGCTCAATATCCACTTTAAATAGAAGTTAACCTAAGCACGTATTTTCCATTCCATGCTAACACTGCCTCTTCATTTGCTGTATTATAAACTATTCCATGTATATGTTTAATATTCCGTAATATTCCAAAGTGCTCTAACATCTTTCCATTCCATGAATTAAACCAAGGAAAGATATCAGTTACTTAGCAGCAATAGGGAGCCTTTGAGACCTGAAGCGCTAAGAAGTTCAGGGTTGATTTAATGAAGAGACATTTCTGAACAGACCATCTTCCCTGTGAGTATGAAGTGCTCTTTGATAATAAAGGATGTACTACTCATTTTATTTTATTCTAATTTTAGAGCAAATGCTTTGCTTAGTTAGTAAAAACAGAAAACATCACTCGAGCTTAAAATGTTTTCCCAGTAAAAAGATTTAAGAGGAAGCTCTTTTTCATAGTCAGAAACTATTCTTTATGCTATTTTTCTCTCAGTTTGTATTTTTTAAATTTGAGGAGTTCATGTTTTCTCATCAATAGCTTAAAAACATACCAGAGACATAAATTCCATCCATGTTCATTTAGTGCTAAATACGAAAAATAGGGTAAGATTTGCTTGTTTTGAAAAGTCAGTATTACTGACTATGGAAGATAGCTAAAGTGATCTGTATTACAGTGCAGCTAATGGTCATGCATTCCCAAAGATTTGTTTGAATTGATATAAATGTTTTAAGTAAACAACATATATCAAGAATGAAGTGCACAATAAGCATCACAAGGCACAGTAAAGCAAGTTAAAGGGTATATTTTATATACTTTTTTTCCATACTTTCCATACCTTTTCATCCAAAGCCTTGTGGTGCTCAAACAGAGATTTCAGAGCTTTGAGGACCTCAACTTCACTGGAAACTCCTGAGGGAGATTGTGCTTGCCGTTTCACCACTGTCATCCTCAGTGATCTTTCGTGTCTTGAGACAAGGCACTCCAAATGCTCCAGTAACAGCTATTGAATTTTATATAAAACATTATTAATGTCTGTTCACCTAAATGCCTTGGAAACTCTACTACAAAATGCATGGTACCAAATGGTAATTTTCTTGTCAACCTCTTTATGGGAGAGACTACTTGCATTACTGCCAAGATTTCAAGATTCAGAATCAGATAGAATAAGTACAAAATTTGAAAATCGACTCATAATGTAATTGAAAACTCTAAGAAAAGTGAGAACGAAAGATCACTTGACATAGAATTGCTACTTAACTACACCAAGTACGTACTTATAACATTATTTATCATTGTAATTAATGATCATAAGCTATCAAGTAACAACTAAACCAACCAAAACTGGTGTAGAACATCATGCAAAAATATGAAAGCAGATTATACTTTATAAACCTAGATGTAAAATTTTAAATCTGTACTGGAAGATGCTCAACAAAATATGAAAAAGTACAAATAATATTTAATTAATTTAAGACTATTTACACGAGATGCAACCTTTCATGGCATTTGTTTATCACTAACTTGCTTTAAAATGTTCATTATCTCTGTTCATGAGGGAGGACAAACGGTCCGTAAACAATATATTTCAGGTTACTGTAAGTAATTTGTAAAATAGCCTGTAGATAGCCTATTGTAAAAACATGATAATTGTTTGTCATTTTTACTCTAAGTATTTTAAATGAAATGCTAAAATGACTTGATATTGTAGGGATAATTCACAATTTAACTAGGCTTTTATAGGGTTGCCATTACTATTACTGTCTAAACAGAGAAGAGACCTGGTAAGCTGATATTCTGTAACAGGGTAGCTAAATTCATGAATCACAACACTTGATAAATGTATTTCATGGTGTACAATTATACCTGAGCCTTAACTGGAAATTCATAGGTTACATAGAAAATGTTTTATTATTTTTCCTTTGATGTGGTTCTTAAAATAGCTACCATTGCTAATCCATAGTTATTCTCAGCCATGTAATGACCTTTATTGTTACATGAATTAATAAGACATGAAAGAGCATAAACAGAGAGTGAACACATTGTAATTGTAGTATACAGATCTCAAGCCAGGAATAATGTGGGTTTGATGCAGTCTTTGCTTCAAACATGGCTCTCAAGTATGGACATGCAGTAACTTATTATTTTACAGCAATTGCATTATTGGCTAAAAATAGTGAATGATTAATGTTAGTACATGAAGAATTGTAATGACTCCATGTAGTAGTTCACAGAAGAAGGAGGGTATTTTTGCCATTCTTTACTTTTTTTTATACCAAAAGCAAATGAATCATCTGATCCTCCCCCTCTACTCTGCCCTGGTGAGGCCTCACCTGGAATGTTGTGTCCAGTTCTGGGCTCCCTGGTACAAAAAAGAGAGGAATCTCCTGGAAAGAGTCCAGAGGAGGGCTACAAAGATGATAAAAGGCATGGAGCACCTCCCTTATGAGAAAAGGTCGAGAGACCTGGGTCTGTTCAACCTTGAGAAAAGAAGACTCAGAAGGGATCTGATCCACATCTATAAATAAATATCTAAGGAGTGGGAGGCAAAAGGACAAGTCTGGACTCTTCTCAGTAGTGTGTGGCAATAGGATGAGGGGAAATGGCCATAAACAGAAGCATAGGAAGTTCTGCACAAACGTGTGTGGGAACTTCTTCACAGTGCAGTGACGGAGCACTGGCACAGGCTGCACAGAGAGGTGGTGGAGTCTCCTTCTCTGGAGGTGTTCAAGACCCACCTGGATGCCTACCTGTGCAACCTGGGCTAGGGAGCTGCTATGGCAGAGGGTTGGACTCCATGATCTCTAGAGGTCCCTTCCAACCCCTACAAGTCTATGATTCTCCGACAACAGATATAGTTGATTTTTTAATAACTGGAAGTAGTCCAAAGTAACAGGCAGATTTGAAGAGGCCTTTTCATCACAGTGACATCAAGAACTTGATATGGGGATGTAGTAACATTGTAACTCATTTTATATTAGGACAGCTTCCAAACACTTAACAGAATATTTCTGTTCATAATAGAATTTAAATAGTTAATTGCTATCATGAACAGGACAGAATTACCATTGCCATACCATCTGTAAGTTTGCAATTATCTGCAGCTTAAATTGACACTTGTAACAACAGTCTAGAATTACATAATCTTGCCAGCTAATCTTGACCTAATCCTGAGCAAATTTATCATATACATGCTCTACTATCCTAAACAGATTATTCTGGATGGATGATCAGAAAGGAAAATTCTTAGAGTCTTCGATGTAAAATAAAAGTGAGAAAAACTGACTTAGAGGAGAAGAAAAATGATGACCACACGGGATTCTTGATGTGACAAAAAATTTAATGGCAGAAACTATAGCACGGAGAAAAATAGGGAACATGGGAAAAAAATAGTGTCCACCCAGCATCTCTTATTTGAGTTACAGTAGACAGATGATCTTGACAGAGAACCTGAAGTCAGCATAGACAGAAGAAAGATGGCAACCCAACACTGACAAGATAGAAGAGAAGGCTCTGGGTGAGACCTCACCGCAGCCTTCCAATACTTTCAAGGGAGCTTATAAGCAGGAATGAGAGTGACTCTTTACACTGTCTAACAGTGATAGGACAAAAGGGAATGGCTTTAAACTAAAAGATGGGAAATTTAGATTGTGTGTTAGGAAAAAAAATATTTACTCAGAGGATGGTGAGGCACTGGCACAGTTTGCCCAGAGACGTTGTGGATATCCAGTCCCTTGAGGTGTTCGAGGCTAGGTTGGATGGGGCCCTGGGCAGTCTCATCCAGTGAGTGCAACCCGACCAATGGCAGGGAGGTTGGAACTAGATGATGTTTAACCCCTTCCAACCCAAGACATTCTATGATTCAGTGGTAAGAGTGATGAGGAGAAAAGTTAAACAAGGTTTTCATGTATAAGAAGAGAATGGAGCAGCTGGGGAATTTAGGAACTCAGAATTTCTTCAAGGATGAACATGGAGGAGCTTACTGTGTGAGATGAACAGCAGAGCATCCTAGTCCTTTGTACAGCAGCAGATAAAATATTTAACTTCAGGTTAATTTACTGGCTTGTTAGAAACATGCAATATATAAAACCAAACCAGTCACACATTTAATATACACGTGTTAATTTTGCCCTTAGCCTATAATTATCATTTTAGAGATGGCAAATATAAATGTATACACATATTTCATAGTTGTTAAATAAAAGTCCAAGTGTAAAATATTGTGCTGAATTTTTTATCATTATGTTGAATGAGTTGATGTTACAGGTGAGTTTCAAAGCTCTCATGCAGAATTACTTCACTACTTGTGAATATTTCACTTATATTGTTCTTATTCATTCCAGTTACTCAACTAGCAGTGGTTCATTTTTCTGAAAACTAGCTCCGCAGACTCTTCCTTACTGTCAACTCTCAAGAGCTTATTTCTCAATTTCTTATTTGTTGCTTTTCAACGAAAGTCAAGTCTATTTCTCCACAAAATCTGTGTATGTTTCTTACAGTAAATCCACTTTAGCTGACCTCGGAGTATGACTAACCAGCTGTCTTTGTGCCACAGTACCATCAGCCATGCTCAAAGAGAAGAGTAACCAACCAACCCAAGAGTTCAAGAACCTGATGACAAATCCTTGCTCCATCCTCAGCTGAAATTATATTTAAAATTATATTTTAGCTATATTTTCTTCAACTATATATGCACAAAATATACACATATATATTAAAACAAAAATGAAACATCCTCCCTGGTATATCCTCCCTGTTTCCCTCAAAAGGGAAATGTAACTACAGTTATACAACTATGAAATATTAGTTACTATAGTGATGAAGAAAAGGACATTTAAATACATTAAACTGACACTGAAGAAAATGATACGTCCAAGCAACATTTGTATTGAGTGACTGAAGAAAATCACAGTATCTGGCGTGGAGTGGGGAAGGGGAATGGGGAATGCTGAGGACTTTCCCTTTTATTCATCTCAAGAATTCCTATCTCATGTATTTGTGAAGAACAAAACAAAGTTTCACGTCAAAATATTACTGCAAAAACATTGGTAATTAATTAAATTACAAGCAGTTTGTTAGAAACAGCTTTACGCGCTTCTGTATGTTTCAGTCACACACTGGCACTAACAAAGAACACATGCTGCTGAGCATTTTCTGCTCCCTCATGCTGTGTTGTGTTGCTACAGTTGTCAAGTACTCACAGGGACAGGCAGCTTGCAGAGAAAAGATGAAGATCAGCAGCAGAAAGCGGGACAGAATCACCCACGCGTAATATCCAGTCATTGCTATGCTTTTCCTGCTGGAAAGCATAAGCTTGACAATGAATTATGAAATAATGTGACAACTGAATTTTACTTTTATGCTGGGCAAGTTTTAGGATCCTCAAGATCACGTGCTGATAATTTTACTTAAGCTAAATGTGATGGACATTTCTAGAACTCTGACTTCATGAGCACAAAGAATGTTTAAAAATGATTATTTAAAGACTGAAAAATGCTTGAGTGCGTATTTTGTGAAGGAATGAAGCAACTTTAAAATGTTCATTAGAACAAGTAAAAATAGAGACAACTATTACAATACAGTTTACTGTATTTCTCAGATCATTTCCAAAGCACTATGAAATAGAAATGTGTAACTAAATGTCTGTGTAGGTTATCACGTGCCTGTATTATACTAAACCGTCATTACTACAAGAACACTGAACTACAGGTAAAATGGAAAAATGAAATTAAAGCATTCCTTTTAAACAATGATTCAGTAAACTGCAATTAGTTTGACTCATTAGAGTTTGTATTATTATAGGATCTGAATTTTAATTAGTATGAAGAATTTTATCTTAACTTTGTATTCAACAAAACTGTAAACAAAAAAAAATGTTCACAGCAGGGTATTAAACAAAGAAAGGAAAGAATCAGGAGAGAGCCATGGAGAAAAGTAAATAATAGAATATAGGGAAATATAATACAGAAGAAAAGAGATTTGCTAAAATGAGATTGACTTGGTTTAAGGGATTCCTTACGCGAACAGGGCAAACCACTGTTTGAAGACAAATGTCTTTCAAATCCAGCTTCTCACCAATACATGCAAAATGTAATTTCCTTTCAGTCTGTATTTAGAATGCACACTGCTCAGTGACACTCCATCTCTGGTGCAAGCAAAGATGAAAAGCAAAATAAGCAGATAAGGAGTTGCAGATTATCTCTAAACCCAGACATAAAGCTAGTCATTTTCCTCTGAGTCGTTCAGTGGGAGTGGAAGCCCAATTGCTCCCGTGGTCAGCTGGGAAATCAAATAGCTTTACTGGTAAACTACTGGTGATAATCTTTCTTTGAAAAAATGAAGTTATAGCCTAGCTGCAGCTTATGTTTCATGTTTGTATTCCTGTACATTCAAGACAAAAAAAATATGGGTGATCTAAAATTTAATGAAAATATACATAAATGAAATAAAAGAATGAAAGGAAGTGTAATGATCAGGATAACTACACAAAATAATAGAAATGAAGAAAAGTGCTTTTTTAATGAAAATAAAGATTAAAAATATAATAAATATTAGCTCATACAATGTCTAAAAATGCAAACAATTACTAGCTATCAAGTATCAATTGTCATTCTGTTTTCTGTGACACAAGATTTTTTTTTGGAAGAAGAAACATATGAATATAGAAGAGAGATCATAATATTGATTACAAAATAACGTAAATTGTCATAATTTATTTTAGGGAAATAATGCTTTTGCCATTACAGATCCTTAAGAAAAAATTAGACTTATTTGCATGTTTTCAGACTGTAAGAACTCACATCATCTTGTTTAAAAAGAAGGTGCCTCTTTTAGCTTCAGCAATTACTAAACTGATGTAAGTAAAGGACCTCTAAGAAAATCACTTAAGTAAAGGATCTAAACTCTTAATTTAAAAGATATTCTTAGAATTTTACATCAGGGCATCATTTACACAAGGATAAGTTAATAAATAATGTAGGGTAACATTTTAATCAATGAGTGTTACGAAACTGCACTACCTAACTGAAGATGTTCCATGCACCATTCACTGAGGAAATGAGGCAATAAAACAATGTTTTAGCTAGGAATGTTCACTTTAAGTGCTTCAATTCCTGAGGTACTGAGTAAAAAAAAGATTAAAATATTATTAATATTTCATTAATGAGCACAGGTTTCATTTTTCTTGAAATCAAATATTTCTGACAAGTTTGAGAAAAATGTTATGCTATATACAAAAACCATGTTTGATTTTTTTAGAGAGAAGAAACAGATTTATATCAGCATGTTAATATATTTTTATCAGCTGCCAAATCAAAACAGTTTTCCTCATAATGGTATTCTGATTTCATAAGTCAATCCTTCAAACAGAAAGGAGAAAATTGAAGAATACCGGTTCAGATAAAAATAATTTTCAGTCTCTTGGGGTCCCTTCCAACCCCTATGATTCTATGATAACCAAATTAGTACTGTTAAATAATATGCAAAGCACATTGATCTGTTAGGTGATGGCTACCTAGACAATATCAAGAGGAATAGAATCATAGAGTGGTTTGGGTTGGTAGGAACATTTAAGATCACATAGTTCAACCCCCCCTGCTATAGGCAGGGATAATTTCCTCTAGAGCAGGTTGGTCACAGCCCAATCCAGCCTGGCCTTGAATGCTTCCAGGGAGGGGGCCCCACTTACAACCTCTCTGGATAACTTGTTCCAGTGTCTCACCACCCTTGCAGTAAAGAATTTCTTCCTGATATCTAGTCTAAATTTACCCTCTTCCAGTATAAAGACAATTCCCCTCATCCTGCTGTTACATGCCCTTCTGAAAAGTCCCTCCCCAACCTTCCTGTGGGCCCCCTCCGAGAACTGGAAGGTCGCTATAAGGTCTCCTTGGAGCCTCCTCTTCTCCAGGGTGAAGAGCCCCAGCTCTCTCAGCCTGTCCTTGTAGGGGAGGTGCTCCAACCCCCTGATCATCCCTGTGGCCCTCCTCTGGACCTGCTCCAACAACTCCATCTCCTTCTTGTGTTGAGAGCCCCAGAACTGGACACAGTACTCCAGGTGGAGTCTCATAAGAGCAGAGTAGAAGGGCAGAATCCCCTTCATTGACCTGCTGGTCACACTTTTCTTGATGCAACAGTTGGCACAGTTGGTCTCCTGGGCTACAAGCGCACATTGCCAGCTCACGTTGAATCTTTCATCAATTAACACTCCTAAATCCTTCTCCTCAGATCTGCTCTCATGTCATTCTCTGCCCAACCTCTATCTGTGCTTGAGATTGCCCTGACCCACCTGCAGGACCTTGCACTTGGACTTGCAGAACTTCGTGAGGTTTGCATGGGCTCACCTCTCAATATTGTCCAGGTCCCTCTGACAGCATTCCTTCTCTCTATATAACAGCTCCTAAGGTATTTTTGTGTATGTTTTCAAAATCACATTCAATGCTTTTACAGAGGGAGCCTGTTTGTCTTCCTGTCAGCAAAGTCACACTAATCAATATATATACATATGCTCTTGCATTTTTCATGTTGCCTCATGTACTGGCAGATCAAGTTGTCATCTAAGTTTGTGACATGAAAATATTTTTACTATAATATGTGAGAAGGTAATTATAGTAGGCAATAAAAATGCATACTTTAAAGCAAAATTTTTCCAGGGAGCTTTGTTTAAGAACTCTGCTATAAGGACTGACTAGGAACTCAAGACTAGGGTAAGCTGTAAGATGTGGTCCTTTGCCAGAGACCAAGAGTTTATGGGTCTCACAGAATGTTATTCTAGCACATTCTCTCTCCAATGCATTCTACTGTCAAGATTAGCCTGCTTTGGCAGGGGAGTTGAACTAGATGGTCTCTGGAGGTCCCTACCAACCCTACAATTCTGTGATTCTGTGATCTGCTGCTGCAGCTTGGCATAAAACAGCAAATTAGGTCTTGTACTTATTCTGGGAGACACAAACAAAAATTGTATAAAGCCGCTGACACAAAATAAACATATGGGTGTGGGTCTAGAACAAAGGAAAAACTATTGGAAATGTAAAAGGGAACTAGAAAGCAAGAATTGGCTGGATATACTTGGAACCTGACATTTTTGCCACTAACATTTCTTCCTGATCTCCAGTTTGAAGCCTTTTGTGCTTCAAACATTACCTTTACAGTGATACTGCAGGGAGATAAAAGATTGCATTAAAAAGGTTCAAAATAGGAACCCAAGAATCTAGATCTGAGCTTCTTCATTTATAAGTAGTCGGAAGTGCTACCTGAAATAAAGTGTTTCTAGTGAGTCATGGTAATAAGTGTGGCTATGCATGAGAGTGTCCCACCCAGAGCTGGTTAGATGTAAATTGTAGTGGGGTGGATGGAAAGAACTAGTTGCACTCACTTTAGATGTTAGAAAAGACATTTTGTTTCCTCATTGCAAAAGTGCTTCCATGGACTTCTATATATTATTACTTGAATGAGAAGGTCTAATAACAGAAAAAATAAAAATGTAGCAGCTTTTTCTGACAATCTATTAATGCTGTTTTGCATTAACAGAACAAATATCAGCTTGTAAAAGTGCTTCATTATGCACAATGACTTCTTGTTGGAAATCTCTTACCTACTATGCTATGGAGTTTATTGTATTCTGAAGACAACAGCTGTATACCTGGAATGCTGGTCTTTCTCTATAAGCACAGTGTACAGGAGCCTATTGAGGACACCATGACTATTACAGTAGACTGGGAACTTAGTATATGGCAGCTGACAGCCTGGCAAGAATATATACATGAAATGATGGATGACAACATGTTAATGAAAATGCTGGAGGACAGTGTAAGGCATCAGTCATGTCTCTGATTTTTTCTCTCTCTCCTTTCTCATTAACACTATTCTTTATCTTCCCCTCCTGTTTCCTCGTGCATTTCCTGCATTTCCTATATATTTTTGTATGCAAAATCTTTTCATCCCAATGCCTACCTTTGTACTCAAGACAAAATAGTTGAGTATACTATTTTAAACTGAAAGGACTTCTGGTAAGATCACTGTACTTTGTAACTCAGTAATTGGTATTAAGCTCTCCTGGAAAATATCTTAGCAAATTTTCTTTCGCATAATATAAAAAGAACAAAAATGCACAATAATTAAATTTCTTAGTTTGCAAAGAAAGTACTATAACAGAGCTAAATGTGACTCGTAACTTACTCAGTTTGCTTTTCTCTCACAGTTGTTTGATGTGCAACTACCTTTGACTAGGGGGCTGTCATGGTATTTTTCTTTCTCTGAGCTACTTATTCTATCAGACTCATAGTAGGTGTGAATACAAACCTGGTGTTCAGTGAGCTCTGTAGTGAAATGGAAAAAAACTTTCTGCTAGGTAGTTTTGTGTGCATTCTTATGAAGAACTTATAATGATCAAGAAGAATATATTTAAATTCAGTATGCACTATTTTTTTCTGTAAATAAAGGCAAATGTAGGTATTTTCTGTGAAGGAATGCATATATGGAGATTACCAAATGGGTATCATTGTCTGGGCATTTATCTTAACCATATCTTCATCTTCAGAAGTTTGTGCTAGAAATTAATACAAATTATTCTCTTATCTATGTAACTTTATAAAGTTGACTTTACTAGTTTTCCATTAAACATTAAAATAACTGATATAAGTAACAGATACTGAAAATTTAAGCAGCTTTAGAAATACATCAGAAACACATGGATGAGATTGCTTTCTAACCTAAAGAATGCACTGCAACTCCCATGTTCTTCTTCATTAATTAATTCTATTTTTGTGGGATTCATTTTGTACTATTCATATTATGTAAGAGTCATGGGAGGAAAAAATAGATATCATCTGTGCTTCACATCACATATCTCAACCTTAACACATCTAAGACTTTTACATTAAATGTGATAATCTCTTGCACCTTTAAGCTAGCATGGAAGTAGATGAAGTACCACTGTCTCTTTGTAGACATGTCTATCACCTTTCCATCTTTGGATTTAAGGAGTTTGTGGCACCCTGGTGTTGTATCTGGACAGCAAAAAGGATGAAGAAAGACTGTCACAATTCTTTTGTCAAGTATCCTGCTAGTAATCCTTCAGAATGCCAATCAAGCAACCTGGGAAAGATGTTATGTGAGGCACAAAGCACTCTTAGAATAGTGAAAGGATGAAAACAGAAGAGTTGCCCAGAGCATAGAAGAATGCAATATGCGTATGATAAAAAATCTTTGGCGTTTAGCATCTCTGAGATCTGTTCCAGAAGGCACTATTGTGGATTCTTGGCTGCAGACAGAATAATGGCTTTTTTATTGAAGCAGAACATAGCAAATTTAGGGGTGAAATCTTGTCCTCACTCCGCTGTATCACAAATGACAATTACTTCAAGGATCACAATGGTTGCATCTAGACTAAACAGTGTAGTCACTATGATACAGGTGGCAGCCTTCAACTTATCCTTATTCAGATCCAATTCAAGGCACCACGGAAAGATGTGTGTGCTGTACCCCCACCCTTTGCTTTGAAAAGAGATGTAGATCTGTGCAGGTTACTTATGTAGGACTTGGGTCTTGGAAAGGTTAGTGAGTCTCTTGCTTTAGAAAGCATTAAAACTGAATGTACAAACCTTGCTACGTACAAAATCTATCACACAGTCATTTTCTGCAGGTCTGTAGCACAGTAGATACATCTCATTACTTAGATCCTGACAAGCCTCATGTACTTATTGAAAGGAAGGCAAGGAGTTTTGTCTCCTACTTTATACATACATGATATCCAGAAAAGGTCTGCTGTACACTTACTCTCGTGTTGTTTCTTTCAGCTTTCAGTTCTGAAATCTCCTCCTCTTTTTCAAGCAGCTGTTCCCTACATGCATTTAATTCTTTCGTCAGTGCAGCAAATTCCTATGGAATAAAATTAAGTGTGAAGTTACTCAAGATGTAAACACAAAATTAATCAAATCTGTATGCATTCTACAGTTTTAGGATTTACATAATATTTAGAAATCAACATAAACTAAAATAGCATATGCAAACACAAACACTTGTCAAAAGCTTTTAAAATGATGCATTTTTCATTGAAAACCTAATAAATTTAGTGAAAAGTACATATACAAACACAGGCAGAGTTTTAGAAACAAAAACGAGTCTGAGATTATGACAACATCCCCTATACATAAATTATTAGAACTAAAGAGTAAGAAGAACACGAATGGCCTGGTGAAATTCAAATCAGTGCATTTGGTTCACAAGTTCTTTTGCCTTTCCATTACATGGCTATTGTAATACAGTATAGGATAGAAAATCTATGGAATTCATTGATCATATTCTATCTGGTATGAGATTAACACAAGCAATATGTGCACTGCTTAAAACAAAAACGAAACAAACATAAAACCACCCAAGTAATTATTTTTACTTGATACTTGAATTTAACTACTGAAATGTACTTGGGCATCACAGTGAAAAACTCGAACATTCATATTTGTTAGCTTAGAATGAGTTACCTACGAAATAACAACATAAAACGAAGCACAATTTTAAGTTGCTCCAGATGTTGTGTTAGGAATGCAACTAAACAGTGCTTACAAAACAAATAAATATCTTAATATCACCATCGTTTTTCTTTTCTTCAAAAGTACACATAAAAATTTATGTATACCAATGGCAGTCACAGATTTAACATTAAACTCAATAACTAGAAGGTTTCAATCCAATCCAAAATGGCTAATTTTATCCATAACACTGAGAAGATTCTGTGTCTCATGAAAACAGTGAAGCAAACAATGAAAAGCATTCGAAATATGTAATCATGCACCAGAAAGAAAAGGTGTCCAGATGAGCAGCACTGTTGCTAAACAAAAGTATATACATATTTTAAAATTTTAAGTTAATTGACTAAAATAATTAATAGCTGTTAAAACAAGTCATGAGCAGCCAGGATTAAAATGCCATAATTCCTAATTCCCCCAAGAAGAAAGAAGTTTAAGAAAAACAAAAAGAAACAAACAAAAAAACATGTCTAGGTGGTTTATCAGCTGGTAGGATGAACCTGAGTCTAAATCTACTTCTTTAAGACAAAAGCTAGCAACGATCTCAAAAGAACTTGGTCTGCTGTCTCCTTTCAAGTTGTGGGAAGCAGCTTTTATCCAATCTGAAGTGCTTTTCAACAGAAGTTTTGTTGGTGCTCTTAGGCTCCTTCTGCTTTAATCAAATCTAGAAATAGTTAATTGCATGTTATTGATAATAATGATATTGCATTTTCAATTATATATATATATATATATAAAATAATGGTAGAGTCCCTGTATTGGTTTTGGAAATGAGATTTAAAACTCTGCTCACTTTTCAAAAGTAGCATTTAAACTTTTGCCTTTATATCTTACTTTAAAAAGTAGAAGTGTTGTTCTGTCTAGAGTTTTGTTTGAACTCCTCAATTTTGGGTTGCAATTAATGACGCATACCAAGTGAATATGCCATGTTTAATATAAGCCAATGATCTCAGGTTAGGTCGAACTAGAATTCTAAAGCAAGAAAATACATGTGCATTCCTTCTTTTATATTCTTATAAGATAAACTTCATAGGGCCATAGTGTGGATCTCTTGTTGCTAATACACACTGCTAATATTATTAGTATAAGTAGTAGGATAATATTTCAATTTACCACTTTTAATTTATTTATATTGTTTTAGTTGGAATTTAAATAGATGTTTGGTGTTGCTTCAGCATCTGGATGGATGGAACAGGTGGTGAAAATGTCAGCAAGGATCATCTGGTGACTTATGGGTCTAGTTACAAACTACTATGAGGAAAAGGAGTCTGCTAACATGCTTTTGTTGTTTTGCTTGGAAACGGAGAAATATATGAGTTTATAAAATTGTATATTCTTTGCTGTGAGAAGACAAGCTACTACCAGCAGTATGATCCCTAATGGTTTGGCCAATATAATCTCAAATAATTCAGTTTTTGAATTTTACTACTTTGTTGAACAGTATGGATTTTATTCTTTGGGAAATTTAAGCTTTCCCTTGCTTAAAAACAATTCATTAAACAAACTATTCTCCCGGAATTTGATACTTAACCATTTCCTCTCAGCCTCCAAATATCTTCAGCACATACCCATAATATTACTCTCCATTTTGGCTGGGCAGTATGCATCTAGTACCTTAGACCTCTTCCTTCAGTCGCTGACACAGCTCCTTCACACCTTTTAATTATTCGGTTGCAACTATTCTCTGAAATTCCTCTATCAGGAATTTACAAGAAGAGTCACCTCATCATATCTCTGGAGCTGAAGTGGTCACATTGCTCTTTTTTATCTGAAGGACTAGTGGCTGTTCCTGAATCAAGAGCTTTGGCTTCTCTGAAATGAACAGTGATAGTATTTTTCTTGTTGTTTGTTTTGTGTTATAAGGGGAAAGTCTCAAAAATTGAGTTTGCCCTAGAGCTTTACAAATTACTTCTGTCACGTCTGCTTTGACAAATTAACAACTGTGATAAAAGCTCACAATAACTTGCTTTTCAATTCATGCTTTCATAACTACAAGTGAAACCCATTTTAAGTATACCCCCCCTTTCAGCCCAAGGTATCCCTGAGATATGACACTGTGATGCTCCAGAGAACATGGTTCTCCCACAGGTTAGAAACAAAGCAAAACATATTTTTGTTTTATCCAGTTACATAATAAACAATATGTGATGATAACAACCTCTGCTCTTGCAATTTCCCCTGATATACACAGGGATCAAGGGAATACTGTCATCTGGAATTATTGTTCACAGTCGAAATCTTGCTTGGTCAGTCATACTTTGCAGGCCCTCAAGGAGGGATCTGTTGCATAACTAATGTGACTTGACATGTATAAATGCACTCTTAAAGCTTATGTAGAAGTTGTTGGGATATAAAGCTAATTAAGAAATAAAGAGAATCAAAATGATGAAAATTACTCAGTTGATTTCACTGGTCTTCTATTATAAAACTGTAATAAGACACTTTTTTCATGAGAAACAACAAAAGGAAGTATTTTTTTGCCATCTGAATAAACATAATATTGGGGCCTATTTTATCTGATGGTTTCTTTACTGTCTTAATAGTTGAACTTTAACAGTCTGACTGAAAAATAGCTGACTCAAAATGACAGCCCTTCATTTATCACATGCATATCTTTGAAGAGAGGGCAGACGCCTCAAAAACAAATTCAACGGAAATTTGTGACCACTGAAAGGACAATTTGGCATTACAGATCTGAAAGTCAAGGACTTCCCCTGGTGTAGCAGCTGAGATGTAGAGCACAGGCTTGAGGGTGCCCAGGAGAGGGGAGGACCACAGGGACAGGCAGGCTGACAGGGCTGCCAGATGTGCTGGCAGCAGGGTTGTGTGGGGAGGCATCCTGCACATCCTTACATTACATCTCTGCCTCTAGGGGTGACTGAACAAATGCTGTTTTCTCTGCTTATTTTTCTCAGGATAGGTTTACACGGTTCATTTTTTCATGGACTAATACACATAAAACCTATATAACAAGCCTCCTAGGTGAGGGCATGTCAGAGAAATGAGACTTCAGAGTAGCAACACTTGATTGTTCAGCTTGTGAGTACAGTCCAGTATGGTGTGAGTTGAACTCAAATGAAAATGCAAACAGCCTCTCATCATACACACTCCTCATGAGAGAATGAAGACATTTTGTAACCCCCTCTCTCACCCTAACCTCCATTAAAAAAAAAAGAAAAAAGAAGAAAATATGCAGTTTCAGAGACGATGGGGAGTATCCAGCTTAAAATCTGTTCCTCTGGAACTACTGTCTTTTAACCATGGTTCATTTCAGGATGAAAGAATGCATAGAGGAAGAATGGTTAGGCTTTACAATTTTTATTTTGCATTCAACGCTATCTGTGTAGACAGATTTTCCTTCCTTTATTTAAAGGTAATTCACTCAACAAGAGAAATTACAATCAACAATTCTTTGGGAGTTTTAACCTTTCATTTATTATGCTTTAATTCAATTTAATTTTCCTAAGTGGTACCTTATTTCTTTTCTTATTATTCCTTCGCTGGAAATCTTGCTAAGAATCTCCATGCTTTTTAAAATACCAATGATTTACTTCAGCCACTTCACCACTACTAGCAGAGAAATTTCAAGATTGTTGACAGCGATTAGCAAAAGACTACAAAGCTCTGGATGAAGTTCTCTGTTTATCTTACTAGAGAAGAGCCATAACAACAGCCCTTGATTCTAGATTAGGTTGAATGTTACATTTTAATATTTGGGTTTAGTGTCAATCTTCAGAAATGTGGATATGGCCACATCATATGGAATAAATGAGTCTCTAAAACGAAGTTTGAATTAATCTGTTTAACTCACACCATTGGTTCAGACAGGGAAGGTGGGGTGTTACTAGGTCTTACTTAGCTTGTTTCGAACATGCTTCAAACTACCCAGGAATTACCAATGTGTGTTTGGTTTATTTTGCGGCACATGAGAAGTATGACTAAATGTGACAATGTGAGAAACTATTAATTCACAGAGAAAAATGAAGAGGAGGAGATTTCTGTTACATAAGAGAAAATTAACTCAGTAACACAGTGGACTTGTGAACCCACACTCCATTTTTATTCAGAACTGTGGGCATTGTCTGAGTTTCTGAAGTATACAGATACACACACAGAAGCACACAATCAGTGGTCCTTGGAAGAAAGAGAAAAGAAGTTTTTCGGGGTTTTACAGCCAGTGTTAACATCTGCAAGAGCAAATATCAACACCTTACTGAGCAGAAAATGGGATGAGAACTGTTACATAGCTCTCCACCAAGAAATAATTCCTCCTTTAAATGCTCAATTGAAACTGCATCATATTTTGAACTAACTCCTGCAAATATCTTCTTATGCAACCACTTCTTTCTGGGTAGAAGAAACCATCTCATACTAATACAGGCCCTCTGTTGATGACTTACTATTGTGAATGGAATATTTACTATCATGACTCTGGTCCTAAATTAAATTTGATGTAATGGATATTCCGAGCAAAAATAAAACCCCATTTATCTTTCATTACCTAAGAAAAACTCACATATTTTTTTTCTACAAAGTACCAGAAAAGAATAATAAGGCACAGCAAAGGATTACAATTGAGTAAACGTACTTCTCACTAAGCCCCTTAAACAAATTAAATTAGCTCAGATACGTATATATATATTGTGGTGTAGTTTCACAGCACATGTAACCTAGCTTTTTAAAAAATGTTATCTAATTTCAACAAATATATCATGTTACTTTCATGATTTTTAGAAGCATGAGTAACTCAAAAGTTATTAAAAAATATATTTTAAGTCACCCAAAAAGAAACCTATTTGATATCTGTTTAAATATTAGTTCAGCTGACAGTGCTTCAAGATAAAGACAATGGGAAGAACATACAACTGTCAGGACTTGTGTTGCATCCTGCCTAATCTTCCTGCTGTAGGACACACTTGCCATAGTGAAGCCAAAGGGGATCTCCTTAGCAAATGACCATTGTGGCAATGGTTCGATTTATTTCAATTATTTTCTTACTTGGGGTTACTTTGAGAACAAATGTTTACACAGGGGACGTAAGCATAAATACGACATGATAAAATCTTCAATCTAGGTCAGTAATAATACAAAGGCAATTCATGTTTGTAGAATTACTGTTAAGAAGTAGTACAGCCACAAGTAATTACCCAAGTCTCACATCTTCATCAGTGCTGAAAAGCTGAATAAAAGCCTGTATTCCATTATTTCCCAAATCAGCCCGCAAACTTGTAATTTAAAAACATTTTTTTTATACAACATCAGGTAAAAAGTCTTCAGTTGAGACTGAGGGTTAATTGTTCTTTAATGGAAAGTTGCTGAATGAGGTATGGGGAATTGACAAGTGGTGCTCTATATTTCTTGTTGTATACGGATCACTAAAATGTATGCTTCCTGAAGAATGCCAGTGTGTACTGATCTATTTAAACAAAGCTAGGTTTCAAACTTACAGCAACAGTAAAACAGAGGACAAGGAAAAAAGATGCAATATAATCAACAATGTATTTTCACTTTTTTACACAATATTTCCTTTCTTCTGCAATAATCATTTAATTATGGTAGCAGATGTGATTTCACAAAAATTATGTCATGTTCAAGACAGTGTGTGATAATAATTCAACCTTCCTTATTTGTTATCTTTAATACTAAGATACGTAACGTCAGACTTCAAACAACACAACAGCCTCCATCTGTAAAAGAGTAAACGTTAAAAATATAGCAAGTTTTAAATATTCTTTTTAGTTGTTATGATGTAGCAAATCCAACTATACTCACCTAGTGTCATTCTCTCCTACTCATGTACAAGAATGAAATTAGTCTTTTTTTTTTTTCCCCTAGAGAAAGCAAATTTAAAGATGTCTTGTTTTGCAGTTTATGATAGCCAGATTGGTTCAACTTAGAATAGGTACTACAGTGAAGAACAGCAAATTCCCGTCTTTTGAAAATAACTATTGTTTTCTATGTGCTATGCTTCTTTCTGACATGAATATTGAAGCACAGAGGATCTATAACCAAATTAAACAGCCATTGAGTTACTATTAAAGGATGAAGTAATACGTCACTGGCTTGTAATTATGGCGGGCAACTTTAAACACCTTGCATGCTATAGATAGTATAGCATGGAAGTACAGACTGGATTACAATGTGCTTTAATTACTTGTATTTCGGAATGTTCTAACACATGCTATATTTTGTGGAAGTATTACTCATGCAAGATACTACATTTACATGCTTTTCAGAAGTGTTGTTAACTTGAGTTGTAGTGAATCTTTCTTCAAGTCATGCTACTGAAGTTTGGAAGTGAATGAGCTGTTTAATAAAGGAGATTGCACTATCAGATTCCATTCAATAGTAAATGCTTTGTTCCACAGATATTCATATTCATTTCTTCCAATATAGTTCTGATATAGTGCTGCAGACTATATCAGAGTATATTATTTTACTTTTTAACATTGAAGTTATTTAATAGAGTATGTCTTGATGATTAACTATTGTACTGCAACAAAACTGATGACAACTTACTTTTACGATTTATTTACTTACGATTTACTCCAGAGTTAAGAAATGTACCATATATACAATAAAGAAAAAAGCAAAATGACAGATTATGACTAAATAATAAAATAATTTTCTAAGGGACTGATGACAAAGTAAAATAGGATTAACTTTATTCCAGCAGAGGAGAAGAATATTTTTGTATATATTTAAATATTCTTAAATGGTACCAGAGAAATAGCATAAGCAAAGAATAAATTTTTGTATTATTTACAAGACTACCCATTGCCAACAGTTTTATGTTATACTTATAATCCTACACTTTTTTTTTTTCAAAATTAAAATAAACATGAAATTATAAAGGAAAACTCCCTATCTAACACAAAAATCATTGAAGTACTTGTAGATTGTACAATGGCTTCAGCATAGAAACTCAAACATACAACTCTCAATTAGAAGGCAGATTGAGGTCAGTACATGGCCTTAAGAAATAACCTAAAATAAATCCTGACAGAGGGAATAGATGAAGGGTGACTGTAAGATGCAACGCACACTTACCAGTAAACAGAACAGCCCTTCTCTCATAATGTTGGTAAGGAATCTTATTTTGTTGCCAAATCGAGCTTACAACTCTGGTTGATTTTTAGTATGTCTAATGTATGTTCAAGCTCAACTTTCTTAGCTTTGACTTCTTTCTTGGCACAGCGTCTTGTTTTCTTCCAGGCAAACTTGACTAAACACAGTGTGACCTTTACTTCTCTCTTATTTAGGGGGAACATACACTGTTGTGACACTTGTCTCCTTCCCTTCATCCTCAGCATTTTCTCTGGGTAAATCTTATCCCTGATCACTAATTCAGCTATTAATAATAGGTCAGCAAGTCAGCTATTCTGATTAGGAACAAATCCTTCCTTTCACAGCAAAATTGTACTCTTTCCTCTTCATAGTGCATTCAATGACATTCAATCATTTAAAACTTTGTATAATTTTTTTTTTAAAGTTACTCTATAAAATCAAGTCAAAATATCTGACGTTTTGGATATTTCTCCCTCTCCTATTTTCTCATAAGTTGCTCACAGTGAAAAAAATATATATATAAAAAAAGAGGAAGAAGATAACATGTACTTGCTTAATTTGGTTATTTTGAATAGCACTCCATAAACTTTTGAATGTTAGATACAGTTTAACCAATAACTCTTTAAAATAAAAATTTCAGATTTCCTTTTTTATCAGATAAAAGAATTGTCAACAAAAAATGAGAAACAAATGTAGAAAATGACCTCATGAATTAACAGATCTCTTTACCTACACCATATTTGACCTTTTACATGCAGTCATCCTCCTGCCAGTCTACCTGACTCTTCAGCATGCCAGATTTTCAATGTATTTTATCTCACCTCATTTGTGTTGTATGTTGGAAAAAAATCTATCTTCAAGAATATTTTTTTTCTTTGCTCACTGAAGATGTGCAAAGAAGAAAGTACATCTAGGATGTGACTGAACCAACACGCTTTTGGGTTGGACAAAACCTAACAACTTAGAATTCTTTGTTTTTCTAAATAGATCTTCTATTAAGTGAATTGAATGAATAGCCTCATCTGTCTTAGAGATATTTATTCTTAGTCAGACTGGTCCTAGTCTAAGCTTATCTGAAAGAAGTGAAAAAAATCATGGTTTTAGATTTCATGGACCAGTTTACAGTTGGTATTGCTGGTGGCAATAATCTTCAAAAAATTCTAGGAATTATGGAGTAGTAGGAATTATCCCACTCTTACAGGTGCTAGTATTCTAGTGAAGCAGTATGAGGCAGTTTGGCTCCTGCAGGAGATGATTTACCAGCCAGGATGAATAAGAGCAAGTCCAAATAAGAATATAGAGAGTGTTTACATCTTACCTCAAAGAGGGAAGATGGAATAAATGATATTTAGAAGATATTTCTGTTTTTTGAGTCAATGACAATAATAAATCAATCAATATATATTGATTCCCTAATGTGAATTATACTGATTGATCCTTTAATTTAGATTACTGCAATATATATTTACTTTTATGATGGATTGGCATTTACACATAACTCTTTCTTGGTCTCTCTACTGGAATTAATTTAAGCCATAGATTTCATTAATCTGCTTTTTATTTCATAAGAAATCTAAGATACAAAGTGTTTGGTTTTTAGTAATGCTTTATCAATCGTTACATTAAATCTTATACTGATTTACCAGCTCTACAGTTGGTCAAAACAGGTATTCAATATCCAAAAAGTACTAATATTTACCTTAAGAAAGAATTCCAATTTTGCTCTTTCCAGCAAGCTGTAATGGAACATTCACTTTTTTTACACACATGGGGAGTAACATTAAAATTTGTTCAATCTTTGCTTTACACTCTTTTCAAGGTAAAAAAAAAACCTGTTAACAATGTATTTTCAGTTAGTGTATATTACTGAGACAAACTTTTAAAACTTCAATAGAGAAAACAAGGTAATTGGCTGCAGATGTTCTTCATAAAGAAGTATTATCAGTTGTTGATTATTGACACAAACATTGTACTGAGAAAAAAACATACAACATACAGATGCCAAGATCACAAAATTAAGGAATGAAGAAATTGCACAATCAACAAAGTTATCACTAGTCTCTGTTCCTCACTAAAAAAAAAAATACTTAAAATTATGTTAACATTTAGACATTAGCAATGTCCTCTCTATGTTGTCACCTATTAACTAACGATTTGAGATCTTTTTTGTAAGAATATAAAAGATAACTGATGTAAAACACAGCAGCACTTCAACTCTGGAAATGCAGTGAGTAGGTATCTTTTTTTCTCTCTAAAAAGAAAAGCTGATAAAATATGATTATGATTGAAAAATAAATATTGTCCTGAAGACCTTTCTTGATTTTGAGTCAGCAAAAATAATATAGTCCTCTTCATTCAAGAAAAATGGGTAACTAAATAATAAGTTTCAATTAACTGACATTCTCACTGGTGTTGATTCACACGCTGTGTTCATGAATGGATACAATTTATAAATTATATCTTCAACTCATAGCGTACTCATGGGCTATGAGAAGCAGTTCTAGAGCTCTGAAGGACTCTGGTGATTGCAGTCAATAAATAAATAAGAAATTTACATAAAAATAATGGCAAATCAGCTATAAATTTCTGAGCTGTCCACTGGATGGATGGCCCAGAGGCTGATGTTGCTCAGCACCTAAGCAGTTTGTGCTTCACTGTCCACATCTTGTCATTTAGCCCTTCAGGCACAAAATTACAGAATCATAGAATAATTTTGGTTGAAAAAGATCTTCAAGATCATCAATTACAACCACTTAACACTATCAATGCTACAAACAAACGATGTCCCTAAGTGTCATAACCACAAATCTTTTAAATTACCTCCAGGGATGACACTATCACTTCCCTAGGTAGCCCCTTCCAAAGCTTGACCAGCTTCTTCATGAAAAAATTATTTCTAAGATCCAATCTAAATCTCCAATATAGGAAACTTGAGGCAATTTCTGTGTCCTATCAATCGTCATCTGAGAAAAGACACCGTCCTTGCTACAACCTCCTTTCAGGCGGTTGTAGAGAGTGATGAGGTCTCAGTCTCCACTGGACTATGCAGCACCAGTTCCCTCAGCTGCTCCTCAATATATCTTGTTTTTTAGCCCTTTCATGGGCATTAATGCTCTTCCCTGAATGCATGCTAACGCCTCAATGTCTATCCTGTTGTGGGGCTCAAAACTGAACGCAGTACGCAAGATGCAGTCTCACTACTATCATGTACAAGGGGACAATCACTTCCCTAGTCCTGCTAACCACAGTTTCTTACACAGGTCAGAATACCATTGGAATTCTTGGCCTCCTGGGTACACTGCTGGCTTGTGTTCAGCTGGTTGTTGACCAGCACTCCCCACAGTCCTTTCCTGTTGGGCAGTGGTCATTTCAAATCCTTCTTCAGCTTTCTCACGACATGTCTAGGCGATGACTGGTGGTCAGGCAGCAAAGGTTCCCATCAGCCTTCAGCATCATGTTCTGAGAGACAGAGACTGTCTGGCTTTGCAAGCAGAAGGAGCAGATGGGGTGATGGCCTGGGCAGAGTCACTTGTTCAGAGGATAGGTGGCAGGTGTAGCTCTCCTCTTTTCTCCCCTCACAGTGCCAGCATTTTGCCAGCAAGGCAGCTGAGTGGGAAGGATTAAATCAGTGGTGGGCAACCCATGCTGACTGCTCACACCTCCTGCCCTCACTCATCCAGGAGATCTTAGCCAGGCATCAGGAGCGGAGTGGGACGCAAAATCAGGGATATGAGCTGTGTCTGCCACAGCTGCCTTCCCAGGAGCTTCAGCCCCTTCTGTCTTCTTTTCCCACACACAGCTTCCCCAGCCCCAATAGCCCTCCACTTTGATGCTTTCTCTGTGATATTATGGAAGATAGCATGACTGCTCAGGCCTCCCAAGGGCCTGATCTGGTCCCTCTCCACAGCTAGGAGCTCAGGCTGGAGCTGTAAGCCCACTAAAAAAAAAAAATTGCAGGAAGAATTTGGCAACAGGGCCCATCTTCCCTCCCATCTTGTGATAGCACTGCCAAGAGTGGCTACCCAGGAGCTCCCAGAACAGGAGGAGATTTAATGAGATGCCTGGGCTCCTCCAGCTTCCCAAACCTCACTGTCATTGCCCCACAGCACAGACCCCAGCTTGACCTGGGAGCCTCTGACCCTGTTGGCTCTGAGCGGGCAATAGAGTTGACCAGGCAATGGATATCTGGATATATCTTAGGTATCTTTTAAAAATACTTTAAAACAAATTCTTGTATTAGTTTCAGATACATAATTATTTAATCAAAATTATTACTTAAATGGTTGATTTATTCTTCACCTTTCCTATGTGCAGTACTGTATTTCTGTTTGTCTACTGATGATGTTTCTGTCCTGTTTCACTTATATAATCCAGAATTTACTGAAAAGGTGTGTTTTACAAATTAAATATTTTTATTATCTGAATACTGTCAAAACTTTTGAGTAGAAAGGTAAATGGATATATGAACAGCTTTTCTTTATTTTCTTCTTCCAAGAATATTTACTTGTAGTTTACTGTAAACTGAAACATTACTGATTCTGTATGGTTGATCAATAAGCTTCTACAACTAAAGAAGCATGGAGAAGGTAGGCAAGAATTACATGCTTACAAAGCTCACTGAAGAATGTAGAAGTGGCCACTGCTGTCATACAAGAAGCAGAATTTATCTCAATACCAAGGGGGCAGAGGGTGGCCTTTATATAGTTGTATCACTTAAGCAGGTCAACTGGTTATGTAAATGACCTTAACCTAAAATAATCAATGGAAAGCATTATGCTCCTTCGCCAGCCAGCTAGACCAGCATGAGTGAAGTGCATATGTGGCTATAAGAGTACAGAAATAGAAAAACCATCAAAATGAACTTTGAAGAGAGTAAAGAGTTTGAGCTAGCTTCTACCTGCTCACTGGAGACATTCAAAGTCATGATGGTGAGCACACAGAAACACATTTCAACTGTACATGGCAATTGCTTTATTGTGCTTGTCTTGCGATTTCAGCTAGATCACTTCTCTAAATCAAAATCCCATGTACTTTTAAACATCTTCAAATAAGTAAATATCATATTAGCCATTGTGTGGAATACCTAAATGAACATAATCAGATAGTATTGGGATCTGAAATTCTGAGAACTAAGCAGTAGAAATTCAATAACTTTCATAGATTTCTTCACTTGTTTAGAAACTGAAGATACTATGCAAGCATCAGTGGAAAATATTAATTTATGTTCAGGTTCAACTAAAATGACATAACTGCATTATAGATACAGCCAGAGCTTCAAACTGAATAAAACTACTATTCTGAAGGACAGTAAAATGTTTCCAGAAATTTCAACTGTGTTGTCAAACCTCTTTGGAGTAACAACATATGAATGACTCAGACTCAAAAGCTTTTCCCATGAACTGAATTTTTGTTGAGTTGAAATAGGTTTCTATGGTAGCAGCAATGCAAAAAATGATTCCCTATGGCTTAAAAGTGCCAGGCAGCAGCAATGCCTCTAGCACCTACTGCACTATTTTCAGTCACAAAAAGAATTCATGCAGGCACCCAGATGACAATGTACCTCATTAGCTATGCTCTCCATCAGATCTGTTGAAGCAGCAAGGCTAATCAGGTCTGAAAGTAAGTCCCTCACAGTAGTAAATCTGGCCAAGCTAGACCTCATATAGCCTTAATGTTTCGGGAACTCTTAATTCAAAAAAGTTGTCTGTATCTTGATAACTTAAATCAAGTAATCTATCTAGTTGGGATTCCTCTACCTCAACTTAGAAGTCTGACATCATGCCCCTCTCAAAAGTTCATCAGACTTACAAGTCTAAACCAGTAAACTTTCTTTGAAGGGACAAGATCTAAACTTTCACAATTTCACAAATAGAATTTGTGCTTTTATGTCCTCTGAAAATGTTAAAAAACAAACACATAATCCCACACGTACTTAGTTTTGGAAATTTCGCCATCAACAGTGTAATGCATAGAAACACTTTCACATTAAGATCAAATGCATGGCTCATCATCTCTGACTGAGCCAAGTAAAAGTGCATAACTTTCCCATTCAGTCCTTATGCTCTAAAACACCATACATGTAACTCATTTATTTCACATTCAGTGATTTTTATTAACTTCCACCAGTATGCCTAGAAACTGTACCTGAGGTCTAATATTTCATTATACTGCAAGGTATAAAAGGAGAGAAAAATATAGTTTATCTCTGAAGGAACTTACTGCATAAGAATAAAGTAGGATGCTGTAAATTGCTAGGGACAAGGCAGAGATAATGTGACAACATGACAGATAATTGGCTTCAGCTACATGCTGTATAATCAGCTTTCCTGATAAATCAACAGAAAAGAGAAAAGATAGACATCGTTGACACTTGGGCTGACAAACAAACAGCAATTCAGGAGAGCTGAATTATACACTTTCATATGGTAGATGGGTCTGTATGGAGTATGCTCACCCTCCATGCTTTTATTGTTATCTCTTCCTTGAGAGAGTCTTGGGTGAGCAGCATGGACCATGCTCCCTTTTGTCATCAGGTCGTATTTCAGTTAGAGCTGTCATTTCTATTTTTTATCATCTTTGTGTAGAAACATGAGTGTAAACAAAGGTACATTCCTCCTTTTCCTGACTAACAGCAAACATTTTTTTTTTTTAGCACAATTAATTAGCTTTGAAATGTCTATTAAATTGTAAGTAGAAAGCAAACAAATTACTATCAGAAATCTGAATAATAACTGAGACTGAAGGGAATTACTAGCGCTGCTCTGACAGCTATGCCTCCTGTTTTATTCTGTTGGCCCACAACCTCAGAGACAGATACTGGTGGTATGGCAGTAGAGGTTGAACCTTCCCACAAAAATTCCATTACATTTTGCTATGTGACAGCAGAGGGGCACTCTGACAAAGTGGCATCTGATGTGGAAGTGCATATGAAGCAAAGGTATGTCACTAAATTCCTCCATGGAGAAAAAAATGGATCCCATTGACATTCGTTGATGCTTGCTGAACATTTATGGAGACAAAACAGTGCACAGAGGACTTCAGTGACACACCTTGTCTTCATATGCACTTCCACATCAGATGCTATATTATCAGACTTCCCCTGTCCTGCCATCTGTGGCACAGCAACAAAACTAGAAGAATTGGGAGAGATGTACAAGCATTAGAAGAAAAAAGATAATGGAAGACTATTGGTTTTCCAGGGACAGCATACCCTGCAGTCATGTCACTTATGACAAATTATGTTGTTTTAAATAGCCAGGAAGGTAAATCACATATTGATTAACTTTATCCAGTAGTAAATAATACATCTTGAGAAACTGTATCTTTTCAAAGACAGTGTTTAAGAGTATCACTATCAATCATAATTGATTAATCCTCAAAATAAGTATTGATTCTTATCCAATATTTTAATACCAACTGAGCTAAAAAAATGATTAGTTCTGTATCTATATTCTCTAAAGACAAAGACCAGAGAAACTGCTTATGGAACAAATAAAAATGTATTACAAAATTTAAGATCGATATTTGAAAATGAAAACTAATTTAAATACAGTAATGGTTGCTAAAAAAGATTCATTAATAATTCTTGTTTGAAAGTGAAAAAAACCTAAAACTTTCTGAAATGAAGTGGAAATATTAAACTCTTTTTGCACGACAGGAATAAAATTCAGACTTTCTAGTGTAAGTTTGAACTAATAATACTTCAGTAAATTTCAAATTATTTTTCTCTAGCAAAAGTAGATCAAAGAGACAAAGTACCAGATTTTCACCTGATGAAACTGAGCAAAATATATTATAGTTAATAGTAAAGTACTTATTTAATTCACCAAATATTAGACCATTTTGAGAGGTACTTCTGTGAGTTTTGAAATCCAGTAAATGCTTTTTCCACACAAGCTGCTTTTGTACCTTTGATAATATTGTAAAGTGTAAACAAGTTTTGATTGTATCTTTGTAATCTACTCTCAAATAGACTGTTGCTCCTCTGTTCTAAATATCTAACTTATCTTCACGGTATTCTCAGCTGATTCTTTTTACCCTGTCTCATGTAGCCACTCAAAACGAAATCTATCGTCTATTCCTCAAATTCAACACTAGTTAATTCCATAAATCATTACACAATTAATTGACTTTTATTAGCAGTTTTTGATCTTCATCTGGAGGGTTTGTCCATAGAGAAGACAGTAGAACTCTTGTTCAACTCATAACGAATACCAGCAATTTAAATGTCACATAAAGTCTTTGCCTGTTTCTTCACCTAAAATCAAACAGGAACACCCCAGAGGTACACTGATACTTAAAAATACCCTCAAAATGTACTCAGGGAGTAACATATCTCTGGATATCCTCATAAGTTCATAAACCTAGAAAAACGGATTGAATGAATCAGAAGAGTAAAATAAGATAAGGCTATTTCTTCAAATTTATTTTTATGTAAGCATTTTAAAAATATCTGTGTAACATTTATTATGTTTTCTCACTATTAGTTCTTCAGAACTACATTCACTGTATGCTCACAACAGAAAGTTAGACAGAATCACACTAATCTTGGTAAGTCTGCTGCTTAATCCACCCTAAACTAAGATCTGAAAAGTTTTCATTTTCCATCTGTTTAAAACTTACCACAGACTTAAAGAGTTGGCTCATCCAAGTACAAGAATACTATAAACAAAAAGCACCAAAATCAAGAAGTCATGTAAGAAAAATCTGTTCATTATTTGTCTTAGCAACAAATATACTCAAACAAATGCATATATTTAACAGAGATAGCTTTATGTATCTAGCAGACTACAGGAGGCCATTCTAGAGTTACCTTCGTGAGGTTCTTTTCTGCTTATTTGTCTCTAAACATTGTGTTTATTTTGTCCTTTTGGTTTAATTTTTAAATATATTCCTTATTTCAATTATCCATCTCGTCACACTTCTACCTTACCCTATAATTATGCATAAATGTATAATTATGTCTACTACGTAGTTTACTGTGAAAAATTGAAAATAACAGAATACTGGGTATGTAAGATGTATAATACAAAGGATGAACATACATAGATTAAAAAAAAAAGTACATTTTTACATACAAAAAATAATATTGAAATTCAGAGAAAAAAATAATTAGCAGACAACAAATTTTTTTGTGCTTCTTTACTTAGATTTAAATGCAACAACAAAAAAGGAAGAAAAGTGCTTGGGGATTTGCTGTATCACTAGTCAGGTAACCTTTTATAGGCTTACTAAGTTTGAATGAAAAAGCAATGGTACAATTCAAATGTCAGGTAAAACAGAACCTCTTCAAATCATATTCCCATTTCTGTCTTGTAAACATAAACTACTTCACTCTACAGTAGCACTGGAATGAAAATGTAATATGTATAGAGCATTTCTCTGAATTTATTTTAATGATGCGTCATCATTAAGATAAGGAAAATAACTATGTTATATTTGAAATATACAATTCAGACTTCTCATGGTATAGATTTCTTTTCTTGGTAAATTCTCTGTGAAACTGAAATAACATTTAATCTTTTCTTATTATATTCAATCATTATTGTATAAAGCGTTTATGCATTTCCAAGTCAATGACTTCCTTGAGGCACTGAGGAAACTCAAAACAACCTTTGGTGTAAGCTTTTTCCTCTGATCTGTCACAGGCAATATCAGCATATTTTCCAATTATCTCTAATTCCAATCTGCTGGAAGCATGAAACAAGTCCTTAAGTAATACTGACCTTTAAAGTAACTCCTTTTATTTCTTGAGGCATGTTTGTTTCATCTTAGAAGACAACTACTAGCAATTTAATAAACCAGACCTATTAGTTGATGAAACAATCACAACAAAATTTATACCTATCCACTTGAAATGTAAGATATGTGTTTATATACAGATTTACAGCAAAAATTCTCTTGGAAGAGCGCAGGAGTGTCATTTACGCGCCAGTATCAGGATTATGGCTGTCTACAGAATTGCTTCATCCATATAAGACAACATCCTACCATTGTTCATGGTTGTTACCATCTGAACTCAGGATACCCTCTGAGAGGGCACATATGTTGTTCTTCCACCCTGACTCAGACTCTAGACATGAGAAATCTTTGCTATGTAAACTGACATGTTTCAATGAAGTTTTCATTTCCATGCTCTTTTTCAGCTGAGAGTTGTGCCATTGAAATCTTACTTCTCCACTCTACTTCTCATCAGCTTGTTTTCCTAACTCACAGCCACCAGCTCCTGTTCCCACTGGTGTCTCAGGTCCTCCATCTGTTCCAGACTCCATGCTTAAATGTTCCATTCTTTTTTTCTTTCCTCTTCCAGTCTTAGGCTGCCCATTTCAATCTCATCTTTATTTCTTTCTAGCCCATGATTTTTCAGCTTCAAATTAGAGAGCTTCCTCCTTTGCCTCCCCTTGATTCCAGCAAGGCACCACCGCAGCAAGTGAGAGAAAGACTTCCAGGCTTATTAAACAATAACTGTGCTCCAAAAACCAAGAGGCCAGGAGACCTAAATAACAAAATTATGTTTCAGCATTGATTAACACTAATTATTAGCTGTGCTGATGTCCTAGACCTAATCTGATTGTATCATGACAAATGCCAATTTCTTTTAAAATTTATAATGATCTTAATCTGAATTCTATGCATAACTCCAACACTAAGTACAGATGCACATCTTAAGAGTGGGGTTTCTGAACATCTGTGGGGGTTATGTTGTCCTCAAAACTCGTATTTTACTCTCAAACTCTAAACTACTGTTACTGCTAGAGCTAGCAATCACAATACCAGCACCTACTGCCCATTTAAATGAGAGAAGTTTTGTATTATGGGATACAGATTGAAATCATATTTCATATTTCCATGGCACCACATTCATGTCAGGAATGTCTAAGCTGGGGAACAGATACATTTTCCAGTTGCTGGTGCATTCTCACATAAATCAGAATGTTTTTTCTCTGCAGCCACTGTTTCTATGGAGAGGAACATGCAGGTACACAAAGCAGGTGATAAGGGTAATGTGCTCAGTTCACACCTTTGAGCAGCACACAAGAGCTACAGGGTGACAACATGACCCACCAAACACTGAAGCACTGTTGTGAGGTAACTCTTTTGTTCATACACTTCACATTAACGTATAATTTGGCACTGTGAAGGTTTAGGACCAGGACAGCGCTGCTGAAATGTTGAACATCAACATTAAAACTGAGTAGCACAAACATAATTAATACTAGTGCTCTAAGAAATTACTGTTTATTGTCATTTCCTGTAATTTTGGAAGATCTAATCTTTTAGGGGAATCTGAAGTACTGTAAATGTTGAATAACATTCTTTTCACAATAACTGACTATTTAAACTTCCAGGAGTCAGTCAGCACCTCTAGTAGTCATAAAAATTTACGTTACCAAAGCAAAACATAATGGTGTTACTGGTTACAGGAAAATAAGCCTGTGATTTGATGCACTGATCAAATTACAAGTAACCAGATCTAATTCCTTTTTTAGAAAAATTTGAGCTGAAGATGCTTAGTCAGATACTTACATTTAATTGAAATATCTGTATTTAAAACAAACAAATACAAAAGGTTATGACTAAAAAACGCCTAGATATACCAAGTAATTAAAATCCTAGTCTCAACTGGCAGTGAGCTTTTTGCCAGACTTCCACTGATCACAGTGAGTGGCTATTATCCATGCCTTGAATAGATTAAAGAAAACTTCACATTGTAACGCTAACTAAATCACAGTACAAGACAGCCATGAAGCAAAGACAGATAATTACAAATTTATAAAGGATTTTATTCATCCATTTAGCCTTCAATTTGTGAAGAAGCACACTAGTCATTCTTGGATGACTTCGGTCAAGGGGACAGTTTTGAACTTTGCTGGTTTTATTTGTCAGCTTTTATGCTAGGACCAATGAGAATTCTAGGAATGTAAGAATGCTTGAATAAAACCTTCAACTCAACATGGTGTGAAAGTGAATACAGGGCCTCAGAACTGAGTAAACTGGGTTTACATTATTAGAAGTGGATGACAACTGAGACTGCTAGCAACTGTGGCAACAAGTCAAGCTCTCTTTACAGCTCTCTTAGTATAATAGGTGGCCAGGAACGTCTCAGCAGAGTCACGTAGACCAGACCAAAGGGATAAGTAACATCCTTTTATCCTCACAAAGGAGTCTGACAATTAGCCTTTACCGAGGATGTATTTCTCTATCATTAGCAATTGATGGCTCTAATATATCCGTTTTCCAAGACAGACACCAATTCCAGGATAGCTGAAAGCATCAAAGAGCATCACTGTTAACTAGAAAAATGCATTCAATCTCTTCCAGGGGACAGTATCTTCACAAATATATTATGTCGATTACACTAAGATTAGTGTCATTATTAAAAGCAAAGCAAAATATTAGCAAAGCAATGAAAATGTGCTGATTTTCCTAATGTTCACCTCTCTATATAAGGGTTTCTCCTAATAACTGAGGGAGATATAGCTCTTTCCACATCCAGATGTTTCTGTGTCTTGAAAGCCTCCCTACGCAAGGGGCTGCTCAGAAGCAGAAAAAAGAAATAGGAAAAAATAACTAAATAAAAGAAGAATGAAACTGGTAGGGAAGTCTAAAATAAAACATAAAATGACAGAACAGTGCTCCTGCCCTGTGTGGCTCCTTTCTTGAAAGCAGGCAGAAGATGTCTTTGAGCTAAAAAGCAAGTCTAAAAACACATCTTAAAACTTGTTTATTAGACGTACATGGGCAACATACCTGTGGATCTGCTAAGTAAAGCTGCCTAGTAGCACCTAGTGTCTGTGAACCTCACACCTCTCACAAATGGGACAGTGTATTTCCCAGTGACATCTTTCCCGAGTTGTACTGCACTGCTGCCTTCTCTTTACACTTTAGGATTTCACACACTTGGCAGAGCTGGACATGTGGCAGATCTACCAAGTAATTGCCTGAAGTCTACACACTGCGATTTGCTGGTTCTATGGCAAGGAAATAAGAGATGACAGCCAGAAGATTAGCATGGTGATAAAAACATGCTCATTAGCTGTGAGAACTACCTGAACTTGCCTTTCTGCTTGCAGGTTTGTTAGTGAAGTAACTCCTAAAGAATGAACTATGGAGTTTGAATAAAAGGTAGAAAATGGAAATCCACTTGTTTTCTTTCTTTTCCCATTGGCAAAGAAACACATCTGAGTGCTAACAGGATCTACTACGTGGAGGTGTCAGACCAGTACACCTTCCTCTGTCAATCACATAAACCACGTTTGTAACTTCAAGAGATAGATTACTATTAGGTAAATCCTTGAATCCTCTGAAGGCTGAAAGAGAGCTGAAAAAGCTGAGCTGAAAGGTCAGGGAGCTTTCACAGAACCCTAGTAAGGGTTGGGGATTTGTAATTATCACTAGGCTTCTGAATTTTTGTTCTTATGTCTAGTAGTTTGGGATTATCTTTCCTCTCAATCGTTGATAAAACTATCAAGAAAGGATAGGAAATAATAGTTTTATTCTCATTTAGGAAATTTTAAGTTATCTGTATTTTATCAATGCTTTCTCTCATCTCTCTGTCCCTCATTGTAACCTTCCCCAAATACCTTTTGAAGAGTGTAAAGAATTAAGAATAAATGAAAAAGTGTTATTAAAACATGCTGCATAGCAGTAGAATTGGATAAAACATAGGCAAATTGCTGTTTTTCTACAGAACTTCTGTATAAAATATCTCAATTTATGCCATATACCTTGTCAAGAGCCATAAGATAATAATTTTTATTAAAATTTTACACACATTATGCTATGCAACTAGTAAAAAACATCTGCCCAAGGAAAGCAGCCTAAATCACACACACTGGCATATAAAAAGCCCTAAATATTCAAATATTTTAATTTCAAACTTGTGACCAGCTATATCAAAATTCCTGAAGCTGAGCTATCTTTTAAACAGACCAAATGTAGCTTTTCCATAGAAACAGTAGCAGAATGGTGCAATAAGAAATTGCATTGCTTAGCACTTTTTAAAAATTATCTTTGTTTAGAAATATATACTGTGAATTTTTTTTTCATTTATTACATAAAACACATTTTTATTAAAAAAAAAAACAACACAAATTTAAGTCCCGCTCTATTGAATGAAGAAAACACGATGAATATCTGGTACTATTTCCTATTTCATATTTTGCTGTTTACATTTTTACTGTAGATCTTAAGAAGCAGTAAAGGAGTATTAATAAACCCATTTTGCAGAAGCTCAAGGTCACACAACTACACAAGTGGGTCTGCATACAAAGCGTCCTGGTTTTGTTTTGACTGTCAGCTTGCATGGTTTCCAGACATCAAGTAAAGACAGAAATAAAAACTATGACAGACTATTCAGTTTAAATGACTGTATATTCACAACTAATGTCCACTGAGGCATATTAGAATTCACATGAACTCTTAAGAGTACCATCTACAGAAATTACTTCTTATTAAGAAACATACATTGAATGCAGATAATATATACAAATAACACATATATCCAGATATGGTCAATGTTTGCAACATTTTACATGAAAGGAAAACAGTAAATAACAGTTATGCAACTCTTATTATCCCCCTAAAACAACAAGAGAAGGTAATAAACTGTTATATTACCATTGTCTATAATATCAATTTCTTCACTCAGCTTCTCTCAGGTAAGACAGTTTATAATAATGAAAAATTGAAAACAGAAAGATTACGTAGGAATAGAGGAAAATTGAAGTCTACAATGAAGACTGTGGAGAAGTAAACCACAGAAGCATGCAAACTGTGTTTCTTCGTTTGTGAGAAACTGACCAGAAAATTGCACCTTGAAATTCATCATAGAATCGCCAAGGTTGCAAAAGATCTCCAGGATCATCTAGTCCAACTGTCCACCCTCCACCAATATTTCTGCACTGAACCATATCCCTTAGTACAACATCTAAATGTTTCTTGAACACCTCCAGGGACTGTAAGTCAACCACCTCCCTGGGCAGCCTGTTCCAGTGCCTGGCCACTCTCTTATAAATTTTTCCTAATATCCAACATGAACCTCCCCTTGTGCAACTTGAGGCTATTTTCTCCAGTCCTATATTGCAGGAGAAGAGGCTGATCCCCACCTCACCACAACCTCATTTCAGATAGTTGTAGAAAGTAATAAGGTCTCCCCTGAACCTTTTCTACTCTGGGCTAAACAACTACAGTTCCCTCAGCTGTTTCTAATGAGACTTGTGCCCTAGACTCCTCACCAACTTCCTTGCCGTTCTTTAGGCATGATGGAGGGCCTCAATGTCTTTCTTGTAGTGAGGGGCTGAAAACTGCAGAGAAGGTACAGTCTCACCAGAGCTGAGTACAGGGCCCAGTGTGCCAGTGGCCTTCAAGGACACCTGGGTGCACTGCTGGCTCACATTTAGCTGAGCATCAACCAACCCTCCTGGGTTCATTTCTTTCACACAGTCTTCCAGCCACTCTGCCCCCAAGCTTGTAGCGTTGCCTGGGATTACTCTAACGAAAATGCACTTGAACTTCATCCTATTGGTCTTGGTTCACTGATCTAGATCCAGATCTCCCTGAAGGGCCTTCCTACACCCAGCAAGATAAGCACTTCCTGCAAGCTTGATGTAATCTACAAACATACCGAGGGCGCACTCAATCCCCTTCTCCAGGTAATCAATAAAGATACTAAACAGGACAAGCCCCTGTACCAACCTCTGGGGAACAGCACTTATGACTAGTAGTCAGCTGGATTTAACTTCATTCACCACCACTCTCTGGGCTTGGCCCTACAGCCTCCTTACCCAGCAAAGAGGGTATTTGTCCAAGCCACAGGATGCCAGTTTCTCCAGAAAAATACCGTGGAAGACAGTATCAAAGGTTTTGCTAGTAGTCTAGGTAGACTATGTCAACAGTCTTCCCCTCATTCACTAGGCAGGTCACTCAGTCACTGAAGGAGAACACGTTGGTCAAGCAGGACCAGCAAGGCTTGATCCCCCTGTTGTCCTGCACCTATCCTGTGATCTCAGAATGATCTGTTCCATAACCGTCCCTGTCATCAAGGTCAGGCTGACAGCCCTGTAACTCCCCAGATCCTCCTTACGATTCTTTTTATAGATGGGAGTCACACTGGCAAGCCTCCAGTACTCTGAGACCTCTCTGGTTGATCAGGAACACTGATAGATGGTGGAAAGTGGCTTGGTTGTCACCTCCACCACCTCCCTCTGCACCCACTATAATACATGATAATTTCTGAGTTCTCAAGTTTGAATATATATGTTTATTTTTGATTTTCAATTTTATTGCAAGCTCAGCAATATGTTTCAGTAAAGTAAAATGATGAACTTCAAACTCTGTATTTAAAAAGATATGTTTAGTTTCATTATTAACATCAGTAAGTGTAGAACCATAGGATCACTTGAGTTGGAACAGAATTTCAAACATCATCTAGCCCAACTCCTCTGCAATGAACAGACACATCCACAGCTAAATCAGGTTGTTTGAAGACTGGATCAACCTGACCTTGAACATCTCCACAGATGGGGCTTCCATCACATCGCAGGGCAACCTGTTCCACTGCCTTGTCATCATCACTGTAAAAAATTTTTCCATATATCTTCCTTATATCTCTCCTCTTCTAGTTTGAAACCATCACCCCTTGTTCTGTTACCACAAACCCTGCTAAAGAACCATAGAATGACCTGGGTTGAAAAGGACCTCAAAGATCACCCGGTTTCAACCCACCTGCCACTGGCAGGGTGGCCAACTACTGGACCAGGCCACATACAGCCTTGCCTTGTATGCCTCCAGGGATAGGGCTTCCACACCCTCTCTGGGCAACCTGTTCCAGTGCATCACCACCCTCTGAGTGAAAAACTTCCTCCTAACATCTAACCTGAATCTCCTGTCTTAGTTTAAAACCATTCCCCCTTGTCCTATCACTATTCACTTGTGTAAACAGTCATCTCCCCTCTTGATGGCATGCTTGCTTCAAGTATTGGAAGGCCACAGTGAAGTCTCCCCAGAGCCTTCTCTTCTCCAAGCTAAACAAGCACAGTTCCCTCAGCCTTTCCTCATAGGAGAGGTGCTCCATCCCTCTGATCATCTTAGTGGTTCTCCTTTGGACCCGTTCCAAGACCTCCACATCTTTCTTGTGCTGGGGGCTCCAGGCCTGTACGCAGTACTCCGGGTAGGGCCTGCCAGGGCAGAAAGAGGGGGACAATCACTTCCCTCGCCCTGCTGACCACCCCTTTTTAAGGCAGCCCAGGATATAGTTGGTCCTCCAGGCCACAAACATGCACTGCTGACTCATGTCCAGCTTCTTGTGCACCAGGATCCCCACATCCTTCCCTGCAGGGCTGCTCTCAAGGAGCGCTTCCCCCAGTCTGTATAAAAAACCTGGAACTGCCCCAGCCCAAATACAGCACCTTGCACTTAGCTTTGTTGAACCTCACTGGGTTCACACAGGTCCACTTCTCCAGACCGTCCAGGTCCCTCTGGATGGCTTCCCTTCCCTCCAATGTATCAACTGCACCACTCAGCTTGGTGTTGTCCACAAACATGTTGAGAGTGCACTCGATTCCATCGTCTGTGTCACTGATGAAGATGTTGAAGAGCATCAGTCCCAAGTCTGACCCCTGGGGGATTCCACTTGTGACCAGCCTCCACTCAGACGTAGAACCATTGATCACAACCTTTTGGCTGCAATCAGCCAACCCGTTCTTAATCCATCAAACAGTCTATCCTTCAAATCCATACTTCTCCAATTTAGTGAGAAGGATGTGGCAAGGAACCATGTCAAAGGCTTTGCAGAAGTCCAGGTAGATGACATCCATCACCCTCCCCCTGCCACCAATGCCATCACTCCATCACAGAAGGCCACCAGATTAGTCAGGCAAGATCTGCCCTTAGTGAAAGCCATACTGGCTGTCTTGAATCACCTCTTTGTCTCGCATGTGCCTTAACTTGGTAATAAGAAGGATCTGCTCCACGATCTTCCCAGGTACAGAGGTGACACTCACTGGGGCCTGTAGAATCTGTCCACTTCTTTCTTTTAGCCCACTTTAGATACTGGAAGCCTGCTATCAGGTATCCACAGAGCCTTTTCTTCTCAAGACTCCAGCTTTCTCAGCTTGTCCTCATAGGAGAGGTGTCCATCAATAGGATGTAGACTTAAAAGTCTTTTTTTTAAATTTATTTAATATGTTAGTATAATATGAATCATGAACAGTATATTATGTTTTCTGTTCAGTTTCATCACCTCAAATTCTCTTTATAGATGACTACTTCCCAAAGTATATTTTAGCTCTGAGATTAAGAGAAAAAAATTCAAATTAAAGGTACTGTGCCTCTGTTTGACTAAATAACTGAGTCTTAGAAAATCGTATAGGATTAACATAATGTAATTAAAATGTGGAAAAAGCGTAATATATACTGATTGAAAATTTTATGCATTTAAGGATGTCCTCTGGTGAGGACATTCAGTTGGCTCACAGTTATCCCTTTTACAAAGAACAGAAATAGAAACCTATGCATTTCACAGTAATTACAAGCAACCAGAAAACACTGCGGAATAAATTAATCCAGTAACTCAAAACTTACCATGCACTCAAACAAAGTTTCAACTTCATATTTAATATCTTAATGCCAGTTACAGTTCATTCAGTTAATTGCAGGTTTAGAGTGCAATAGAATAATAGAATTAATAAAAAGATAATTTACTTTCTTATACATGAAACAGTGCATTGAATTGCTACAGTTGCAATTTTTTTCTAATTAGCTGAATAACTATTGGTCATAATATTAAAGCACACTTGCTCTCTGTAGCAGACTTTGTATTACGTGATTTTAAGCATCTAAGCAAAGAAGACCACTCAGGTAAAATCTGACATGAAACTTTAGGCAGGAAAATCAGGAGATGGAGTTACAAGAGGGGAGGAACAAGAAAGAAAAAAAAATCATCAAAGTCCAAAGAGAACTAAAAAAAAGTTTTTGATTTCTAAAGACAGAAATGAGGACATTCCCGCTCAACAGCGGTTAACGGACTCTGTACTGGTGTTACTGAATATAATCCAAGGAATGAAGAGGTAAACCATGAGTAGTTGTATACCATTCTTTTAAGAAAGCATCTACTTAGAACCTGTCTTAATGTGTTTTTTTTTCTTTTTTTAAGAGAACAAACAAAGACAAAATTTTTTTGAAGTAATGGTACAGAATTCTAAAACAGCCAAAAAGCCTGCATTTTTCCATGCTTGTGAATTATTATCTATCATCATAAATAGTAATATTTGCAGACTTAAACTCTAAAATTGCTCTGCCAAAGGGCAATCGTAACAATGTTGGAAATATGGAAGAGACTGAGGATTAGTCATGTGTAAACTTTTCACGCTTTTCTTCAGCACAGAAGCACTTGTGAACATGGAATCATAGAATCATTAAGGTTGGAAAAGACCACTATGATCATCTAGTTCAACTGCTGGCCCAACACCACCATGCTCACTCTAGCAGTACAAATCATAGTCAAGAAGTTACATTCAAAGGGTATACCCACAAATCCATAATGATTCAAGAAGTCAGATGCATAATTTTCTCACTTTACAGCTCAAATAATTTCCCTTCAGAAAGCTCCCATAGGAGCATAAACTTTCCAGAAAAAGAAAGGTTCTTTTACGTATTTTTTCTTTCCAAATTGAGAAGAACTTACTTCATTTCACTCGTGTTAAATTACAGTACATTTTCTCTTCGATATTATTTTAATTATATTGTACTCTGATTGCATATCTTAAAACAAATTACTGTGATGGAAATGTTTATCGAGAACTTCTTCTGACAGCTCCCCTATAGAAAAGATAATTTTTAGCTGAAAAGTAAATTAAACACATTATACGATAAAAAGCAGTTTCTATATAACGTAGAGCCAAATTCTTTTCTCAATAGAACATCCCAAATTCCCATTAACATTTCCCTATTCATGTATACAAGCTCAATTTTAGCTGAATGACTTTCAGTATACTGAATAGATACAGTAAAAAAAGATATATGACCTATTATACTACAAGTGAATAAATTGCTGCTTCTGTTAACAAAATAGATTTTGTACTCTACTTTCATCAGTAGTAGCAACTCCCCTTTTCTGTTTTCAGTCGTGGGATATATTTGCTTAAGCAAAAAAAATTGAATTACCTTTCTTCCAAATTTAGCATTACACATCTTCATATTAAAGTCCAATTTAGAACAAGATTAAGTGGAATAAATATAGCCTCTCATTGCTTTCCTCATTTTGTTTACTGCTGTTCTGCTGATTTCAACTGACAAGAGCATTGAGCTGGGAGGGAAGCAAGGTAAATTCAGAAGGAATTGTGAATACATTATCATCATCTTTATTTACCAGTGCCATCAAATCATATAGAAAAAAATGACACCAATTCAGCATTTTAATAGGCTGAGACCTCACTTGTAGTACAATATTCAGTGACTCTGAAATATATTTATAAATGTATAGTATGAAGTAACCTTGAGGTGACAGGCATCTCTGGGCAATAAATTATCAGTCACAAAAAATGGCTTTGCAATTAAATTACACAAAAATCCAAGATACATAAAACATACATTAGGGCAGGATATGGTCCTTTGAATGTTATTCTCAATGCTCGTACCAGCAGCAACCGTCATCTGAAAAAGGGGGCAACAGAGATTCTGCTAAATGGAACAGAATTTTGAAAACTGCTACATCGTATTTAAATTGCACTATGCTAATAGATGAATGTTATTATAATCATTCAAACAAGCTGATCTGAGAGAACAAAAATGTGGCTCAACTGACATTCACACCGAAAAACTGAAAGTATTGTTACTTGTCCTGACTTATGAGGTGCTGAGAACAACCAAACACTAAGACTGTGTGTTCCGTACTGTGTTCTGCAGAACAGAATTCTGAAGCATTGTCAGACAGTCAGATAACTGTGGATAAATAACAGTAGCTCCATGGCTAACTTTAAAATGAGTTCTCTACATAAAGCAAACGATTAAATCCTTTGCAAGAAAGGAGGAAAGTAGGATTTTCTCTTCCAAATTACTCGAATCAAAACTTTTATGGAAGGGTACCCAAAAAAAAAAAATAAAGTTCCTGAATTATAAGTTAGAATTTACCTATGAAACTGATAAATTTTTATGGTCTCTCAGACATTATTGCAGCAAATAACCATAGCAATGAAAAATTTTATGGGTAAAAAAAGTCATGCTGTTAGAAAACTGGAAGTCTCTTCAGCTATCTGAAGAATGTATTTTAGCATTAAGCACTATTTTCCTTCCTTCTTCATAAATTTTTCAGGTGTTGTTGCACAGCCTAACATATAGCATACTTCTTTAAAAACAACCCTTACCAGTAGGGTCATCTAACACTTCTGCAGAAATGCATCTGGTTCAATCTATTCTGACCACCAACTTTAAAAAATACAAGCTGTGGAGCAACTCTCCAAATAATTTCTTTCCATTGAGAGAGTACGTAACAATAAAAACCACGTTCAACCTAACTATAGTTGAGCTGCATTATCTCTCAATGCAATTAGTGACCAGCTTTATTTCTGTGAATATTTACCAACTCAAACCAGAATGCCAGATATTCTGAACTAACAGAGTTCTGAATGGACAGTATTTTAGTGTTCAAGTATTTCTAATAGAAAAATATAACATTCAAAAAATGCAACACATTGGAAGATGTTTTTAATAATTACTTTTCCACTGTAATTTGTGATGAATTTTAGCTTGACTATATATTATGAACTTACACGGTAAATAAAAACGTGCGCACTTTCAATATTTTTAACATCAGCAAAGGGTACATATCTACCTATGAGAAATATTGCCAATGCACTTCACAATGTGACTTGTAACTGTTTTTAAATATTTGAAATGACTGCAAACTTTCCATATTTAGAGGAGAATTATGTTATCAGTGGGAACAAAAAGAGCAAATTTCGAATTTTAAGCAAAATGCCCCATCTATGCTGGCAAATTCTTAACTTGCTTGTCTCAGATTTCCCTTCTTCTGATTTAGAACCTTAAATATTTGAAAGCATTTTATAATGCGTTATAATTGTTTTTGGAAGACATTTCATATCAAGTAGCTTCTTTTGAAAAGAACGTTTCAATGTAAAGTAAATTTGTGTTCAACTCATGAATTATGTTTAAGTGAATCACTTTTTCACTTTTCATGCTGAATTTTGTAAGGAAAACACAGCCTATATGATGTTAGAATGACACTTCATAAATAAAAAATATCTCAGCACAAGTAAACATTAACAACTTTATTTCGGTTTTACACATCTTTCTTTAATATTACCTTTATACTCATCAATTTTAATTGCAGTGTTCATACATTACATACTCAGATATCAAAAAGCTTCAAACAAATGCACATGGATTAATGTGTAAGCTTACACTTTTTTTTAACTTGCATACATATACGTACATTACATATCTGATGATTTCTGAAAGTATTGTTCTTTTGTGTGAAAAGGTGAACTACTGTACACTTTTGACTGCTGCATCTGCACCCTGTAAACTAATTCATCTTTGCTGTACATCACTGACTTAGCAACATTAGGCTCTGAGTCATTTCAGCAAAACTTTTCACATTACGTTTTAAATATTTTCCCCCTCTTCTCTATAGTATACTCACATTGAAAGGTTTATTAATGTAAGGTATAAAATGAACTGTCCTCAATTCTAGCAACTGAGGGGCTTAAGGTCCAGTATTTTTATTCTTCTGGTCTAGTATGGAAAACTAGAAATGAGTGATTCTTGATATTTCAATACTGTAAGGCTTACTGTCTGGTAATTTCCTATGCAACTGGAGTCACTGTAGCTAAAATTTCAAGTTGAAGAGAAATGAAATAAAAATATCCAGTAAAAAGTATGAAACCTGCGCACTATTTCTAAAATTATTTGCCTTTAAACTATGCATGCTAAGGGAAATACATTTTATTGTCATATGAAAATTTAGAGACAAAATTCATGGATGAATTACGTAGCATAAGTAAGGCAGCAATTCTTATGGATGTTTATAAAATATTTATTCTACTCACGAAAGCATTTATTATTATAACACCTACTTTGGTAACTAGAATCCATTAGAATTAATATTTATGAAGCTTTCGATTGCAGTTTAGTTTCCCTCCTTGAGAAAATGAATAAGCATTTGAATTTATCACAGGAGACAACAAGGTGAAAAAATATCAAAACTGAAGCTCTAGAACATGCATCTATTCTGGCTTGGGATGAACACTTTAGCTACTATTTGCTGTGAACCACACACATGCACAAGGACATATCCTCAAGTTATATCCTAAATGATGGACCCTTTCCTCTTCTTGTGAAGTTTCCATATTAACAAAAAACAAAACAAAACAAAAAAAAAACAAAAAAAACCCCACCTTGTGTGATACTGTGGTACATCTAAAAAGACTTTCTGGATTGTAAAGGTAAAAAACACCACCCATGAATAGCCTTTTCAGTAAATACACAGGAAAACTACAGCTCCTGTAGTCACAATATCTGACATTGTTACATTCCTGAACATACAACACATAGCAATTTCATTTTTTTCCCTGGTTAGTTACACCAGACTTTCACGTGAAATAAGACACTTTCCTAAGCAGAAACATCACTAGAATCCAAACCTTCTTAGCATGTCCCCAGTCAAAGCTCTAGTAAAGCAAGAAAACCTGCCTTCAGTAATGATGTGGCCAGTACAGTGTTTAATTTCAGGGCCATGTCTGAAATAAGGACACGTATTCATATCTGCTAAAATAAAAAAGAAAGTCCAATTTCATAGTCAGTGATATCCATAGATGTTCACAAGTTTTAGTATATTCATCGAATAAATATTATTTGTTGCTAGATTGAAGAGTGCATATTACTGCAATTAGGAAGCCTCGTTCTTTCACTTTTGTAACATAGGTATCTGACAGGTCAGATCTCCTCAGCAGAAAACTAATGATAATCTTTTTGTCAGAGTCAAAAACCCTCCCTCAGGACAATATTTGGTGCTTCTTAACAACAACTTTGTGCTGTCTATTCTAACATCAGTCATCACAGTCCAAAATGCTACTTAGATATTTTAGTCTACTGAAAATTTCATTTACTCGTATTAATTAATGTTTCTTCCCTCATGTTTGTGTCATCTCTTTGTGGGAAACCTAGCTAAGGGCATGCTTAGAAAGCTATCTGAGCAGCCTTCAATGTTAAAAAAATATATATATAAAAAAACGGAACCTTCTTTCTAGATACAAGTAGAGATAAATAGTACCTTCCTCTGGAAAGTGTATGTTCCCTTAGTAGTGGAAGGAAAACATACTTCCAACGTGCATAAGATTCAATATTTCAAAACATTTATATTTCATAGGGAAATTTACTATCTATTCTCTGCAACAATCACCCCAGAACACTCAGACTAGGAAATTACCTTCAACAAAGCCATTCCTGAAGAAGTGAAGCCTACTATGTGTGTTATTCCATGCAATTAATGTCATTACTTCAGTTGAGCAGTACCTTCAACACTAAAAAGAGTTTAATCTATATTCTAATGATACACACATGCAGAAATTTTTTTACTAATGCAGAATCCACAGAATGAATAGTTTTTATTTTATTTGTGTCTTTCCTTTCTTAAGCCACTGTTGTTTCAGGTGACATTTGTAATGGAAAAAAAATGGTACATGTTATTTCCTTTCTAATAAATAAATAAACCACCTCACAGTGTCAACAATAACCTTTCCACTAATATAATGCTTTATAACATTCCATTATACTTTCAGCTTCTCATGGGAAGTGTCTTTGTGAGAGGCCTCTTAACTGAAGCTGTCAGTAGAATCTGTGCAGAAAGCGATATTTTGTTGTTGAACAAAAATATACATCATTCATTTTCCTTTCTCCATCTAAAATATCTGGTAATATGTGAACCTTTTTCTTAAATCATATTTTTCCATTCAGTTAGACATTCGGTGAAGTGTAATGACATTGTAAATATGTCAAGAAAATGAACGGTACTAAAACATCAGCATTGTGCTGGTAGCCCTACCTCACTGAAAGTGGCTCTAAAATTTAAATAAGGAGAAATGAGTCTCATTTTATGACCTGAATTAATCTCTCTGAGCACGTGTGTATACAGAAAACAAACAAAAAAAATCACATACCAAATTTAAGCATATATGACTCAATATAGAATCATGGGATCATTTAGCTTGGAAAAGACCCTAAAGATCATCAAGTACAACAATCTACCTTACATTATCAAGTCCCATCACTAAATCATGCCCCTTAGGCCCACATACATGTCTTAAATACCTCTAGGGATGGTGACTCCACCACTTCCCTGGGCATCTCCTTCCAATGCCTGACAGATCTCTCTGTGGAGGCTAATATACAACCTAAACCTCCTCTTGTGCAACTTGAGGCTGTTCCTCATCTCCTTTCATTTGTGACCTGAGATCAAAAAAGACTAACACCCTCCCTTCTCTGCAACCTCCTTTCAGGCAGTTGTAGAGAGCAATGAGGTCTCCTAGTTAATATTTTTTATATGCTGACAATTTATATGATGATTGTGATCTGGATCAAAAAATGTAAAAAAAAAATCCATAGCGGCTCTCTAATACATACATGGCATGTACAATGTCCTGTACATCCTCGACTTTGTACATGAGGGTAGTTGCATTCAGCTACAGGGAATTTGCTGTCTCTGTGCAGTTAAGACTAAATGTAAAAATTTACATGTATCTGGCCATTAAAACCTAATACATAGAAATATAAACATTGCAGTATAGAAATCTTTCCACACCACTGTTACATGTTGATATAAGTTGCAGTAATATATAATTGAGATTTCAAGGAGATAAGATTAATATTTCTTCACCAGTGTCACAGTGACTGAATTGTATTATTATTCCTTGATTGATTATTTAAAAAAATCCTTTAGGATATGAATGTTGAATAGTACAATAGTTAAAACATTCTCATATATTTAGGCCATAAAATAGTGACTTGAACATATTGAACTTGGGACAGCTTTGTTGGTAGCAAATAATGATTTGGAACAGTGATCACAGAAGCAGCATTAGAGTTCATATAGCCATTAAAATAACCCAAGATCATGCCTCTGTGCTGTACCAAGACACAGAATTAGTTCAGGCATATATTCCATCATTAAACACTCTGTTGATAGAAGTTTTCTAAAAAAAGGAACTGTCTGACTAGCTCTTAATCAAAGAAAGAATTCCTTGCCTAATTGCTGAAAATCCTTCACATATTTAGTCTTTTGAAAAGATTTTTTTTTTTCTCAAGTGTAGAAAAAAAAGGGGAAGCTCAATTCATACCATATAAAAACATACATCTTGGAATGTTACACTAATTGGTTTACAGACTCTGTGGAAATCACACTGACTACTCCTCCACTCTGTGTAACGTGTGCAATGAAGCACGAAGAGCTTGATTTTTATGTTCCAGGTGCAGTGCCAAGTCATTTTACTGATGGCTGCTATTGAAAAGAAGGAAAGAGGGATCATGAGAAAACAGGAAAAAAATTACCCCTAGCCAAATACACCAGAAGTACTTTAATCCTGCTCTTCTAATCACCCTGTTGCCAGACATCTTCCCAACTCAGCTCAGGTGTAGGGGGTCTGTCCAGAATTAGACAAACCTGGCTCAAGGGGATAAGCTTAAAGCAATTCTAAACTGCGCATGTGATTCAGGAGACCAGATCTCTGCGTGATGTGGCTTTGATGAACCTTGAGCGTACCTGAGGATCCTACACAGGTTTCAATAACCTCACAGGTATTGTGGGAAAAGAAAATTTCAAGAATGGGGCATGGTTCACAGCGAGATTCAAAGCTCTCACAGGTCAAAATGAAGCAAAAATTCTGAAAATGTGTTTAAAAGACAGTGAATTGTACCTGTTCTAATTAGAAAATTGTGCTTCCTGTAGTCCCATTCTAAGCATATGACTCCTGCAGGCAGAAAAGTCATTTTCAGCAGCAGCACACAATCTTGCTTGCCCCACAAAAGTGAGGTGAAGCCTATTTGAAGGCTGCTCCTGTTCCTCAGACTTTTTATGTTAAAAGAAATAGTAGAATCTTTTTGGTAGAACAAAACAAAGTCTTCTTTTGTTTTATTTTTGGGTAATAAATATATCCCTGATTTTCCTTTATCTCCATGACCATACACCAAGTTTTCTGGAAACAAAATTTGTTACCAGTATCCTGGAGGCAGGATGAGTAAGAAGAAAACGTGGTTGTGTGTGAGCACAGAATGTGGTGCCTTCCTGCACTCCTGGGACAGATTCTGCTCTCTTGGGACAATGGAAGACCCTTGGACATGCCTATTCCATTTGAGTGTGACCACAAAAAACAGCAACCCATGCTGAGGCCCTGAACAGTGCTCTCAAGCTCTGACTTAACATGTTGAGATAATAAGGAGTAAAGCACAGATGCCTTTATTGAGGGCTGTGATACTTTTGGCCTCCCTCAGTGGTTGTTTTTTTTTCCATTTGTTTTTTTGTGTTTGTTTTGTTTTGTTTTTGTTTTCTATGTTCACATCAATGTCATTAGACTGCAGACAGGTAGAGTTCAGGTTCACAACCATGTTTTTACATTATTTATCACATATATTCTCACAGAAATGTATTACGAAGTCCAACTTATGCTTTCACTTATGATGATTTCCCTGTTGGTATTTTATTATGTAGTGTATAAGTGAATTTATCTCAGACCTATTTTAATTTGGCTATAGGAAAAAGGAGGAAATCAGTGTTTTTAAAACTACAGAATTGGACAGTTGGGTAGTGTTAAAGAGGAAAATAATATAAAAGCACTTAGTTGCCCAACAATGCAAGAGGAATGAGGTTTTTTCATTAAAACTCTGCCCATTCTAATGCCAGCAACAATAGGTCTGCTGAGGTTAACAGCCTAAATCCCAGATTGCACAAAACAAATTTAATATTCTATTTTCTACAGGTTAAGTACCACTACTACAATGATAACTTCATTCTATAAGCTCAATAAATACAGTTAACATTGTGACACACTGATTTTTCTCACAGCCTAAGAGAAAAACATTCACTAAGTAAAATCCACACAGAGAAGTAGACACTTGTTGGTCTACAAAGTAAATGAGTAGAATTGCTCTTGATTTGGTGGTTTATTTAAAATATTTATCCTTCTAGAGAAGGCATCATTGAAAAAATGCAGCTTGCTCTTGAATACATGAGTGGGATAGGCATATGATACTACTAATTCCTGGGAGATTTATTGTTACTGTGTAGGATCAGCTTACATGCAATCTGCCTCTTTCCCTCCCTGATGTTACAACACTATAGGTCTTGAAAAGGTCAGGGTCATCATATGCAATATTACTACCTTATAATAATAATTATTTAAAATAAAATTTATAAAATCTATTGCAACTTGCCACCATGTTAGCTAGGCACTATGCAAATAAACTCTGAGAATACTTGTCTGAAAAATGTCAGAACAATTAATATGCATATAAGTAAATTTTACTTGGGATAGATGTACATTGGTTTGGATGCCTTGTTTGTTTCTCCTGATGAGTTTGAAGCCCAAGCCACAGACTTGAGTAGCAGTATTACTTCTTTCCCTTAAAGACCCCCAAATCCTTTAAGTCCCCCAAAGATACTGAAATATCAAACAGAAATATATACAGAATGCAGCGTTACTTTCATGATTTATACTGTTTCAGGAACTGAGGATGCTTATGATGCTGCCAAGCAGCAGCAAGGAAAAAATAACAAGTATATGGTCTTTTTCCTCAGTTGTTCATAACACTCCAGGGCAATGGCCAGATGTCAGAAGTCAGTTTAGCTTCACATTAATGCCATGTGAGAAAGCCATAAGCAATGGCAGATGCAGGCAGTGAAACTGCACCTTAGGAATGCAGCCCAAAGGTGGAGGATATCAGTGGAGAAGAACTGGAAGTGTTACCACTGAAAATAATTAAGATGCTGTAAGTGAGGAAGAGGCAAAACAGAAGGTGGATATTAGTCTCCTCCAGAAAGAAACTGAAAAATAGTGTATTATGTGTGTCATATACAACAAATTAATTGCATTATCCTGCAGCTGCAGTGCTTTCTCATATTGCATCAGGATGAGGAATTAATGTGTTCATACGTAACAAAAAGCTTAAAAAATCCAAAATCCATCCTGCCTCCCCATCCCCCACATGCCATCAAAACAGGAGCAAAACCAGAGTTTCTCTACTGTAAGCAAACCTCTCACGTATTGCTTTATTTCCTTGCAAACTTTATCATAGATTAAAAAAAAAATAGTAACAATGCAGATTCGTTAAAAGTAGGTTATATCACATCAACCAAGATTTAATCTATCTTCTAATAACTACCCATAAAATGTTTTTATGCACTTGTCTGGCAAACCTTAGTACTTGGGGTAAATGACCATGAGCCACAAAGAAGTCCATGAGACTTCTTCCATTTGCTGCTGCTCTATTAGTCTCTGGTACACAGCAGTAGCCAAAGAGCAGTACAGGGATGAAAGGATATTGTGATACCCCAGATCTTTCAGCAGTTCTATGCATACAGCTGTTCAAGATATGGTATAACAGTATAACAAACATTATCATGCCCATATAAATCATGAGACTACAGCCCAACTTAAAATGCTGAAGAGCACTCACTTCATGATTACCATGAAAAGAATATGATACAAATGCAAAACACTTGCTCAGCCAGCCAAAGAATTAGCATCAAAATATCACCGGATAAATATTGTTTTTTTTTTCCTCCTCAGATTCACTCACACAGCAACATGAAAGACTACGGATCCAGACAGAAACAGTCTCTTTAAATACACTACAAGTGTAAATTTACACAAATGTCTATCACTAAAGACAGAATTCAGTTCGCAAAACAAGTACTTGGGTTAAAAATCCAGATTTGAACCATGACAGTTTGATAACAGCACTAACACTTCCTAATATTAATGAAAAATAGGACTTGATAAACCTTATTTCGGAGTGAGAAAAAAGAAATGCAATTTTCTGACATTAAAAATAAATGATTTTTTTTTATCATTTTTACTGAAAAGTTGGCAACTTGAACAACAAATTATCATACTATTTTATCTGCATGTTATGTATGCTTCAAGAATTAGTTTTTTAAGCTAAAAAAAATGCTCCTAAGACAATAAGGTGAAAAGAAAGATGTGAACAAACAGCCTCCAGAAGAAGCATCCCCTTAGGACAAACAGCAAACTGTCATGATGTAATGAAGATCTGAGCTTGGTGAATAGGGCTCATTTCCTAACAGCTGGAAAATGAGAGATCAAATATAGACGTAACAGTTAGGGACATGGTTTATCGGGTTTTCTTTAGTGGGTTGATGGTTGGACTTGATCATCTTAGAGGTCTCTTCCAACCATAATGATTCTATGAAAATATCCTAATCAATTGATTAAAAAAGCTCTACAGAGAAGAAAAAAAGAGAACACATCAGAAAAGAGCAGCTGTGATTCAGAATCTGCACCAGATCTTTACCTGAAGCTGAAATTACAGCACAGCTGCCAAGTCTGCTCACTGGGGAGACCCACAGCATCACACTCCCAAGGGTGGAAAGCCAGAGGAAGCACTAACTGGGCACAGGACAAGCACAATCCAAACTTCACGTGTGCAAGTTCTTCCCCAAGAAAATTCCACTGACTGCTGGAAAACACAGCAAAGGTTTACAGTTCTGTAAAGGTTTGAATTCTGAGAACAGCTCTCTCCTGAGGTTAGCCTTACTGAAATGAATATGGAAGGCTCAGTGCAATGAAGTGTATCTTCAGTTACTAATAAAGTGACTGATTTTAAGATGCGTTACTCTAATCGTTCTCATTTCAGTGTATGTGTATGAGGAAAAGGCATTCTTGAACATTTCCAAGGATGGGCCTTCCACCACACCTTTGGGCAACCTGTTCCAGTGCCTTATCACCCTCACTGCATAAGACTTTTTCCTTATATCCAACCTAAACCTACTCACTTTTAGTTTGAAACCATTTCCCCTCATCATTTCACAACAGACCCTGCTAAAGAATCTGTCCCCTTCTTTCCTGTAGCAACCTTTCTGCTCATGAAAAAATAAATAAATTACCAAAAAAGATCACATTTAACCACTATTTTAATTTGCATTTGATGAAATACTTTAATATAGTATATTGTCTTTAAAAACATAAAAAAAGTTAACCAATGAAGAATTCCATCATTTATATTAGGTAACATTCTCTCCAGACAATAGTTTTGCATGTCTTATGCCCATGTATTGAAGGAATACAGAATTAACACTGACAGAGAACATGGTTAATAGTATGAGACAGAACAGTGTCTGTGTTAGTCATTACCACAGCATTTGTTGCAGAACAGAGACACATACATAAGATCAATAAATGCTCTGATTTGATAACTTTAGCTGTACATGTCATGCAAGCTTACTTAGAAGTACCATCCTTTCTAGTTGAGAACAGCTCTGCTTCATTCAACACAATCTTAAGAGCATTATGGTTTTACACATCCAGTTTAATGATGGGAATAGTGACAAGCATTTGTAAGAAAAAGCATATTTCCTAGACATTTTGTATCCCTATGTACTACTGAATAATTAAATAGCATATAGCACAATAAATAACCAAGCATTCCTGCAACAAGACTAAAATTTTAAAGAAATTACAGCTACAATTTCAGGTCAGTGTGTTTTAAAAACATATTTCGTTTCACCCATCTTTTAAACACATCTGAAGCTATCATCTTTGCTGAACCTATTCTTTATAGCAACGCAGGGTCTGAGACAACTCTAAATGTATGATGAAACTAAGCCACTTTACATGGATATTTATTCCATGAGTGTATTTGGTTGTGTATCTTCAATTCCCCACATCCTTGTGTATGGTTTGGTTTTTCCATTAAGATTTAAAAGCTTTAATACATTTGAAGCCCTGTGTTAAGCACTGTTGTTTATTTGGAAAAGGAAAGATTATAACATTTGTGACTGTGGTTATCATGCTATCAGGGACTAAAGCTGAATGCCCACACATCTTCTGTCCTTTATTGTCACCCTGGAAGAGTCTCTCTGCTTATGTCTTAATGACTTAAGAACATTCCCACTACGAAATAAGAAGCCCCCTAGTCAATGCACAGCATAGCTGAGTTGTAACATAGAGAGGAAACCTCATGTCAAATTTAGTCTCTTCTATTTTCTAACATGTAAAGAAACTAAAATCTGCTACTTTCCAAGAGACCTGAACAATTAAGCTCACAAAAAATATTGAAGCCCTCTCATCTTTTCTATTGGATTTATTCCTCTTTACATATGGCTTAATTACTTGTGAAGAGGAAGTGACTATCAGATCACTTGTTGTACTTCCTATAGTAATAGCAAACTTGGATTCTTACATCCGGCTGATTCAGTTGTTACTGGTTTATACATGATGGCCCAGTATCACAACCAGGAGATCAACACAGGCCAGGGAACAGCCTGGCTGCTAGTGCTGTCTTCCAGGAGACACTGATCCTGGATCAATGCAACAATCTCTAAATTGACAGATAAGACACTTTCCTTAGTTTACTTAAATTACCTAAACTTTGCAATCAAACATCTCATTTTTTTTCATTTTTTTTGTTCCTGACCAGAAATAGAAAACCAAAATACTGTACTAATAGCTCAGAGTGGAATCATTCATACTCTCATTTTTCTGCTATGCTGCCAAGCAAAAGGATCAATTATTCACTGTCACTAACACGGCGATTCTGAGGCAATCAGGTACTGCAGAGACAGGCTTCTGTGAGGGCCAGAATAAATGAAATCACCTCCCTCTTGCTGTCATGTGGAACTTAACCCTCTTTTCATGAGGCTCATCACTTTACCTCCAAACTTAATTTCCCCAGATGTATTTTCATAGGATCAGATACACAAACCATACACAACTGGAGCATTTACTGACAACGAGATTACTATACATATGCTGGTTGTGATTGGTACTCCAATGATTTTGTGGTTGTAAGTCCCAAAGACTGAGTGTCAATGATGTGAGCTCTTCTGTAGTTATCTATTTTTAATTCCATCAGAGAGGCCTAGTGCTAAACATGAGATGGAAGAAACATTAGTCAGAGGAAAGCAGATGGGAAAGCTAATTTTTCTTTCACAGTGTTAACAAAAGCTTCAGCAATGTGTAAACACTCACAGCAGAAAAACAAAAGTGCTCTGCTAATATGTAGCAGTATTCATCAGAAAACTTTTAAGGAGGAAATCACCAAGTTTTTATCTGCTTCTTATCACAAGGTATCCTGCCAGTAGCATGTAACAGCCTATGTCTGCAGACATATGATGCAGACACAGAATGCTAATTCATTCAGTCCCCAAGCTTCAAGTGCCACCTGGTTCTCCTCCTCTTTGAGGAATGGGGCAGTTTTACACACCCACACACCAGAAAAAGGGCTTCAGTTTCAACTACTTCATTTCACAAATAGTATTTACCTGTTACAAGGTAATGCTTTGTTTGCACACTCATGCTCTAAGTACAAAGTAATCTCCTATAGTTGTCAGTAAAAGGACATCTCAATTTGAGAGTCTATTTCTCTGATCCAGTTCTGCTGAACTTTGAAGTCATTTGGAATATGAATGCTAAATCCTTACATGCCATGTGAAATAAAACAATGTTATTTGCTTAAGGAATCTTCTCCAAATGAGTTCAATTCAAAATGCAGGTAATGCAATCAAGCCAACTACTTCAAAGTAGGTACTGAGTACTTCAAGTGGAAGATGCAGAGACAATTCTGAGAACCGTGTTGCTTACTTATAAAAAGGCCCTTTGTAACACCTGGGACATCAAAAATGGCATTAAGCCTTCCAGAACTTCCCTTCTGATGTTACTGGATGCATCTTGGGAAACCAAAAGAAAAACTTCACCAAAGAAATCCTGTTGTATCAACAGAAATGCTAAGTAGTTGGGAAAAATCATGAATGGAGCTCATCATAATCTAGGTCAGCAAAAGCGAGCTCACCAGTTCTGAAGAACTGAAATAAGAAACCCTTAGTAATCACAGGAATATTATTAGTCTAACTAATATCAAGCTCCTTCCTCAGTTGGTTTTTTGTTTTTTAATCATTATATTCTCAATCATATAAGATTTACCAACTTCAGTATTTTTATTTCTTATATGTATGATTAGTCTTGTACATGTGATCTGAAACCTGACATTCGGTTTTAGGTCCATATAAATCACAAAAGTTGTTCACAAAACCTTTTAATTACAGGAAATACTTATAAACAACTTCAGAAAAAAAATACCTTTAACTCCTCTCCAAACTTACCAAAATAGAGCTTTGTAAAATACCCCAAATCCTGGATGATAGCACATTTGCTCTTCTGCTCAATGAATCTGCCTACCCAAGTGGGTAGCACTGATACATGCAGTGCTGCTGAAAAGTTGCAAATAATATTTATTAACAAGTACTTCTCAAATAATTGATTTATTGAATAAGCATTTTTCTAATTGTCAGAAGAACCTGCACTACTGTAGTTCAGTTTAGCAGCAGTACTATCAGTTTGTTATTTTTCTTTTAAGAGAGAGATGAAAATATCATCCCAAGAACCAACACAAACACGGAGTCTCCTATGGAATTAGGATGCGCTATCATTTCTGACATCCTAAACTTCTGATGTTGTTAGCACAAGGTAATGAAAAAATAACCTTTTGGATCTGATATTTTTTTCCAAATACATGAGAATACAGTGCTTTAATCACTGTTCTGACAGCCTAAAGCCACTCTTGGGATAATGTGCAGGTTTAGAAAAAAAAATCACTCACAAACGACCTTGGATTGAAAAGAAAAAAAACCATCACATTTTGAAAGCATGTGTGTGTGATAAATCCCCTGTGATACCTACAAATCTGTATGCCTACTTATTTCCATGCCACTTCTCAACACTAAAAAACTCACGTGGAAAAAGACAACGTACACTTCAAAAATCAGATGGAACAATAACTACATTATAGCACTTGCTGGATAGCTATGAAGCATTACATCTTCAACTGCTGATGTTTCATGATGTTTCTGAATATGTCATAAAACGTTTGTTCTTTGTTTTCTAAAATATGCTTCTGCTGGCTAACAGAATCTTGCCTTCTCTAAACTGCTGCTTTTACAGTACGGATTATGGTTCTAGAAAATGAGACATTGACTGCTAATTAATCCAATTGTGAAACACATAAAATGCTTTAGAAACCTGGAAGGCAGCAAATGATACTTGCAACTACAATAAGTATTACGCATCTTATGCAGTAGCGTGTTGTCTTTTCCCTTACATCTCTTTCCCAGCCTCTTAACTTTAGGTATCAAATTGTTACACATTGCGGTCTTTGGAGCAGTGCCTATATTTCTATTCTCCTGCAACAATGGGACCTCATCCCTCATTAGACTTTAAGGAGTGTCAGTACTGTTGAAGAGTATAGATACTACATAGAGCATATAACAATGTCAATGTTGAAAACAGCAGAACTTGTATGTCACAATGCTGAATGTATAAAAATGTTATTTACAAATATTATAGAAAGTTCAAGGTCTTTATACGAGGTATAACTGTATAATAAATGCTTACAAATGAAAGCCAGCAGGAATGGATTAAGAAGGATCCTGCAGATTAGTGATCTGTAAAATCATGAGACAAAGGCAGAGCAGCAGACAGCATTTCTGAACGTGGCTGATTACTGCTGGCCAATTGCCCATTTTAGAAAGCTTCACTTCTGCATTTCTGCAGCAGTTAAATAACTGCAGACCTCAGGAATGTGTTTGGACAGGGACTAAAATAGGAAGAGCCCTTTGTATAAGCATCCAGCTTGCAAAAAAGAGTTTCTGTCACCAAAAAACAAAACATCGAACTGACGCATTAGAAATATTAAAACTGAAAATAGGTTGGATAGTATTTTATTTCTCTGCACAACCCCCTAATAATTTAAAAAATAAAAAAAACACTTTTAGGAAGCATAGATTCTAAGAGCAGTTCTGAAATAATATAAAAAACAAATATCCACTACATCGTACATACTATGCCTATGCTACCCAAAGTATCCAGTACCTTCTTTGAACACACAATCAAAGCTCAGAAGAACTAACTCATCTAAGCTAAAACCTAAAACTCTATAAATTAAAAGGCTGGTATCTGCTATATTTCACAAATCAAACTCAAAACACTATAACATTATGCCCAGAATTCTACTGAAACAGGTTAATCTGCACAAGCAGAAAGATCTGTCATCAAAACTTTTAAGACAAGAGAGCTGGGTAGCTGTGTCTTAATTTCACTGGGCACAATCTTTTTTGTTAAAATACAACTGTCTTCTCACTTCTAATCTGTCAGTGGTTGCTATTCTGTCACGTCAGTCCATCTCTTCCTCAAATAAACCATACACTAAATCATTCTGCCCAGAAACAACTTAAACATCTGAAAAATCTCCCACTGGGTTCATGCATTGGCACTCCGTACACTTCATAGTCTCTTGAAATGTCTAAAAGATATTTACCAGTGAAGAAAACTGGTGAAGCCTGCCTGCTTTCTGTTATGTTGCCCATACTGCCTGGTACCCCCCCTAAGGATTTATAGCTTCCATACCCCACATTAAAGTATTTAACCTAACTTGTGCATACTTTTGGGTGGTACACACTTTGTGTACAGTACTTCGCACAGCAAACCAAATACATCCCCACAGGAACAACTAAAGTTCAAGTCAAGGGTAGTCAGCTTGATAATACCATGCACCTCGTGATCACTTTCTCTCAGAAGCTTAAGAATGGCACCTAGTTTGACAAATTTATGTTATAAGATGTATAGGGATTGATTACTTTTACAGATCTGATCATTTCCTTCTTAGATTCATTTAGAGCAGGACTGGAAAACACCTTGGGCAAAAGGCTTTTTGACAGCTGGAATAGTTCTGAATTACACAGAATACACTAATAGTACTCATTCGCTGCCCGTGTTTGATTTGGATGAACACATTTATACATATAAACTGAACAAAAATGTATTCCTTACAAACTTCATTACTGCAATTTGATGTTTCTTACATGAATACATCCAAAGTTGAAAAAAATTTCACGTGCTGCAAGACAGTGGTCACTAATACCTCACTAGATAAATCCTCATGAAAATACCAGCTGTGAATATAGGTTAAGTCTTTATATTGTTAAAAGGGTATCTCCTTAAGCCCATATTAGAATTTGTCATGCATCTGCTTGACTAACAAAGCCCTGTCCATATGCTGTTACCAGAATCTTTAACAGAACAATTTTATTGCAAAGTTAAGTCAAATAGGCACACTTTAATAGCAAAACTATAGGATATAAGCCATTTTTAATTGAGCAGTGCTACTGGCAGCTTACTTAACCCTCTTATGTTTAAAACACAATTACAGATTTAGATTTGATATTTAATAACCATCTATTTTCCAGCCATCCTCTCTTTGTAATCATTTAAGTCTTTTAATTTCATCAGATTCTAAAGGGATAAGATACTAATAAACACAGTTCTATATCTCTATTTTATTTAAGTATATAGGTAAGTAAGTAAATAGGAATATAGTTGCAGGACTTCCCAAGGAAAATCTTCCTAAGGTTTAACTTCCTCTAATCTTCTTTTACTTCGGTATAAATGAAGGGAGTATCAAAGTAAGAAACAAGGTGAATATGTAATTTCCTTCCACTTTTTCTATAATATGAGTATGCAGCATGAAAAAAAGTAAACATAAAACATTCTCAAGTTGGTGATAGCTTTTGAATTTTTGTGTTTGACCACGAGCCTTCTGCAGTAGTGCTCTTCCTAAAGACTTCTTCAGACTTCCTGAAGTCTAACCACAAAAAACAGCACCAGCAATTTAATTATTGTACAAAAGACCACAAGTACTGAAAGTGATGCATCTCAATCAAGCAGTCCAGAATATATGTGTGGCTCTAAACTCTTTCACCTTTACAGGTTTCATCCACATTTCAAATCAAAACTGCATAAAAAAAAATCCTCAAGTGTGAATTTGCCAACAGTGGCAAAGACTATGAAGGCTATTTAGAATCTTATTTTCTTCAAAATAAGTGCTGGACTGAGGCATTTTCTCTGCACTGATTACTGAAAAACACAAAGAAAAGCGACTAAAAACTCTTCACAAATGGTATGGCTGTTGACATCACGATTACCATTAAAAATGCTGAAAAATAATTCTATTATGACAAATACTTCAGTAAAATTGGCAGAGATCCACTGCATGCAGGTTGATATAGGAATCCGAAAGTCAGAAAGAGTAATTTGTGTCTTGGTCACCAGAAGCAAGTAATGTTTTGAAATGAGAATGAAGGTAGTGCTAATGGTGATGCTGTCCAAGGTGCAACAAGCTGCGCCTCACTTCCCTGGAGCATTGTTGATATTACAGTTCTACAGAGGAGTGAAAAACAGAGGAAAAAATAGTTGTCCCTGAAGTGCATTTGTATGATTCAGAATGCGCTCAAGGGACACAGATCTGTGCAGTGAGAAGGGGCTGTTTATACAGATGTCCTTTACAGAGCAGAGAATTCAAGATTTTAAAATATAACTATAAAAATCCTACACTCCAGTACTCTGAGTGTAAAACAAGAAATTTAACTAGTGATTTTGGTCTTCACAGTCTCTTCCTCAAATTTCACATGAAAAATTTTTGATCTTTCACCTTACATAGGCAGATATTCAAGTGAACTTTCCTCATTCAGAAACATGCAATTCTTAAAATTAAGACAGTCTTTGCAATTTGTGATGAAAAGGAGCCCTATTTATGAACTCTGGATCTCTTGGCATCAGGTGCATGACAGAACTGGAAAGTTATGGTAAAAGAACATAAGTTTGAGTCTATTTCTAGGACTCTATTAATAGGGAAAATAATGCATAGGGAATATATTCTCTCAAGGAAGCCATTCTGCACTTGCTTCCTTCTCCAGGTGGAAGATCCTTAATACCAGTCATTTGGAGAGCTGAAGGAAACAATTGTGTAAAAGCTGCTAATTTTTGTGCTGTGTGCAGAATTTCTTCTCAGAGTAAACATTATCTCTTATTTCAGCAAAAGCATAAATTGTCTTTGAATCAGTAATTGAGTCTAAACGAAACCTACTCTAATAATTAGAAGACATGGGTAATTAGAAGTAATAACAGCAGAAAAGAAAAACAACCACCCTAACAGTGTGCAGAAGGGGACTGAGTTAATTTCATTAATGTAAATGGCTTTTATTTCATGCCTACTCATCAGGAAAATCTTTTTGATGTCTTCAGTACCTTACTGTATATGAGCTGTGATGTTCAGGTCTTTATCTGTTACCACCAATCTCAAATTAAACAAATCTACTCATAGGCTTCATTTGCCCTTTTGGTTCTAAGAGTTTTTGAATCACCTCACTTGCAACAAATAGAAAAAGTTGAGCACTGCAGCAGTATTGCAGCAATAAAGACTTTGTGACACAGGAAGCCACATTGTGCTTTGTAAGGGAGACAGCTGAGACACACAAAGCCTGCAATACTCATGTCTGCTCAGTGCAGAAATGCAAAACAAAGCCAACAATGCCAAAAAAGGACCTTGCTCATTCCTAATCAAGGCTAGATGAAGAAAAGCCTTTCAGCCAGAGCAACATTACATCTCCTTGTGCTGCAACACCAGGCCAACCTACAACATTAAATGTTCTCAGGGACTGCAAAGTGGACAGAACACTTTTTTTTTTTTGACAGAACTAAGATGCTCTGAGTTAAATTACTGGATTTGAATATGCATTAATTACATTCAGTATTAACTTGGTTTTTCATTCCTCTTACGTAAGGCTGAAGACAGGCTGAACTTGCCAGCTCAAGTGAGGCTGAGGGACTGGTCTGGTCTCTGAGGTATCGGAAACTAACACAAAATTTACCAAGGTGTTAGATACTTAGTGGAAGTTACAAAGTATGACAGAAGCGAACACTAGCATAGGAGACAGCTCGCCACCTTAGCTCTTCTATTCATTTCCCAGTTCTGCTGCTTCCTTTCCTATCATTGTTGGAAGAAAAAAACCTTCCAAAAAAAAAAAAGCACCACAATGTAGGTTTTGTTTTTTATTTAATCAGTCCATTACTTTCTCTACACCACTACTTTGTCTTTAGACAAGACCATGTTAAAGTCCATTTCAGATTCATGCTTCATTAACTATACTAAATAACTGAAATCACTATGAGCTGTTGACAATGATGAGTACTGGGATATTTTAAGAACATAACTAATAGGGCAGGAACAGTTCTGTTAATTTAGTTATTACCTCTCACTTTCTGCAAGCTTGTTATGCCATTAAGCATTCTTTGTGATCATTAAATCAAAGCTAACTTCTTTCCTTACAAGAGTTTGGCTTCTGTATTCATTCAGAGCCTGAGTCTGAAATACATTCCCACATCATGTCAAGCAGAGCAAGATTTCAGGAGGTAAATGATTTCTCCCCTGACATTCAGATTCACAATAGCAAAGCCGATAGTTATACTGAGCACTGATTTCCTTAGTTCAGCCTTAACCACATACTAAGCAAGAAAGAAAACGTGTTGGTGCAGGAAATTCTGAGGTGTCTCATTTAAGAAATGTGTTGAAGAAATTTAATCACTATTAAAATATTTAATAAACCTAATGTTAGCAGCACTCAAAAGGTTTTCTTGCAATAAAATAAGTGAAAAAGGATGAATCACTGACTTAGTGTGTACACTGTTGGTCCCACCACATCCCCCTTCCCTAAGCATTTGCTTGTCTGTTGAGGAAATAGTGAAAGATACGTAACATGTTACAGTGGTAGATTTAACAGCACATTTTGCAGGCTAGCTGGTCAAACAGATAAGTTTGCAGTTTGGAGACCCAGGACCTTCTTAAAACATGCCTACCAGTAATTGTTATTAGTAATTGCATTTGGTAGATTACCAGCTCCTCTTTCAAGAACGAAGAAAACCTTCTACTGAAGTGATTACCATTGTTTCTCTGCATTATTCCACACAGTCTTAATATTACAGATTACTTTATGAATAGAAGAACTAACACAATGTGTACTATAAATAGCATTAACTACAGGTATATAATGCTCTAAACTCACTCTGTAGCTCATATACAAAGCTACAGCAGGAATCAGTCCATTCCATATTGCATCTCACAATATATTATCCTTAATATCCAATTATAGCTACTGCTCTGAGTGTCTGTGAACAATGATCTTCATTTATTAAGTATTTTTCATAGACAAAAGCGTAGAAGTGACCTGCTGAAAAAGAACTATATGCCACAGCTAGCAACTGGAATTATGTGGTTAAGAACTGCAACTTTTTCTAAGAGGACACAAGATGCGCAAATAACAGTGGAGCCAAGATCTGTCTGCTTAATGCCTATCTCCTTACAGCTGATTCACATTGCCCACTCAACCATCTGTCTCAAGCCAGATACATCCCATCCATTCAGGAGATGTAACCAAAAATATATACTATACCTCTCTAACATGAAAAAAAACATAACAGATCTATTAATGTTCTCATGGATACACTGATCTAGTCCAGTCTTGAAGGAAGATTCTTGAATCCAAGAATCTCATTCCCTCTTTTCAGTCATTCCTGTAATTAAAACATATTCTGTTACATCTGAACAAGGCAGAAGGAGAGTGCGTGATGACCAAATCATGCTTACTATGGTTAATATTAGCTACGTTCTACATTAAGCCTTCACTGAAGTAATACATCTAGCTTGTTTATCCCATACATACAAACAAATATAGGAATACTGAAGAAACTATTCAAAATTAGCATTTATTTGCATTCATATATTACTTATTTCACTTACACATTCCTACCTGTTTTCATATCAGAAAATCTAGAAACAGAAAGATGTATACTCATGTCACAGACACCAAAACAGGGAAGATGTTAGAAATATTAGCCTAATCTTTACTATATAATAGCATCAGAATGAAAAATGATTAATTCATGTCTGCCCACCCTTCATACTGATAAACTACAGAGACTAATACTTCCTACCAGCTAATTTTAACAATATGTCAGAAAATGTAACTTCAGAATGAAAAGAGCTTTGTTGTTGAGAGTGAGGGAAATTACTGAGAAAGATTAAGGGAAAATGGAGCCTTTTTAATAAAAACTGAATATTAGTTTTTCAGTATGCAAGCTCTTCACTCCTGTAGAGCAGGATTTACAAAGGCAACAACCAAGTGATTTTTGTCTGGTATATGAAAACCACCCTGAAGTAATACTTTCTATTTTATTACACTGGTCCACAACATCAGAGGCAGGTGGTGGTGTTACGGCAATAGAGGTTGAATCTTCCCACCAATATTCTATTCCATTTTGTCACCATGCAACAGGTGGCATCAGAGGGGCAGTCCAACAAAATGGCATCTGACATGGAAACACGTCTGAAGCAAAGGTTGTGGCATTGAAATCCTCTACAGGAAAAAAATTGTACCCATTGACATACATCAACACTTGCTGAATGTTTATGGAGACCAAGTACTAGATGTGAGCACTGTGAGTCAAAAAATAAACAAAACACAACTACTATGATTCTGGGATAGCAGGAATCTTGCTGGAGAGTGGTTTGCATTGTAACTACACATCTCTAACAATATCTGAGTAACAGCAGTTAAGTGCTATTACATCTACCTGCTGTACAGGAGAGTGGACTCCTCTCCTGATAAAAGACACTAATTACATCACTCCCAGAAAATAAGCAACAAAATCATAATCACTTCATACATGGACAGAGAAAGCTTTGTTTCTCAGTTTTCTATTGAATTTTGGCCTTATTTCAAGAATAAATGTTAGGCAGAATATTATTTAATCACATAGATACATTATGCATTAATAATACATATAGACAAAAATTACTTGCAAAAAAAAAAAACAACTGAATTTTTGCTTTCAAGTTATAAATTTCCTTTAAGGCCACGGCAGTGGAATTGATTATTCCAAGGCCACTTTAAGAAAATGCAGAGAATTAATATGTAGATTTAATTTCACAATTAATATATATATATTTAAATTAAATATTGTTATTCCAGAAATTAAAAACAAGGCTGGGATCAATTGAAAGTTTCCCTGTTCCTATAGTATCAATAAACTTGAAAGCTTAGGCTTGTAAAAATGGCATAAAATTTGCTCATGATTCTGATTCATCAGATTCTACACACAGATGTAACTGACTGGTAACAGGCTAATAATGTACTACAATAATATCCTCTTAAATATTCAAAATGAACTTACAGGACCTCCAAGTATTCTATTATGAAATAAGCACACATATTTAGAGTGATAGGGAGATCTAATTGTGGATTCTGTTTGTATTTGGGAAGAGAGGCTACAGATTCGCCTTTGTCTTATTATAGAAATCCAAAAGAAGACAATAGTTTGTAATTATAGAAAACTTTTCCTTATTCTTTTATATTTCTGTGACTGCAGATTTCCAATGGTATTTTTAATATCAGCATTCACGAGTAGGCTTGATATGCAAAATATCTATTTGAGTCATATACTTAAAGTCTTAGTACTTTATCTTCTGCTAAAAAAAGACATATAGGAACACAAAGTTACCCTGTAAGAAGACAACTAACAGGATAGTTTTATTATCATTCAATGGTCTTGTGGGTCTGAGTCAGGCATAGAGTAATTTTTTAATTTTAAAGAGGTCCCTCGGATTCTTTTCAGTCTTTATCCTGTAGGGAATCTTAACAGGAAAACAAGACAAAGCCACCCCAAATTTCAGTGATATAAAAATCTGCATAGAGTATAAAAGCTATTAGAAGCTGTCTGTGTCAGTGCACCAAAAGTAAAATAAGCTTCAGGTCAAGTAAATGTATTATTCATTCACTATGATGAGCTATGAGCTCTTTCAAAGTGTAAATTATGCTCTGTAATTATTTAAGTTTTAAAGAGTATCATTCATAAAGCCAATTATAATGATGTTGGGATTAATCAAGATTTCAGCACACCATCCTGAACAGTAGCTTCAACAACCTGATAAATCACTCAAGTTTAGAGGCTCAAGAGCATGTGTAGGTTGGAAAGAGGTGATGCACTTCAGAGAGTAGAAGAGCACAAGGCTGCCAAAGATTGAATCAAACAAGCAACTCACTGATGGCCTGGGGAGGGGAATACCAATTCTACCTGGCTGCACACTGTAGTTGGAGGCCAGACTGCCCTGCATTCCCACCAGATGTGATCTTCTACCACTTCTGTAACTCAGAACAACTCCAGGAGATGTAACAAGCTGACAAGAGCCACAAGGGTAGGTCCCACCTCCTACCAAGGTGTTGACCACCTGGCCTGCACCTCTGCAACCCAGTGAAAAACAAACTGAGAGGGAAAACAAAACAAAGCTGCTTTCTGCTACAGCAGTGGATAAATCAGCCCAGCAAATATCCCGGCAATGCAAAGGGGAGGGCAGAACCCTGAGGCAATGTTCTGGATATGGGAGAGCGTGGGACAGATGGCAGCAGCTCGCACTGCAGGTTCAGACATTGCCACACTCCCAGGGCAGGTGGGCTACATTTCTGTCCTGAGGAGCCTGTCTGCCTCATTAAGGAAAGTGATCAAGCACTCAGTGAAAGCAGTGCCAATACCACCCAGTATCTCACTGAAACATTGACCACAGAGCACATCAAACTGAACTCCTGGAGAAGCTCACGGTTCTCTGATATCCACAGAAATCTAACTTACATCAGCTGTTTGCAACAGTTTTGTCAGATGATCCTCATTAAGGGAAACTTTGGAAGAAGTACTCACAGCACACAGTAGTGAGTTTCAGGAATTTGCAGTGTTTGATCTCCTATTACATGGTTTATTATCCCACAGAAGCTGCATGGGAAAAGCATGAAAGTCTCACACAGGATTAAGCATTTATAGGACAGGTTCTGTTGTACCTACAAAATTATAGGGTTTCTTCACAGAAAGGTCTGCACTTCTAAACTGTTCTTTGCCTCATTTCACAGCTTCTGCAGCAAGCACAGCATAAACACAGTTCTAAGCAGCTCACTACTATGCAACCTTAGTTCCCCCAGAAGTAACAAGTGAATTAACTAAACCCAAGTGCATCCAGAAATGCTGCTGATTCTCTGAGGAAGCCGAAGGCACTGCGCAGCTGCTACTGCATTTCAGCCTTGGCTCAATCTAACACTCCTCCTCCAGAACAACAGGAAGCTCTGGGGAGGGTAACACACTTCAAACTTTTCTTAGGTAATTCTGAAAAGATGGTGTTATCAGGCAGCATCACCATAATTTTTATCAGTCCCATATTTGGTCACACACACACAAAAAAAACCCTGATTCAAGTAACTAAATGAAGTGGAAATATCTTACTGGTTTTGAAGCTGAAACAAGTCTTCTCATTGAATATTACAGGGACATTTCCCATCAGGAGGTAGTTTTCTTCTCACAAAACTCAAAAACCCTAAATAACTCCTTATCTCCTCCCACCCCCAAAATAAAAACATGCAACAAACCAAACAAGAAAACCCCAACAAACAAAAATGCAAACAGCAAGACCACAGTGAATTAGGTTCTCTTTTGCATTCTGGACCACTTTAAACCTTGGTTTAACAGGTTGCACCTGCCTGGAGTTCTGCCAGAACATGTAGTTTCTCTAATTTACAGATTATCTCCAGCTGATAAAAACTCACAGCCCAAACATGCATCAAGGTACAGAAAAGGAACAGACACAATCCTTCTCTGATGTCATGCAATTGTAATGCCCTGACAAAATGAAATTCACTTCAAGAGCCAATTACTTCATAAATTAAGTATTTATTTACAAGCCATTTGTGAAGGGTGAAAACTGTTCACCCATCCATGAAATCTGTAATGCTAAGATTGCCATAGACTTATTCAGCTGATGAAAATTACATTCTCATGCAAGTGTTCCAGCAGAAATACAGAAGAACTATAATGACTGGGAATGGTTTGTGTAACTTTCAGTGCAGCAGTAACCAGGTGGTGTTGGTTAGCTGTGCAGTCACTGCATCATTGGAGAAAATGCCATTAGAGGGCAGCCTTGGGTTTCCCCTGCCTATTTTAAGCCTACATCTCAGAAGTCCTGAAGGCTGAGAATAGAATTTCTGATGCTTTATAGAAGAAGCCATTTCAGCTCCGTAAAACACAATAAAAGCTGAATGTTCTTCAATTCTATGAGGAGAAAAAAACATCACGTCTTTCAAATTGAGAAATAATTTAGTAGTTTCTGAAGAAGTTAACATCCTTCAGATACTTATATTTGCACTTTCAATCCTGCTGTTGCTTTTAAAAATCTTCTCTGGAGAAGATAATTGAACTCTGGTGAAGAAAAACACTTGGATTAATAACTTGAATGTAACCCTACCAAAACTGAAGAACCCCTCCCCAGCATAGAGTTGTATTCTATTCAGTAAACATGCACTAATGAGATTGGAACAAGAGGGGTCAAAATACAAACTATGCCCATGTTTACCTACAGTTCATGAAGAATACAGGGGACATGAGCAGGCATTTCACCAAGCAGTTATTGTGCAGCCTCACCTACACCCCTCTCCAGCATCCAACATCCTGGAGCACTGGGGATGTGGTGTGGTCTAAGCAACTTCGTTATGTGTATCCAGGAGTAGGAAATAATTTGTAAAGGCCTTGAGTACCTGAAACAATGTACAAGTGCTCATTCCAACTTAGAGTTGGAAGAAAGCATCACTGCCAGTTAAGTATACCCTGCAGTAGTACCTGAAATCAGATTACAATAAGTGCATGTGAATCCATTATAAAATGAGGGGTAAATTAGGATTCCATTATAACCATTTTCCTAAAATCTACCTGAGATGGTTACTATTATATGCACACATAGCATTATCTTGATACTTATTTTAGCTACCTAAGTAATCCATCAATATCTTCTTTCAATTACAGTTTAACTCATTTATCTAATGAATATCACCTATATATTATTTATAATTCAGTAGCACACCAAAGAAATAAGGAAAGATTTTGTTTATCTCGCACAACAGGTAGGCTATTTGGCACATGAAATTCCAGCTACAATTGTGAGAAGTTCTATGCAAGTCTTTGCAATCATTTTAATATGGCATTTTGCAGCTCTTTACTGAGCATTCCTTTCCAATTACTCAGTTGAAGTACATTTGTCTAAAGCATATGTCTGCCCTTTTCAGCTATGTGAGGGTTGTTCACTACGGTAATCTCCATCAGTTTAGTCAACTTAAAAATCCCCACTGATCCCTTCACATAAAAGGTTTAAAGACTTGGAGCTTAGGGTCTTCCTCACTGTTAGCAGCAGAAGTTCATTCAAAGTATTTTACCCTAGATGATGCTAACCCCTTGTCAGAGAGCAAACAAGGAGTTTTGTATTTCACACAGCAAAAACACACATAACACAGCAAAACAAAACCAAAAATAAGAGACTTCACTCTGATTTTACTTCAATACATAAGAACTCTGAAAACACTGAAGTAGCCCAGACACAAAAGTAAGTACAAGACTAATACAGGGTGAGGTTTAAATGACAAGCCACAACTTCCTTGAATGCACAAGTGAAATTACAACCACACATAAGGCATTCATCTCTAGAGCCTAGCAAGAAAATCACCATTTGTATTGCATTACCACACAAGCAAAAACTCTTTCATTCTTTGAGGCATTACACTGCAGGAAGACAGCTGATCTGCTGGATCTAACAACCCTGTATTTTGACCCCTAAGCTCATAGCTTACTAGCTAATTTTTACCTCTGTGTGTTGGTGCTCATTCATGTGACTGCACCTGATACTTTGCGGCTTTGGGTTTTTAGACAGCCTGTTTTGGAAGTCACGTCATGATTGGAGCATTACTACACTTTAGTTTTATAAGAAGAATAACAAACAAAAAAACCCTCCAACTATAAACAATGGATCACTACAGACACCTGTAACAAAGAAACTACCCAGGAAATAAAATCCCAATACAATGAAAAACCAGTACAGCATTTACTTAGCCTTAAACTAACCAAATCTCACTCTTGGCCAACAGCTGGGTACACTTAAAAATGACTTAAAATCTAACTGTTCAAAGGTATCTGAAAGCTTAGCCACTTCTTGGTGGAATAAAGCACTATAGGTGCTTCATTTACCTACTAAGCCATTGCACAGCTAACTGAAAACCCATGCCATTTGTGTCAGTCCAGTAAGTAGCAGTGCTTGCCCACTCCCAAAAGACAATCATGGCCCCCTGTTCCCAGGAGACAGCACAAAGGATTTCCTCTTCAAGCAGTCAATCATGTGACCATCATGGCCAGTGGGACCAAAATCAATTCCCAACAACATGGAGAACATTTACATCTTTCCTCATATAAATGTGTAAACACAAGGAAAGAGAAGGTGCTCCAGATTATTCTTTAAGACACTTTCTTCATCTCAAGTCAAATCACTTGTCTTCAGCATCCCTGCTGTCTACAGCATCACATCGTGAGCCACGTAGTTGTTATTCAATGAGGAATGACATATGGAAGGCACCGAGTAATTTATTTTCATAAGAAATCTGAAATAAAACTTACTGCAATTATAGGATACATAAGAATTATCCCAACATGCAATGAGAACTTCAATGATATTCACTGAATTAAAAAAGGGATTTTTTATTTTTTCAAAATTCTTTTGCTGTAATTTTTCTGAAGTAGAAGACATTTTATTTTCTTCAGTGTTTTATTAAAAAAAATAGAAAACTATACGTAGATTAAGCATACCTAATTTTATCCTGTTTACCTAATATTTATATATTTTGGAAGGCTATTCTCATTTTGTAGGAGATCCCTTTTCAGTAGTCGTTTAAGAAATCTCATGCTTAGCTCTGCCTTACTTTTTATAGCCAGAACTTGTTTTCTCTTGATTGCTTTTTTCTCAGTACTGATAATGAGCTGAACTTGCATAGGCTTACTATAAATTGTGTGAAGTCAGTTAGATAAATCTCTGGTTGGTTCAGGATATTTTGTCCTTATCAAAAACATTTTCGCTAAAAATGAACTTCTTTTAATAACTTCTTGACATACTACACTTGTTCCTTTTTTACTTTTCTGTTTGCACCAACCTTCACAGTGTCTAACTTTGCCAATTACTAGATAATGTATTTAATTTTATACAGAAGGAATCTCATCAGCTTTAGAAGGTCAACGTATTCAAATTCATTAATGATGTCTAATGTACTTTGATGAACGCAAAGCTTCAATCTCTATAAATCACTATCAAAACAGCAGCTTCATTTTCAAGCACATGTTGGTTAATAAACAGCAAATACAGACCGCTTCACAAAGCACTTGTACATTCTTTACTCAGCTTTTTCAGAAGGTTTAAAAAACACTAATACATGTATCATGAGAAATAAAGGTAACATAACTATGATCTCCCCTTACTGTCATTTTTTGGTTGTTTTTTCCTTGTTTTCAGACAAGTCTTTTTTAGCATATTCAGATCAAATAAAACTACACTATGAAATTTGATTACAAAAGCCACTGGAAGTGTTCAAATAAAATTAAACAGTCATGGATTAACAGACTGACTTACAGCTATATTTACCTTAATCAAAGCTGCTTGAAAATGTTTGCTACAACCTAATCACACTTTTAATAGCAGAAACATTCCAGAATAAGTGACTCTTACTGACTTTGTGGACCACCAAAGACTATGCTTAGGCTAAATAAATTTTTTGAATCTGCCTGCGCACAGAAAGTCAGACAGCTCTCCATCATATGCACTCCCATACCTACTACATGGCATCAAACAGCTTTAGTTCACTGGGGCTGAATTTTACCCATGAAAACAAATGCTACCTCCATGGCATTTGCACAGCTGACTTCAGAAAAGCTCTCCAGGTCTCACTGAGCCTGAATGATAACTTGCATTGTAGAGGTTTCCCCCAGATGTAAGCCTCACAGTAGTGGCAACCACTACTACTACTACTTAAAATGGCACAAAAAGTTTGAAGATACATTAGCATAGACATCCTGACCTGTAGTACAAGGAATATAATTTCCAAAACCAGAGAGAAAAAAAAAAGAAAAAAAAAGAAGTGGCAGAAGCTCAGTGAAGGACTCCTAACACTGGATGCAGAGGATGGGGCCCTTTGCTGCCCAAAGGCCTGCCAATCCTTGGACAGCTAACAGGTGTTCTACCAATAGGACAAAATATACAGCATCAGTACAGTTGTAGCATAAATATACAGAAGGCATAGATCAAATACAAGAAAAACACAGAGCCAATAGCTGGTGAGGTGGAAGTTTTTGCTTTCTTGAGAAAGCTGTGGCTGAAAGGCTGACCTCTGCTGCCTTGTCAGCAGACAAGGACAGGGACTCCAACTGAAAAAGCAGCCATCTTGAATCACTAGCAATATGCAAAACTCATGTTTGATCAGCTGTGACAGACATTTAGGTACATGCTACAGTGACTTCCCTGAAGAAAAGGCTGCAGAGGGAAGACACGAACATAAAATAAATAAATAAATAAATAAAAAATGATGGGCAGAACTAAAAAGCTTTTTCTAGGCAATTAAGAGTTGCTATTAACATGAATAAATACACTTCAGCAATACCTCATGCAGTGTTATTTCAATATTTCAGTGAAGTAAATTTTCACCAGCAATACAGCATCTGCCTTGCTTGTTTCAATGAATTACTTAGAGATGCAAATGATGGGAAAAACACTCAACAGCAAAAGAAGGGACAATAGCGCCTTCTACAAGGATAGAAACACACTTGTAAGGGTATTAGTCACAATTTAGCTTAGATGACAATAATGTAAGAGAAAAAAATAACAAAACCACTCACCCTTTCTAAAGGCTGGTAGAGTCTCAAGAAAGGCAAAATCTCTAAACAAAGAAGCCAACCCCTTACCTACTAACCCTTATTAATGAGAGTGAGGAGGGGTGGACCCAGGAAGCACCCCTTCCACTCATTCAGGTGAACTGCCTGCAGCTGGGCTCCCTGGGTTAGCAACATCACATACGGTGCTAAAACACTGGACCAGGACATGATCTAGCAGTTCCCATACAAAGAGGACCATGGTAACCTCCCATAAAAGTAGTTTTATCGTTGTTATAGGGAAAATAACAGATGGAACTGGATGCAATTTTTCATTCAGTCACACCAAAAAGTCAGAGGTTCAGGTCAACAAAATGATTTACAAATTTGGTTTCATTAGATGACAGACTTTACTAATAATTCTGCTAAATTTTATTTATTTTCAGATTATTTGAATACTTATCTCAAAAGAAAAAAAGCTATTGAAAAAGTAACTAAGAAACATGGGGCTGGGTTCTACTACTGAAAGTGAAATTAAGTATCCATCTAATGAAATACCTAGTAAAACTTTACATTTTAAATTTCCTTTTCAAGAAAAAGGGATAAATACAGTAATTCAGTCTTGTGCTAAGTTGAAAACTGAACTTTATGTTAACTTTCTGGGTTTTGTGTCACTTTTTTTTTTGTATAAAGAAGGCCAATAGACCTAGCAACAGATCATTTATGCTATAAATGAAGACAGTCTTCAGTTGTTTAAGAGAAGAAAATATCATCTGTTGAGAAGCTGAAGATTCACACTGTAGAAGAATGATATGCTTAAAGAAGAAAAGACAGGAAGGATGCTGAATTTTTAAATCATATATTTCTGAGTAGAGAGGATGTCTGATTAGCTCTAATCAACTTCTGTGCAAAGGCATACTCAACTCCTGTATTGTTTTGCTTAGATTTGCATTTTGCTGACAAGTAGAAATTAATCAGTGATGAAATATCTGCACGGCTTCTGAGTCTGTGTGCTCAGAGGGCTGGATGTGGAACATTAAATAACTGCTCCTGGACACAGGGACAGAAGAGAGCAGTGGTGCCCACACCAAGGAGGCTGTGCCACCAGAATATGTGGTATTTAGCAGGCCAGAAGCTTGAGCTACGACCCAATCAGCCTGGGGAGGTGGAATCAAACTTAGGCCAAATATCACCAAATTCTATCCCACAGCAGCTGCTGGGTGAATAGACATCTTAGCCCACTTTACTAAAACACCCTGCTTTTAAAATTTTTACATGAAGATGGTTTTCTACATGGACTGCAAGCTCAGGTAAATTTTTATGTAAGTAGATACGATCATTACATCGTTGCACCCTGTTTGCCCTGTGGGTAGTATCACTCCAGTTGTCGAAATGTAAAGGTCAAAAGGGGAGCCTGATTATGAAAGAGAAGGTACTAGTTTATTTAAAAATATTTCATATATTCTGGAATAAACAAAGAATCAAAACAAAATGAAGTGCTTTTTCTTTTGTTTTTTTTTTTTTTTTGGTAATACTTTATCCTTGAGAGTGGGAAATAAGAGACTTGCTTTGTGCAATGTGAATGCTCTTTGATGTTCTGATTTTGTAACCTTGAGGTATTTTTCCTTAATACAATAAACTCTGATCTATGATCCATGCACAGAGCACCACAGGACATAGATCTAATTATTCCTTGCCTCTGGACACAGTAATAGCTACTGATGGCTTTGATATGTTTCCTCTGGATAAGAAGAAAAACATCTGGGTCTGAAAAGAGTTAAATTTAATCCAGTAGTACTTATAGGTATAGTTACAGATGTATGACTACTTTTTTTTCTTGCCAATAGTAAATTTCAGTAACTGAATTATGCTGTAAGGATTAATTAAGCTTCTGCTATTTTTAATTGGATAAGCTATATATAAATAGAAACATTTCAAGATCAAATATACAGTCTTTTGCATAATTGCTATAATGGATTATGTAGGTAATGTAAAATGGAATGTTAAGCAGTCTAGGAGAAAAAGGCTAGATGAATTTAAACAAAAATTCAGGAATAAGATTATTTCTAACTATTTGAAGAAAGGAGGAAGAAAGAAGTGTTACAATCAAGAACTGTAGTATGGGATCAAGACTGCCATGGAAGACAGACAAGGTGCATTCAAAGCAATTGCTAATGAGCATTTGTTGTACAAAACACAGCTGTAAGTGGTTTGATACCTCACACTGACTTGGATCAATAAGGTCACTGTCACGTTACCTGGTTAAAGCAGTCCCTGGCCAGACTACCCTCTCTGACGGGAGATAAAATATCTGTCTTCATCTTATGTCTCTTATCTTAGAAGAGGCTTAAACATGTTTCATTTGGTTAGCACTACACACTACCTGTATGTTGTTCCTCACTAGTTTTATGCTCATGGACAGCACACAGTAGTCCATATCAGCATATGTATTATTGGTAACACAATGAAGTCATCCTAGTTTTACTTTGACCTGTCCTTGTTTTCTATCAAAAGTAATTTCATTTCAATAAGGTGATAATACCTCCTAAAAATCCCAGATAGTAGTGAAAAGATTCCCCAGAGCTGCAGTCATCAGCACAAAGAGGTTTAGCGTCACAAGTCTGTGAGTGAGGCAGTACTGAATCACAGAATCTCAGAATCACAAAATCACAGAATGGCCCGGTTTGGAAGGGACCTCAAGGATCATGGGTCTCCAACCCCCCTACCACAGGCAGGGCCACCTACCTTCCCATTTAATACTAGACCAGGTTGCCCAGGGCCCCATCCAATCTGGCACTGAACACCTCCAGGGACGGGGCATCCACAACCTCTCTGGGCAGCCTGTTCCAGCACCTCACCACTCTCCCAGTAAAGAACTTTCCCCTGACATCTAACTTAAATCTTCCCTCCCTCAACTTAAAACCATTTCCCCTTCTCCTGCTGTTATCTACCCATTCAAAGACTTGACTCCCCTCCTGTTTATAGGCTCCCTTTAGGTACTGAAAGGCTGCAATTAGGTCACCCCACAGCCTTCATTTCTCCAGGCTGAACAAGCCCAGCTCCCTCAGCCTGTCTTCATACAGGAGGTGCTCCAGCCCTCTGATCATCTTTGTTGCCCTCCTCTGGACCCTCTCCAGCAGCTCCCTTTCTTGTACTGGGGGCTCCAGACTTGGACGCAGTACTCCAGATGGGGTCTCACAAGAGAGAGTAGAGAGGGACATTCACCTCCCTGTCCCCTGCTGGCCACCTCTCTTCTGATGGCGTCCAGGATACCATTTGCTTTTTGAGCTGCAAGAGCACACTGCTGGCTCACGTTAAGTTTTTCATCCACCAGGACCCCCAGGTCCTTCTCTGCAGGGCTGCTCTCAAGGACTGCTCCTTCCAGTCTGTATAAATGCCTGGGATTCCTCTGGTCCAGGTACAAAACCTTGCACTTTGCTGTGTTGAACCTCATTAGGTTTATCTGGGCCCACCTTTCAAGACTGTGAAGTTGGGGTCTGTGTTGGTCTGAGCTAAGTAAGACTTTAGCAGTGTTCTACTTACAGTGTTTTTTATTTTAGCAGGGGTATTAGAAGAAATGTGTATGTGTATGTACCAGCTAGTCACATATTTTCCCGCTTCCTCAAGAGAAAATGATAAAAATGGATTAGTCCTTCTTTAAGTCCCAATCATGAGATTTGCTATGTGTGGGTTCACTACTGAATTCATGCACAATAAATTCAGGATTAGAATTATAAAGTGTAATTTTTCATTTCAAATCCTGTTATTTCTAATTATCCATGCTAATTATGTTTCTGTTAGCTGTTTAGAATTAGACATGCTTTTCATTTAATTGGACAGTGTCAGCTCCCTTAGGCCTACAGGACTTTGATTTCAATTCCTGTGGTAAAAATGCAATTGGATTTATTCATGTAATTCTACCATTTAAAACAATCAACCACCTTAATTATAATAACGTTGCATGGCATGATCAACAGATACCAAGCAAGGCTGTCATCTATTCAGCTGATTGATTATAGACATGCACATGAATGTGATGCTCAAACACATACATTTTATATGCTGAAAAGTGCAAAGGAAAATGAACAGTTTATTGTATTTCAAAATCTAAGGTTTACTCTTCCCATCTTACAGAATTTTATTTAAAAAAATAAAGTTACTTTTTTTTTGATAAGTCGACCTCTGAATATTTTTCCTACGTTTTATTGCCTACGGGGGAAAATAATACTTCCATCCAAATTGCTCTCTTTTTAAGAAAAAAAACTAAATTCGGATGCATATGCTTTTTCTCTAATGTACCTTTGAAGTGACTGTTCCCTAGATATATGTCTCTTTTATTACATTTCCAAAGCTCAAGCTATGGAGGCTGATGTATATTTTCCCAGCTTTACTGATACTGAGGGCAATAAGAGACATATATTCACATCCATATAAGTCTTTGATAAGTCTTTGTGTCCTTTATTTTGAAAATCATAAACAAAAATGCCTTCTCTTTCCAAAAAATTTGGAAGTGACTTCAAAGAACTGTAGTTCTTTTTCTGTGCCAGGTCCCCAGAAGTTTCTCTACAGAAGAACATATTTCAGACCTCTTCATCTGTTTTTTCTACAAGGAAAATGCCTTGTCTATGACTAAAGAGGGAGTCATAAATAAAATTAAGGTTTCTTGGTAGCATTTACTAAGGAGTCTGTCATAAGCACTTATTTACACAATGTAGACAAAGGCAGTCCCTCCACGCTGGATTAGCTTCACTGAAAACTTGAAAAAAGAAAACAAGGTTATCAGTTTTCAGTGCAACACAGAATGAAGATCACATCACATCTATTTACACACTTATGGGATTGAGAAAGTCCTTTTCACTGTCTCAATTACACTTATTTCTACAATCATGGAATCACTTAGTTTGAAAAAGACCCTCAAGATCAACAAGCCCAGCAATCATGTGGCACTATAAAGTCCACCAAGTTATATCTCTAACTTTCCAAGCAATCCATTAATAGTAATTGGCACTACAGCTGCAACTGTGATATATTTCAGTTTCAGGAGGTACACTGCCATTAATCTGCTTATACAGTGGTTGACTGTAACATAAAATCCCCCTTCTAAAAAGAAATGCACTTCAAATTATACAAATTTAATATAAACTGTATTAAATAGTTGCTATAAGAGGAGAACAAGTAAACTTGTCCCCTTAAGGATCACTGCTGAGTGCATGCTTATTCTGTTCAGCCCACACTGGATCCTTAAATCTGACACTCAGCATAACTATCTCACAAATAACTTTGGAGAATTCAGAGAAGCCACACTGAGACTAATACAGATCTGTCTTGTGAGATCATAGTTCTACCACCATGTTACATGTAGTTTGGTGGTTAAAATAAATAATAAAACAAAACAAAACAAAATAAAATAAAATAAATTACATTTCCTCTTAAAACCTGGTAAAGTGCTGTATGGTGTGACATGCTTTCAATAAAATGTATCAGATGAGATACAGGATGAACTGAGCATGATGATGTTATGAGATTATTAATGTCATGGTACAACATACAATAACACAATATCTACTCTCAAACTCGTTTGAATTTCCTTTATTGTTTTGTATGAAACATATCTTCAAAAATAAATAACTGCATTTGAGATCAGAGTTAGAAAATATCCTTAGGTAGCTGCTATTCCATAGGATTTTTCTTCATCCAAGCCACACCTCCTTAGTGGGCTATCTGTGAAGCAGATAAAGAAAAGTTGAACTTTTCCTTTCCTGAGGAAATTTGCCCAATACCTCCACTTTTTTGTACTCGAAATTATTAATCATCCTTCCTGTGAGTTTTAGTAGGCTCCTCACAAATTTCTCCCAGCTTGGGATGTATGAAGAAATACAACTTCATAGGTAAAATCACCTCTGGTTTAATGCTATACTGAAACTATTTTTTTGCTTTTACTACTTACATTCCAAAATAAAGACAAAATGTTACAAAAAAGCAAAACATAATATTACTAATGCAGTCATTTTTCCTATATGTATAGTATTAAGAATGTCAAAAGAAAAAGGAGATAATACCTTAAAATTAAAACAAGTAGCATTTCAAAAGACAAGAATGGCTTTTAAGACTGATTTTAATTTGAATGAAGAATCTATTTCTCAAAAATAGAACACAGGAAAAGTCCACAGGCTCTTTTTAGAGAGTAATTAGTCCTTATTTGGGCAACCTGCTATTGTCCTTAACTATGTGGTGCTTAAAGGACAAATATGAGGATCCAGTTTTCTTGGTATTATTGAAATTGATTGATTTGGAAGAGAGAAAGCATGCCTTATTTGCAAACTGTAAGCAGCCTACAAGTACTTAAAAATAAAACCACATTCTGAACAAATAAAACTTGCTCTACAGCCAATCTGCTTATTTTTCTCTCAACTCCAAGAGAACAGAGAGGCCCAAAAGTCATCAAAGCTAGACTATTTCAGATAATTATTAGGGACCATCAGGTCTTATTAAAACCATGTCATCAGTTTCTCCCTCTTTCTCCTCCTGATATCTAGTTGCAGCAGCTCTGCTAAGTGCACGTTTGGTGCTAGCACATGAAGGAAAAAATATCTCAGAAGAATCATGATCTGTTTCCAAATCAAAAGTGGAACATCTAAAGTAACAGAGAAAGCCATGTGTTCAATAGCTGTATCTTCAATCTAAATACAGAAGATGAACAAGGGATGAAGAAAGGGGAATTTTATTCTTATTTTACACCTTCATCATGAAGAAAGAAGTTCTCATTTGAGTACGTATAAGAAGTTTATGATAGTTTCAGGATCACAGTCCAGAAGTTCAATTTAAACTGACTCATGAAGTCAGTCTAAGGAAACAATGAAGTTTGCTCCTTGAATCAAGATCCATCTTGCGCTTTCTCAGAAATACAGAACTCTGTGCTAAGTTTGATGTCCCTTAGTTTTAGTTTGTGCACAAATTACAACATCAGCAGTGCAGCTCCAGATGCTTCGTGCTCTGCATTGTGATAAGAGCCAAGGTACACTGCTTCAAATCTCAGCAGGCTGTAAGGAACCCGGTAACATGAACAGAGAATGTTAAGAGTTGATCAGAATTAATTTTTACTATTCTCTTAATAAAAAGCTTATTGAAATCTACATTGTGAAAAGAAACATGTGAATCTTTTTCCTTACACAAAAGATTCACAACACTGTCATAGATCAGTGTTTATATTTATGACAGATGTTTTATTTTACTGTTTTCAAATACATGCTCTGAAAACCTGCATTGAGTTACAATTTTCAAGCCCAAATTAAGGTATACGAGATGAGTGATGAAGATGATTTTTTCTACAGATTATTCTGGGTAGATTGGTTATATGCACTGCATTATGTGAAAAGACATGCTTTGTGGTCAAACACTCTGAGGCACTGAGGTAGGTGAGGGGTGCTGTGGGTGCAAGTGTGTCCAACTGGATAATCTTGAGCAGCTGATCAGGATGTGAGTGGAAGTCACCAGGCTGAGATGCATTCAGCAGTCTGAGAGAGTGACTGATTCCTGGTATCATGCGGTGGCACAGGCAGACAGCCAGCCCTGCCTTGGGTCCCAGCCAGGGAAGGAAGACAAGCAGACTTCTGATCTGACAGATGGTAAACACGTGCAGCGTGTGGGAGACTGGACCTTTGTCTTTGCTTGGGGCAAAAGGAGAAGACTCTTCTTTGAGCCTGAAATTCTGCTAACCAATAGATTTTAAGCTCTGGTGTGGAAGAGAGAAGAAAGTATAGATAGTGGCTCAGAACCAGAAAGGGGTGATCACATTAGAAAGGTTCAATCGAGGACCTGAGTCACAATCAGTGCCACTAAAAAAAAGGCAAAGGGTCTTAGTAATTGGAGATCATTTGCTGAGAGGCACAGAGGCAGCCATCTGCCATCTGGATAACCTCTTTAAAGAAGTCTGTTGTATGCTGGGAGCCTGCATTTGGCACATCAAGAAGAGTATATCGGGTAAGGCGGATGGCTACTATCCCCACCTAGGCTGCATCAGAAGAGGAGTGGCCAGCAGGGTGAGGGAGATGACTGTCCATATCTGCTCTGCCCTCATGAGGACCCAGCTGGAGTACTGTGTCCAAGTCTGGGGCCTCCAACACAGGAAAGATGTGGAGCTTTTGGAGAGGGAGGGTCACAAAAGTGATCCAAGGGCTGGAGAACCTCACCTGTGAAGACAGACTGAAGAAACTGGGCTTGTTTAGCCTGGAGAAGAGAAGGCTTCAGGGAGACCTTGTTGTGGCCTTCCAATATTTAAATGGAGTTTATAAACATATATTTTTCTTATGCATCATGAAAAGAAACTGTGACTTCAAACTCTGCTTTTTGGGGTAGGAAGGACAGTAATAATAATAAAAAAGCATAGTTTGGTATTTTGTTTTGTACTTATGGCATGTAAAGCAACAAAACCCTCTCATTAATCCCAAATCACGAAGACCCCTAAGAAGAAGTAACCTAGTCTGCTTTTAAGATAAGCTTCACAGAGGGGGCAAAACGACAGCTGAAATTACTGCAAGATGTTTAAACTCCTAATAAAAGATGACAGAGGTCTGTAAATTCTTCATCTTGTTTTGTATACTGTCCTTTGTGAAATACCAGCTGTGGCAGTCATTATCTCATATATATATATATGAACATAATTTTTTGTTTTATGTTTCCATTCACAGGATACCACTCTTTGTCAGAATGAGAGCAAGATTTGGAAGAGGTAGGTAAGAAAGTCAGTGAGCCACAAATCCATGCATACTGCTTCTGTCTTTTGTCCTGATACTAGCCTGCATTTATTCTTCCTCTGCCAGGAAATGAAAACTCAAGCTATTAAGCTTAGTAGTTTTAGTGCTCTTTGATAGCCAATGGACTCTCAACAATACTGAAAAGTAAGTAGTGGTCCTGGATGCTTATTTATTGCACTCCCACAGCTCTTCAACAATGAACAGGATGTTTATTATCTATCAGTATTATTATAGTGAAATATGCCTCTAGGTTGAATTATTGATACATTTAAGAATCAAGGACGTGAATAAAAAAATAATAGCTTTTATAACAGATATATCCTACTTCTCAAAACTTTCAGAAAAAAATATAAAATATCTGTATGATTCCTATCTGGTAACAGATGCAGTGATATTTAATGGCTACTTCTGTACTCAACAGCACAGTTTAGATTAGGGAAAGAGGAAAAACTACTATGTTTTTCCTGGCTAGGTAACACTTGGAAATATTTGTTCTGAATATATGAAAGAAAAACAGAATTATGGAAGGTTCCAGTTTTCTTCTGTTCTGTCTTTCTCACTGGATGAAGAGTTAAATTGTTAATGTCTCTGCTTCTAACAATGTCCCACTTGACAGTACTGCCCAATTCACTGGTCGCTGCTGGGCATTTCTGTGTTCTCCACAAAGAATCACACACCACACAGTATGGTGCTGCTTCCCCTCCTCTAGCAGAAATGTTTACAAAAGCACAGTCAGCTAAGATGTTGTGTACTCTGTTCTAAAAGACTCAGGTTTTTTTTTTTGCTGTACATGAATATTTGCATTACATTTTGATATATTAAACATATTTTGAAAAATAACTATTTGAAATACAATTTTTATCGAATTGTTTCTGCTATTTAACTTAAGACAAATTGCTTGAATGCCTTTGATAAAAGGCAGTATAAAGATGATATACATATTTATGCAGATACATAAATAATACATAATTAATAATGTTACAGTATATTATATATAAATATTTAAATGTTTATGAAATATTTAATAGGAACAGAATCTGTGAAAATTATACTCCTTTACATTTCAATATCCTATGAAACAATAATAGGCAAACTAAATAATTTTTGACATATTTTCTTAATATACCAGGATTATAGCTTTTAAAGAACCACTTCAGTGAGTTGCAATTTTTCAACTACACAGGCTACAGATGGATACCTTATCTAATAGTCAAATAAATGTTCCATGGTGAATATAAAAAAGACAGAAAATTTCTAAGCCCTCCAGACAAATATATGCGTAGTGTTTCAGGAATACTGAAAATAGAGGTCTTTCATAATTATAGGGACAAGTTCAAAGTAAGCTGGAGAGTTATTATTTACTCAGTATCTCAACTCCAATATTGAAAATTTCCAACAACTGTAAATAACAGGACAGTGGAAATTTTTTAAATGAAATAAATCACAGAAATGAATTAGCAAAAGGAGGGTTTTTGTCAGTCAGTGTTTTGTCAGTGTTTGAGGTCAGTCAAGGTAACTCATATTTAAAACATACTTCATTTAACACAATATTGACATCTAATTCCAGCATTTCTGGGAGTAATAGAGTTTCAACTCTTACAGTTTATAACTTAAGAACAAAAAGTTATTGATGCCAGAATATTAATTTCCATAGAAAGCACTAATGTGCGTTATGCTTTAATATGCATCTGTTGAAAATCCAGTAACAGATAATTCAAAGGAAAGAAAATCATAGCATATACCAACATTGTTTAAAAAAAAATTAGTATTGATGAAATTATATTAAAAAAGGAAGTCATTTATCCTATGTATTACCACCAAGTTTCCCATAAGGAAGTATTTTTCTGTGTAATATTTCACTTTCACAATGAGGAAGCTTCACAACAGTGTAAGTTCTGGGGACTCAGTCTTTGAAAACACTGACAATCTGAGCNAGTTTAGATTAGGGAAAGAGGAAAAACTACTATGTTTTTCCTGGCTAGGTAACACTTGGAAATATTTGTTCTGAATATATGAAAGAAAAACAGAATTATGGAAGGTTCCAGTTTTCTTCTGTTCTGTCTTTCTCACTGGATGAAGAGTTAAATTGTTAATGTCTCTGCTTCTAACAATGTCCCACTTGACAGTACTGCCCAATTCACTGGTCGCTGCTGGGCATTTCTGTGTTCTCCACAAAGAATCACACACCACACAGTATGGTGCTGCTTCCCCTCCTCTAGCAGAAATGTTTACAAAAGCACAGTCAGCTAAGATGTTGTGTACTCTGTTCTAAAAGACTCAGGTTTTTTTTTTGCTGTACATGAATATTTGCATTACATTTTGATATATTAAACATTTTTTGAAAAATAACTATTTGAAATACAATTTTTATAGAATTGTTTCTGCTATTTAACTTAAGACAAATTGCTTGAATGCCTTTGATAAAAGGCAGTATAAAGATGATATACATATTTATGCAGATACATAAATAATACATAATTAATAATGTTACAGTATATTATATATAAATATTTAAATGTTTATGAAATATTTAATAGGAACAGAATCTGTGAAAATTATACTCCTTTACATTTCAATATCCTATGAAACAATAATAGGCAAACTAAATAATTTTTGACATATTTTCTTAATATACCAGGATTATAGCTTTTAAAGAACCACTTCAGTGAGTTGCAATTTTTCAACTACACAGGCTACAGATGGATACCTTATCTAATAGTCAAATAAATGTTCCATGGTGAATATAAAAAAGACAGAAAATTTCTAAGCCCTCCAGACAAATATATGCGTAGTGTTTCAGGAATACTGAAAATAGAGGTCTTTCATAATTATAGGGACAAGTTCAAAGTAAGCTGGAGAGTTATTATTTACTCAGTATCTCAACTTCAATATTGAAAATTTCCAACAACTGTAAATAACAGGACAGTGGAAATTTTTTAAATGAAATAAATCACAGAAATGAATTAGCAAAAGGAGGGTTTTTGTCAGTCAGTGTTTTGTCAGTGTTTGAGGTCAGTCAAGGTAACTCATATTTAAAACATACTTCATTTAACACAATATTGACATCTAATTCCAGCATTTCTGGGAGTAATAGTTTCAACTCTTACAGTTTATAACTTAAGAACAAAAAGTTATTGATGCCAGAATATTAATTTCCATAGAAAGCACTAATGTGCGTTATGCTTTAATATGCATCTGTTGAAAATCCAGTAACAGATAATTCAAAGGAAAGAAAATCATAGCGTATACCAACATTGTTTAAAAAAAAAATTAGTATTGATGAAATTATATTAAAAAAGGAAGTCATTTATCCTATGTATTACCACCAAGTTTCCCATAAGGAAGTATTTTTCTGTGTAATATTTCACTTTCACAATGAGGAAGCTTCACAACAGTGGAAGTTCTGGGGACTCAGTCTTTGAAAACACTGACAATCTGAGCGAGGAAGGAAAACATTTATCATTCCTTTGCAAGATAGAAAGGTCAGATCACAGGTTGATCACTCTGAATTCTTGCAACAGAACTACCTTTCCTTTGTAGGTGGTTAAGCTTTCATATTGTGACCACAGTAGGACTTTGAATTGAAATGTTATTTCTACCCCAGTAAGCACAAGGCTAATGAAAAACCAGTAATTTCTTTAAGTATTTTACCCTTCAGTCTCTTAAATGGATATGTATATATATGCAAAATCATGTACAAAACTCATATGCAAAATTATTGTCACTACTCTGAACAAAGAAAAAGACAAAAATAACTACATGAAACAATTTAATTTGTATATCATTAACAAGCTGACAGGAATGGAGTTCTCTCAGTTCTGCTAAAGGCTGCAATAAATGTTTTTTTTTTTGTTAAATTCGAGGCTCTGTAGCCAAAATCCAGCCCAAATCCTCCTACTTCAATGCCTGCTTCATAAGTACAGGTGATCATGGGGTTTTGGAGCCCCCATTTTCCAGTGGAAGTTTTCAACAAAATGACTTTCTTAAATGTTTGCATGACAGTATGGAATGCGCTACCTTGGAAAAAACCTAGAAAATAATCAAATTGCATCTTTTCTACTGGCAAGTTCAAATGAAACCTTTCACTTACAGCTCTAATGCACAAAACAATTGATAAACTTGCAGAACCTGTTCAGTTCTTTAACCAATTTCAAGACACATGACTTTCATATGAGAACAAGATGTACCAAGGAGTATCATCACTGTAGACCTCTCTACACGCTCGATTAACCCCTCAAGGGAGTCTCCAAGTGCTGCCAACCCATGCTGAAGGCAAAGATTTTACTTTTGTCTGTAAAGAAACCCTGAACTTCGGTCTGTCTTATATGGGTTTCAGACAGTATTGCTTTTAAGCAAGGGAGCTTTGGAGCCAACTGATATTCAGAAAGATAAATTACAGACAGCCCCTCTGACATGAGTTGCACTTTCTGTCCCACTGGAAATCCTTCTTGGCTAATGGACTGTTCTGCTTTCTCAACCCGCAAATCCTAAAAATGTCATAGCAGCATACCTGAAATACGGGACTGTTGAAAAAAACTAAGATATTAAGAAAAGGCTCAACATTTATGACAAAAAAAACAAAAACCAGTAAGAATGGATTTTCTTATCTAGAGGATTACTTGGTCTGTAATCTCAGGCTTTGAAAATCTGGTGTCAGTGTAGCCTTTTCATCTATGACTGTCACTGAGCAGTTCTCCTCCTTCTACAGGGTAACTCCTTCATTTCCTTACTAAACTGTACTTTCCAGATTCAGCAGACGTCCTGGGCTCTGCAGTAATGAAGAGTTGCTTTCTTTAGAGAACCACCATGATTTCTTGGTCCTGTTAAAATATTTTTCAGACAGCTGCTCATCCTGCTGCTGTTTCTGCCTAACTAGATTACTCTTGAATCAAGTCATCATACAACTCAAGAAACAGGTAAGTCCATACATATTCACATTATATGTTCCTAAGTTTACACAGATCAGTGCTATGACCATCATGGATGGCTTGAAATAGTGAAAAAAAGCTGCAGTTCTTTGGTCTTTCTATTTCTTCTAAGGCAAAGCTCACTTCTCAGAGCCAAAGGACAAAATCTATTACACCTGATATATGTTTTTATTTACTGCATATACACTTTTTTGACAGATGTATTCATCAAAGTTACCGTCTTCTTCCTATGATGCATTTCAGTACAGAATCAAATGGGTTGACAGGAAAAAAAAAGCAAATTGGGAAAGATTTTTAACTTCTAGGTATGCACCATGTGAAATCTATCCATTATTTTTACAGTTACACTTCTCCTATATTCCCTATCAACATTTGTTTAATAAATTATCAGTTGAATTTTGCAGAAATATCTTTATTGCTTTAGAAAAGAGAAAAATTTTATTGAGCAGTAGTATGTCCAGTTTTTGTTCTTACAGACTAGAGTGTACTTTAACCAGAGATTTATTTTTACCTACCTGTAAAAATGAACAAGTTTTCTTAGAAACTCTAACTTCTTAATACTGAGCTCTAAAATTTCTGTGTTTTTATCCAATAGGTATCATATGGCATTTAAAATGAGTAACAATTTTAATATATGTTCTTATGAAGCACACCATACTATTTATTCTATGTCAAGACTGATCTCTTGATAAATGAGCTGTGTCTGTAACTCATTTTGTTTTGCTCCGTTTCTAAGTTCTTGACTGACAGGAAAACATCAAAACTCTACTGACTATTAAATAGACAGAAATTTCCTTTAGCAACAAAAGAAACAGAATTATAGTAAACATATCATAGAAGCAATAGTCAAATTTCAAAGCTTAGCCAATTCTACCACAAATATAACTAAACAATATTTTTAGATGTGATCTTTGAAGAAAGATGACTCTAAAATCTAACTTCCTCTGTTCTTTACTAGCAATCCCATTCTTAGAGTTACATATAAAACATTTAGTATAAAATTCAGGGAATTCTGTTTATCTCAGCAGCACAAAGTCATTTTTCCACATCACAGTCTATTTTATGCTCCCTAAAATGATGTTAGGCAAGAAAGGATCAGACTACCATATCAACGCTCACTATTGACTTATTTTTCCCTTTTCATTTCCAGCAGATGATTAGAATATATGTTTTTCATAATCAGATTTGCTTTTCTCCAAGTAAGCATACAGCGAAGAAAGCCATCAAAAATAAAGAAATTTAAACAAAAAACATCTAATTGTCTTTAAATTTTACACATGGAAAAATATGACATAAGTTTCAAAAAAAGTAGAAAAGAAAAGCAAAAAAAACCCCAACATTTTAAAATTCTTTTAAGTCTCTGGTCACAACAGAGAAATTAGATTTGAACAAAAGTAAGTATTTACCATGTCTAAGCTAACCATTCTCAGCTGCATCTAAAATCTTAGGAACAGGTGCTTTTGAGTGTTGTCTTTATATAGTGCACAGAAAAGACGTTGATGGAATTGCAAGTAGTGTTGGAAGACTGTGCAGAGTTTCACAGTACATATATTAAATATCAAGTGAACCTTAATCTGAAAGTGAAGGTAGAAGAACTGAGTGAATCTGTATTTCCCCTTCACTTCAAATTTGTTTATGAAAAGACAAAAAGTGGAACTGTTCCTCCAGTTAGTAGAAAACTGTTTTTAGCTCTGCTCACCAGGATAGAACAATTTTACATATAAATGAAATTATTTTAGCCTTCACGCAAAGACATGCATGTGCTCTAAATACAATAGTGATGACAAGGGTTCTTCCACATTTTTCCTGGTCAGATGAATTCACATTTGAGTTTCCTGAAGAATCTCAAACTTTCTTTTAAGAAAAATCTCCAGAACCTTTAATTAAACCCTGTCAGAAAGCAGTGTAACACTGTAATTTGGAAGAGATTAAATAGAAGAATATAATGGGTTTGACTTTCCACTTTAATGCTGGTTTCATGCAAATGTAAGGTGAAAAATCAGAGCTAGCATGACTGGTTTTCCTAAATATACAGAATGTATGGAATTTACTTTTCCATTATTCCTGTAGTAGATTACCATCCAGTCACACCACACTGGATAATCAGCTGCTATCTGAATGTATATTTTTGTTATGTTCAATGAGATGTTAAAAGAAATGTAACTATATCAGAACAGTTACTGGAATAAAAGGAGACTAAATGGTGATAAAGCAGCTGGTACACTAAATGAGTGGGACTTAAATTTGAAAATATCCATATCCTTTTTTTGTGTGCGAGAGAAATGTAATCCAATTTGTGATTTGGATCTCATACACTGCATCTGCCATAGAAAAGTTTCCAGCATATTCTGCAGCCACTCTATGAATCATTTTCACTTAAGCTTCTCAAGATCAAAATGAATGCTCGTTGTCTCCTTGGTAAAATCCCCTCCTTAATAAAAACAGTTCAGTTTCTGAATCCTTTCCCTTACAAGAACTGTGATCTCCCAAAGACCTAATTCTAGCCCTTTTCCTGGTTACTGAGCTGGGAGAATTGTTTAGCTTTTGGTTACCAAACAGGGAATCAGCAGTGCTGGTTTTATAAATATGCGCCAAAACAAACCTGTTTTGTCTTGGCATATTTTTAGAGGGAGCTGCATATGTATATTAATTTGTTCAGGCTAGCTTTGGGGGAAAAAGTTTTTCAAATCTTACAGGTACCTGATTTTATACTTAATCTAAACCTTTTACCTTTTGTTTATTTGCAAATTTTGACTTAGATACAGTAGCATTCCCAGCTGCTTAATGAGAACTGGGAACCAAACTGACGGTCATGCCAACAAATCCTTGTGCTCCCATCTCACAGCTCTGAAATCATTCTTCACTGAGGTGTGATCAAGTATAAAGTTTTTTTCCTGAAACAGAAATAAATTATTCAAAGGCAATTTTCTGAAAATCTGTGTTTGTTTGTTTTTTCAATTAATCCCAGAAGGAAACAAGCAAGCATTTTTGAACTACAAACTCCATCTGCACACTGACATCCCGCAACTTCCTTAAGACCAGGAATCTCCAAGAGGTCTTACAGTAAAATTTGTTGTTTGAAACAAAAAATAAATGGGAGATCATAAATGAAAACAGGGAAAAGTAATTGTCTGGACAGTCCTTTCAGAAACAGAGGGTAAATAAAGAGCCTCTCTGTTCACCGAGTTTCTATACAGCCACACCTAGCAATGCCCTGAATTCTGTCAAAGAGCTGAGGAGAGATAAAAGGTCCATTTACAGAGTTCCTAACTTGTCCCATGGTGTGGGAAGCAGAGCCTCAACTGTTTAAGCATGTCACATACATCATATCCCCACCCACAGTGCTGGTCAGCCCTTAAATGGGGTCTGGAAGAGGTGGAGCCAGACTCCACCCCTTCCGGTCACACAAGTGAGTTGCTTTCACCTGTGCTCCTTTGGCTGAGTCAGTGCTCGCCTCAGGTGACCAATCAGTGGTTCAGGCCATGATTCAACAGTTCCCATACACAGGGAAAAAAAGTACTTCGGTGAAAGAGTGACTACTGAGAAAATACACTAATTCTGCAGAAATTTTCAAGAATTCTAAAAATTCTTGAAAATTCTAAAATTTCAAGAAAAATTAGAATAAATGTCTGAAAAAATGAAATCACTACAAGGTCAACTCACAACATGCTGGAAGCACTGATCAACTTTGTCTGTTTACCTTAAAATAGAAACTATTTTATTTTAAAAGAATGAGTGCTCTTTGAAATATAATGGATTGATTTACCAGACCTGGCATCTGTTCCAAGATGCATTTGTTATAATTTCACATCATTATAGTAGTTCAAGGAAAAAAAAAGTCCTAAAGTAGAAAACAAGCTTATGCAGCAAAATTTCATTGCTAGACACAGCTACTACTATGCAAATTGTCCTACAGATATGCTTGTAAGCACTGCTTCCCTAAAAAAGTATCTGAAAACTAATGAAATAGCAATATTTCAGAATTAACTTAACTTGATCCATCTTTTTTAGCTTAAGTTAGAAAGATAACAGATTTACTAGGCAGACAGGCTTTGGACCTAAGAAGATAAACAGAAATGCTTACAGTTATAAACTAGAAATAATGCTATTAAAGTCGTTGGTATGTTGTAGAGAGAGTGGAGATTTGTATTCTACATTTTCACAGAATTAGTGTAACAGTCAATTTTCCATCAGAAATGGGCTGCAAATACCTATTTGAAACTTTCATCTTCTCATAAGAGCATGGACTTTTTCGCAAGCATTTCCTTTAAACTTCTGAAGTTTTACTCCTCTTTAAATGTTTACGTACACCAGATAAACTCACCACTGCTATTCTACAGTCACAATTCATGCTGGAGTGATTCAGTTTAGGGATACCAACTAAACAGAAGAGTGCAAACTGCTTTTTTTCTGGAAAGCAATAGTTGTCTAAAGAGAAAAAAAAAAAAAAAAAGAGAGAAAATCTTTTGGTCCCTCTCAGTCTTTTCAGTTTAAAGATATGAATTAACATAAAGTTGCAACAATCAGATGCATTTTTACCTATTTTCAGGGCCATGTCACCATGTTTCCTTAGAAAAATTTTTACATTAAAGATGTCCATGTCCATAAATCAGGGCACCACAGTCCAGATCTGTTTTAAGAAGCTCTCACACTATTCCAATCAACATGAATGAGACTCAAAAAGCACCAAGGTCCATAGTTAGACGGTCCCAGCGTACATTATATTTTCCAGTTTATACAGGAAAGCAGAGTTGATGTAAATTGTGGCATATGAAGAACAGAACAGATGAAAAATGCCCCATGAGACAGCAAGTTAAAGTTGATGATGCTGTAAACTGCTGTACAAAGCTTGTTTGTTTGTTTGTTTGTTTGTTTAAGAAAAACACATAACAAAAGAGTTGAGGATTAATAAGAACTAAAGAATCCAATTAATGGTATCTTTAATAGGTGCCAAAAATATTCTAGGAGTTTGTCCTAGGCTGTTTACTAGAAGCATGAACAAAACAGAAGAAATGTAATTAGCTGCTTAATATGTGAACAGCCAATATATATTACTGTTCTGGTCCTCCTTGAACTTCAGGAGTTCTAATTCCATAAACAAAAGTTCAGAAGCACAAAAGTTGATTCTGTCAGCTTTACTTCAAGCAATAGATGTGCATATGTGTATTTACTGAAGTTACAAATTTCAATCTTTTTCAGATAAATGCAGCAGCCAGTTAGATTTCTGCTCTGTTGTTCACCACTGTTCTAGCCAAGCTAACCCAAAGCTTCAAATCAACAGATGCAATATATGCTTTCGAATCTTATGAAATAAATCAAAACTGACTCAAGCCAATATAGAATTCAGGTCTCCAACTATACGAAACTTAAGTTGTTAACTGGAAAGAATTATTTTTCTGCCTACTACTAATGTGAGATCCTATTGCAAAGAGTGTTCCACACTTTAATGTCCAGCACTCTTTTTATTTGCTTCATCAAAACTGTAGATGCATACTTTTTATTTTCTTATGAAATTTAACATTGTAATAATATTTTTCTCCATATAAAATTAATAGTAATCACATACTAGAAAAATAATAAAATACTCTGCACATGTCTTGTCTTGAAAAGACTTGTCTAAAATGACTGCATAGCATTAGAGAGGCAATTCAGTCTTTGTAATTATAGTTATATTGCCAAATAGTAGCCAAACATAGAGAGGCTTATATTTCTGGACTGCTTCTGAGGAATATGTTCTCCCATAATAGGATTTGGGACTCACAGAACCTGATTCTGAACTGCTGTTTATCAGAGCCTACCACCCTACTGTGTAGAAATCCAGCCTATGTTAGTGTTTTAGTTTGCATCAGTCTGAAGCAAACTTCCCTATTGCCTCAACTCCATAGAATCATAGAATGGCTTGGGTTGGAAGGGACCCCAAGGATCATCAAGTTCCAACCCCACTGCCACACACAGGGTTTCCAGTCACTAAATCAAGCACTAGATCAGGTTGTCCAGGGCCCCACCCAACCTAGCCTTAAACACCTCCAGGAATGGGGCTTCCACAACCTCTGGGCAACCTGTACCATCACCTCACCTCTATCTCAGTAAAAAACTTCCCCTGACAGCTAATCTAAAACTCCCTTCCTTTAGTTTAAAACCATTTCCCCTTTGTCCTATTGCTATCTACCCATGCAAAAGGTTGATTTTCCTCATGTTTATAACCCCCTTTAGATATTGGAAGGCAACAATGAGGTCTCCATACAGCCTTCTCTTTTCCAGGCTGAATAAATTCAGTTCCTTCAACCTGCCTTCATAGGTGAGGTGGTCTAGCCCTTGGATCATCTTCGTGACCCTCAACATCTTTCCTGTGTTGATGGCCCCAGACTTGGATGCAGTACTCCAGCTGGTGGCATCACAAGGGCAGAATAAAGGGGAACAATCACATCCCTTGCCCTGCTGGCCACCCCTCTTCTGGTGGAATTCACTGGTCTTCTGGGATGCAAGAACGAGCACAAACTTGCTTTGCTCTGCATCATAAAGTGATTTAGGAGTGCCTGAAATTGATTCCTCTTGAATGAAATGAAAGATGATCTCTGAGAGTGCATCTAACGCCTTCTGTCAGTTCATATTGCTGTTCCTCCAATGAGACCTGATTAGATTTACTTCAAAACCAAGCCAACTAGCCTCCAAATGTGGACAATACAGACATTTCATCCTAATTAATTCCTCTTCCGCAATAGAGATTAACTTGTATTCTGCCTGAGTACTTATCAGTGTAGACATAAGCAGAGGAATCCAGATCAAGTACTCACAGTTAGCATTTGTGAATATCTCCTGATATACTGATTTAATATGCTAACAGCACAAGTCTATCTCTGTGTGTAACCATACCTTCACTGCATTTTCAGCATCACTGGCATCTCCTCACCACTCTGACATTGCTCAGCACCAACACTGCTACAGCTGAAGCTGTAGACAAAGTCATTCTTCACACTGTCCCACAACCATGCACACATACAATAATATATAGGTCTCTCTGAAAGTAATGCCTCCTACCTATTTTCATGGAAACTACAACAGATAGGAAGAGCACAATATAACTATTTGGTAGAACAAATTCTCAGACACAGAATACTATTTTTCAACACAGTCACCATCATCAGCTATGCCATGCTTGTAAAAATCTGCATGGCTGTCTGGAATGTGGTTAATCTTTCACAGTACTGTCACCACAGAATCACAGAATCATAGCGGTTGGAAGGGACCTCTAGAGATCATCGAGTTCAACCCCCTGCCAAAGCAGGTTCCCTACACCAGGTCGCACAGGTAGACCTCTACCGTCACACCACCACCATCTGCCTCTGAGATGCATCAACATAATAAATTAGAAGGCACTGCTTCCAGAGCAGCCTTCACAGAATATTTTATAAAAATAAAAATAAAAATCAACTATCTTGCATTTATTAGATCTACCACTAGAAGTAACATATTTCATAGGATCAAGCACTTAGCCATGTGAAACTAAGTAATCTCTCCTAGTGAAAAAAAAGACGTCACTTAGATTGCCATGAATCTGTAATTTCAATTATTACAGCGGAAATACCAAATCCACATTTTTCTCATTTGTTTACATATTCAAATGAATCACATTATCAACTGAATGTCAGCCATCACTTCAGAACAATCTTAGCTTCCATAAATGTAATGCTATGCGTAACTGCCAACCAACTACTGAACAAGACAGGAACAGATGAGGAGAGATCAGATTTATTTAATAAAATCGTAACTAAGATATTTAGCATTATAAATCCTTTGATGCAAATTAAAAAGAAAATACAGCCTATGAATAAAGGTGAAATTGGAATACTCATTTTAATGATTCTATCACAGTAATTTTCCAAACCCCAGACACATTTATAGACTAATAAGCTTTTCAAAAGAATTTATTAACATCTAAGCTTACTTAATACCATTAAAATCATGCATTATACAATTTGTCATTTATCATTGGATAGTTGAACTTTGCACTGCCTGTCTTTCTTCCTTGCCTGAAGACACATGAAAGGAAAAGAAAATAACTGCAGGTAAGTCACCCACATCTCATCAACATCTGTTGATTCTGTTGATGATGAAGCTGCATAAGTAAATGCTGTATGAATAACAAGCAAGCCACAGCACTTCTAGACGTTTTTATAAACCACATACAAAAATAGTGACGACAAAATACTCTGTACAAAAAAAACAAACAAACAAACAAAAAACAAAAAAAAAAAACAAGTTAACACTGTGCTCATTATTAAACATACTAATTCAATTTACTTACATTTTCTGGAACTAATAAAACCTTTCTAAAATGAAGACTTCATCTTTGATACTTCCTAACCAAAAGTATTTCTTCAAGTACTGATATACTGTTTCCAGCTTTTGAAGGCTATCTAATTAGCATAAAGTTATTAGTTGATGTGTAGGGCGACAGTTATGTTCATATAGTTGACTAATTCAGACTTCCAAACCACAAAAAGTTATATGAAGAAAAGTTTTGAAGATGAGGAATTAGACATAGTGTTAAAACGTTAAGACAGAACTAAAAGCCTCCAGAGAAAACATGTTTCTGTATGTTACATAGTACTGCCTTCTACATGTTCAGTATGTAGCAAGTTAATGAAGAGGGAGTATGAGATCAAGATCTAAGGCAACAACTATGAATACATTTCAAAGGTACAGCAAAGCTATCAAATTCCTTACTCATTCTTCCCATGCAGAGGTGGGAAAGCCTCATCATAGCAAGACTGGTAACAAACAAAAACCAACAAGAGAAAAACAACGCTATTTCCAGTAGGTGATAATCATGGTAAATAAAGGTTCTTTGGTACACAGATCTACAGAGGTGCAAACTGCCCTCACAACAGACTATGCCGATACTATTCTGTTCTTTCTCTCTGTGAGAATAGCTTATTATTCACATGTTCTGCTCAAAAAAGCTCCTTGCCACATACAGTGGAAAAGAATGGATCCACCAGTATCAAGCCAACACACATACTATTTAAAAATCCGTGGTATTCTTACTATTCTGGAAAATGTACATTTCTTACTACAGTTTTATTTTCTATAAAAAGTCTGGTGAAAGAAGACAAGGTTCAGAATCTATCAGTGAAGGCACTTCTGAAATGGAGCCAGGGTTTCTAGCTATGATTCAGAAAAGTTACCATGATCCTATTTATGGAATAGGAGAAAGCATTCCTATTGCTATTCCTCCTACTGGGTTCTTGCTTTTATTGGTCACATCTAGCCAGCTGCAAGTGAAATGGCAAATCTTTTTCAGTTCTAGTGCTTCTAGCACAAGAGTTGAAGTTCTTGCTGACTTTTTACTCCATTACACTGCAAACTAGGATTGGTCATACTCTGACAGTAATTCTACATGGAAAAAGTACATTGACCACATTGCTTGGTTACTGTTCTGCTTCAACACTGAATAATGCTACTATGTGAATATCTTTGTGCAATAGGCAAAAGAAAATGGAAAATTTACATTGAGTCAAGACACAAAGCCTCTAAGCTCTTTCCATTTCATTGTATGTATATATTTTAAGGTCCTGTATTCATCGCTACTCTAATACATTTCATTAATACATCTAATTACATTACTTTTGGAATAAATACCACAGTCATACTAAGTCTCTACAAGCATAGGCAAAAGTGCTATGCTTATTTATTTGTTTATTTTTAAAGTATGCATTTGTGTATGTGCACAGATGTTCTGTTTCACCTTGCGGCTTTTGGAGAGGATTAGTTTTTGTCATTTCCCCAGTTGGCAACTGGTGCCCATATTTAAAAGTATGTTTTCCACTTCTTCCTTAAGCAATGCTATTTTCTGTCTGGAGGAGAATGCAAATATATTTATAGATCAGAATAGTCAGCTAATATTCAGTCACTTTTCCCAGTTCACTGTACGCAGAGCAGCAGTTTCATAAAATGTATCAGACTCTTTTATTGACAGACTGAAGAGAATAACAATGAGAATGAGTGGTGAAACAGTAAGCAGAAAGAGGGCAGATGAGGGGGAGTCAGCGGCTCTCAGCACCATTTCAGCTAAAAGCAGCAGCTAACACAGCCAAGGAGGTTTTCAAAGACAATCCTTGTGTCCCAGGATTCACTGGGGATGCAGGTAGTGCAACCACTGTCTTTGATGAGTTCTCATGGCACAAAATCATAATTCTCTGGTACATCAGAATTACGCAAAAATAACTACAACAACAAAACAAAAAATAGCAAAAAAAAACCAAGATTTGTGCAAGCTACAAATTTCTATACATATGTAAGGCACACAACAGTAAGTACACAGGTCATTCTGAATGTAATGCTTCCTATTTATTTCCATGGAAACTACAATAGCTACAATGAGCATAATAACACTATTTGATAGATCAAATTCTCAGCTACAAAACACTATTTTTCAACATACTCACTTCCATTAGCTACACATTTTCATCAGCAATGAAGAAGAACCTGAATACCACGCTCATAAAAATCTCCACTAGCAGAGCTGACTGTTTTACAACTGCTGTGAAGGTGTCTTTGCTAGAAAATGTTGTCCACACAGTACAGCTTTCATTGGCCCAAAAGGCCCTAAAGTCAAAAGGCACTAAATCAGGGATATATGGTGGGTGTGGTAGGACAGTTCAGCCAAGACTGTCAATATGTTCCATGGTCTTCAAACTGGTGTTATCATGTTGTGAGAGAAAGGTTGTCTTGTCTGCCCTGGCTCTTGAGGTTTGAGCCACCAGCTTAGTCAGTGTTAAAATGGAACAGACATAGTCGTCTGGCTCACCCCTTTCCCATCCAAAAAGACAGAGTACATCACTTTATCCACAGAGGGCTGCATCTTAACTTTTTCTTCAAGGAATTCATGTCGCCACTCCATGAACTGCCTTTTTGACTCTGGCTTGTAGTGGTGACACATCTCATCACTGATAATGATGCAATCCAGGAAACTGTCACCTGCAGCCTCTTATTAGTTCAATAGCTCCTGAAAAACATGCATATTATGTTCATACTGTTCCTGCGTGAGGATCTGTGGAACCCACTTGGTGCAAACTCTGTGGATATTCCAACATTGCTACCACAGTTTCCAGCACGTATTCAGCCCTGTACACAGTTCCCTGGTCATAATCTGACAACTCATGTGGAAGTGCTGATAGAGACGCTCTTCATTTCGTGGTGTGACAGCTGTGTATGGCCATCTGGAACACGGCTTGTCTTTCACATTGCTGTCACCACCTACTATCTTAATGTGCTCACGTCCACTGTATGGTCTCCATAGGAAGTATTGATGAATGTCAATGGGTGCATTTTTTCCCTGTCGAGGAATTCAGTGACAAACCATTGTTTCATACACACTTCCATGTCAGACAGCGTTTTAACAGAATACCCTTCTGCTGCCATCTCTGACAGAACATCAAAATGGAACGGAATATTGGCAGGATGGTTCAACCTCTATTGCCATTCCAGCAACATTCACCTTCAATGTTGTGGACCAACATAATAAAATAGAAGGCATTATTTTCAGAGCAGTCCTCATATTTTCCTCAGCCTATTGCAGTATCACAGGTTTAGGGATGCTTAGCAGAATGTCTGGACAACATTCTTATTTTCATGTCAGCCTGAACACTTCTGTTCCACTGCTGAAGTCCAAGTGTCATATTGTCACCAATTGGAAAAACACTGAATGCTGAACTCCGCTATTTGTCAGTGCACCTGGATTAGTTAACAAAAGCTCACAGTGCTCTCCATTCTACCAAAGCAATTTAACAGCACTACTAGATGAAACTCATTGAGAGTTTATTCAGTAGAACATGCTTTTTGTGTATACATTTTTAAAATATTTCTCCTTAAAAACTGATCACTCTTTGTATACAGAGAATATTAATATTTTGGGGTACATTCACATAAACACTGCTTTAATATGTCTTCGAGTAGAAAGTCTTCGAGTTAGTTCTTCACAAAACAGGCAATGAAAACACGTCAGAATAGACAGAATCCCTTACAGAATTCCTTCTTGAGTTGAAAACTCATGAAGATCACTGAATCCAACTCCCACCTCCACATAGAACCACCCAAAAATCAGACCATATGTCTGAAGGCAATGTCCAGACACTTTTTGACCTTCAGCAAGGACAGTGCCATGACCACTGCTCCTGGGAGCCTGTTGCAGTGTTCAACCACCCTCTCATTCACTTATAAGATCAGATTCTACTGCCAATTGTCACTTGTTTCCAAGTAAAAGACCATGTAAGCATATTCTTCACACGATTCATTTGGAATTCCTTAATAACATAAAACTCACTTACATGGCTATAAATATTTCCAAATTATTTGCAATGCAAATCACTTTACTACTGTCTCCTGCCATTCACAATGCCCAGAGTTTTTAATGATTTTTTTTGGCCACAGGACAAAGCACTGGTCCAAAACCACTCTCTGTCACTGTTAACATGCCAGAGGTCTTTAAAAACACCTCCCCATCAGCCCTGCTGCCACTGTTATAATTTACGTTCAATAATAGAGCTTTCAAACCTTCTGAAGTTTACAACAGCCTTCATGATATGTACCACACCATTTTGCACACAAAAGCAATTATTCACTTGATTCCTATTACAGTTGCCTTTATAGTGATGTTTAACATCATTAATGATATAAGTTACCAATTTGCTATGAAGTTACAGCTTTCACAAAGAACACGCCTCTAGCACTTTTACATGATGTTTGCAAAAGAAATGAACTGTGCCAGTGGGTTAAGTAGAGAGAAAAAATGTTAATTTAGGTAAAATCGAGGGGTAAATTTGATGCCTGGCAGGGATAGCTAAAAGGAGCTACCCACATGCTCCACCAGCCACAGAGAAAAGGATACAAGCGTTTGAGACAAAATCAGGCACTGTGGCTCTTCTGTGGACTGGGTCTGCAAGGACACACACATGTTTTTTGACCACATTCTGCACGTTATAAACATCATAGTGTATTGTATGTGTGCAATTAAGTCTGTATACAATAGGAATAGAACAAGTTCATCAAATACACATTTTTACAAGAATGCTGTAGTGGTACGAGTGACTATGTCAGAAATAAGTTGATTAACAACCTTACACGTCACTGAAAATATATATTTTTTTCATAGAAAAGGGGATTTCTGCAAAGTTGTTGTTAAAAAAAAACAACAATCAAAAGCTTTTGCCTTTGTTGTTAAATTACATCACATGGAAACGTGAGGCAACAAAACAATCAAAAAGAAAAGTTATGGTCTACTGAACAGTAGCATGGCTTACCTACCTGAAGCATGACCTAATGATAAATCTATTCAGAAACGTGCAATTATTCATTTTAACAAGATATTTTCTCTTCTAGAAGAAACCTTCTGTTTCATTTACAATTTTCTGTATGAAACAAAAATAGGTCTATGGAAGCACTGAAACCACAAGACCCTACAAAGCAGCAGCTTTGGATAAGTATACAGTTCACTTAAATTACATAACACAGGAAAATTAACAAGTGTATTTAGCACTTTGTACAGAGCATGATATTTCCATACAGCTCAAAGCACATTCTGTACTGGAACATTTTCATTTGCATTCTGTTGTTAATTTGCTATCATAATAGCATAACCTCTTAGTTGTTAACATCTGAATAAGAGTGGTAATCACAGTCATGGTGATAGATGTTTTATGTATAGATGTATTTCTCAGTTTCCCAGTAACCCAGTTCCAAATCTTTGATCAGCAATACACTTTTATAGTAGTTCATATTGTATTTGCATTTTCATGTCACATAAAACTTCTAGGACTTCTCTGCAGTCATTTTATCTCTTTACAGGCCTTCTGATCAACATCCAACTTTAAAATAAAATTGCTTTAACCCCTCAAGGTTTCAGAAAATAGACCCTGTTCACTACTTGTTCAAGTATAAAAACAGTATAGTCCAGATGTCCTAAGAGTTCATTTATAAACCACAGATTATATCTGACTATAATATGGTCTAGTAGTGTTTCTAAGCATTTAAAAGTCTGCATTTATCATTTACAGACACTGCTACTCCATACTGATTATTTGAAAGCTAAAGATGAAGCAGGATTCACAGACTCTGTGTTCTGCAGCAATCTGTGTGTTTGTGTGCACGCCTGCTTCCTCAGTTCTCCCTGTTTGCCATCCCTTTCAGCCCTTATTTAGGCCTGTGCTTAGATCTGTGCTTCAGATGTGTGTTTACCTTAATAGTGGAAAACTACAAGTTAGAAATACTATTTGTAGAAACATTTTAGCTTTTTCTGAACTAAAAAGGCTTCCCTTTTTTGTAAAGATGCTGAAATCGAAAAATGCCTCTTTGAATTTCAAATTCTGTTGGAATAAATTCCATGTACAATGTGAAAATATCTTTGATGTTTGAAAGCTGCACAAATCAGTAATCACATGAATTAGTGCACACAACAAATTCAATTAAACCAAAATCTTTACTGCATGGAAAACACCAACATGACTTAAGCTGCTTTTAAATGATCAGAGCTGTACTATTCAACTTTCAAAAAAGAAACCCGAAGCTTTAAAATTAAGTTCCTTAATTCTATGCCTTAATAAAAATAACCCTTTGTGCTCTATAACAGCTTGATCAAAAATGACTTCTTCAATAAGTTAATGTTCCGCAGTTCATAACCAACAACATAATTAAAAATCTCATTTATAATCCAGACTGTTGCACTTGCACCATTATTTTATGCAAATAATCACTGAACACAGTGAAATAATACAAGACCAACCAAGGAGCAAGTCAGTGTCACTACTTGGAATTTGATGTTTACAACTTTGGTGAAAGGTACATGCTCACTGAGAGACTGCTAAGTGAACTAATTTAGCCACGTACAGTAGCAGGAATGCTATCTTTTTATCAAGCCTGATGGATGAAAGGGAAGAAAACCACTGCTTTCTTTTATATAGCTGCGAAAGTCTGTTAAGGCTGTCACAAGCAAACTGAGATGTAATAAAGAGATATTGAAATACAAAGGACTATATTTTGGCATCGTCTTGGTTCTCATAAAATTAAATCTTGTTCATAACAGTGTTACAACTCCTTCTTTTCATACAGTACATAACTTCTGTATGACTTTCTTGCATACAGTTTGCTACTCTAATTGCCTTAATCAAGCACACTCTAAGACAGAAGCTTGAGTTTTAATTATGACAGGCACTTCAGTAAATAAACTAATTTAAACCAGGCTTTAAACATTTGCTTAAGGACAAATTTAATGAGTAGAACAAAGGAACTAGTAATTCCATAGCATTACATAGATAGATGCAGGTATCTATGTCATTTTCAAATTCAGTAAATTTTCTAAGCACTAGTCATACAGGAGAAAAACTAAATCAATAAAACAAAATGGTAGAGAATAGGGAAGCAAAAAAAACCCACCTCATTTATCCTCTCTTATTTTTGATGAAAATGTAATTAAATGTTGCAATTAGTTGTTGAGAAACGCCTTGCTAATTTAATCTAAAAGTAACGTCTGTCAGGCAGGAAAGTCTGAATCTGCAAATTTATGGTAAAATTCTAATCTCAATTCATTACACTTTTAAATGAAACACATTTTACAAAAGCATACTATTAAAAGCATTTAATTAAGAGCTTAATTAATGCTCAAGAGCTTGTACAGATAACCACTGTTACAATTCTATCTGGTCCAAGTATTCTAGATGCATCGGCCAGCAGAGGCCAGTTTAAGTTTATATCCTAAGAACGTCCATGATATACAACTTGTGCACATTCATTTGTTTTCCTTCAACACCATTTCTGTTGCTGAGAGAATTATTATGCTGTGGTTTCAAATCAACATACAATTAATTCAGCAGCTTAAGTACTATCCTGTCAGTCAGAGTTCAGGTCCTCATCTCGTAATTTTTACAGAGGTTCAGTTTTGAACATGTTAAACGTTGGCTTTGCTACATTTATTTTCACATATTTAGACTAATAATATATAGAATACCTGCCATGTGTATTTCAAATTTACAACCATTAAACTGGTCAATAACTTTGCAAGCTATTTAAACGAAAGAGGTAATCTCAAGATTACCATTTAACATATTGACACCATAGAATAAGTAAGCAAGAGGCAAAAGTGGAAGTAGTTTAAAACAGACAAAAACAATTAACAAGAGGCATATCAAGTCCTCAGTGATTATAAATTATAAGTAAAGACTGAAGGACCTCAAGAGAAGAAGATACCAGAGAAACTATGGTCAAAATCTACAAAGCAAGGAAGGACAGAGCAGTCCAAAGCAAGAATGGAAAATTGCTTCTTATATCTTTCTCCTTAATGCATAACAAGCAAAACAAAACAAAACAAACAAAAAACCATAAATATATATATTTATTAAAAAGGAAATCAGGGGAAAATACGAACTTTCTTTGGCCAATTTTTAATGCTTTTTCTGATTCTTTTAACACTAATAACACCAAACTGTTCTAATATACAAACAGACTGTCCTGAAATAGCAGTAATGTAAACTGAACTCTACATTGCCTGTTAAAATATCCACAGTGCAGGAAGAAATTAAGTTATATTTCTCTTTTATTTAGCTTAGCAGAAGAAATAATTTTTAAATGAGCTATTTTGAATGTGAGATACTGTCTACAGAAATCATGGAGATTGAAAGTAAGAACAATACATGCTGTAAAAAATTAAATACTTGTTATTGTTGAGTTTCCTAATGTACCACATAATNTTTCTCCTCAAATCTAATCTAAATCTTCCTTGGCGCAACTTGCGCAAATAGATTTATTTATATATATATGAGATAAATATATATATATTTATGTATTTATATAAATATACCAATTTGGAGAGTAAGAATCTGTTTCTTATATCTAGGCAAAACAAAAACCCTCTTTGTCATTTAAAGCCTGCTAGTATGTGTTCATAGATCTGTCGGCAACTGAAACATTAAAATTGTTGTTACCAAGTACATGTATAACCTGAACAGGAGGCATGCTTCAGGTTAGACAGGAGAGGTCCTCTGTTTTTCACTGTGCATGCTTGCTTGAAATGAAACTGTGTGTTATTGGTTAACTGGGATGCTTAGCATAATCACTTTGCAAAGGCTGTGGCAGAGGGAGGTGATTATCACTGAGAACAGATGGGCAGGTCCTGAGCACTGCCAGATTCTGCACAAGCTCCGTGTACTGTAGGTTCTAGCTCTCTTTTCTTCGGCATCTCTAATTTTTATTCATTCTGCATATTTTGAAGGGCTGGCTTAGCTAAAGGTCAGGGAGTGATGACCTTACAGCATAGCTCACGGACGTAGGAGTGGAGTATTCACAACGCTGTCACTGTATATCTGGACGGATGGGGCAGACTGCATTTTGTTCAGTTGCCTTCCTAAATGTGTGAAAGGATTTATCTCTGAGCTTAGCACTCTACGCTGCATCTGTAGCTTTCTGTGGATTGTATTGTCTGTGTGACTAGAAATGATATTCTCAGATATGAACTCTGTCTCTGCCTCTCCTAAAGTGCATCCTCCTAATGGGACCCGATTTTATACTTTTCAGGTAAGTGAACTTCAGTAAAACTGAACAGATTTTTCTTGGTACTTAGTGATAAGTAAACTTTGAGTAAGAATAACTAATAGGTTAAGAAGCTTATGTGTTAATTGTTTTTTCTTGGTATGAGACAATATGTAAGAAATGAATATTATAACAGTAAGTTTGCTACATTCATGAAATCAGCATGTAAATTGTTCATAAATTAATATTAAATTGTATTCAAAATGATTTTGCTATTGGTTCTGTTTTTCCAATAGTATTTTTGTCTTGAGATTTATTAGAGCTTTTAATTCCTTAGATGGACCCACATTGACTCTTACAGTTATTTCCAACTAAGCACTGTTTGGGCATTATCAGAAATTCATAATTTATATATTACATATATATAAAACATATACATTTTTAAAACTTTGTATGTTGCACCTGTCTGGATTTTTTTTTCTGTTAATCCTGAATGTAGTTACATTCTGATGCTTAATTTGATTCATTTGGATAGTAATCATACATGTGCAATAGATGGAGTATCAAAATCTGTTGTTAGGATTATTAAGGATTCCAGTTTATGCCAGGTTTTACCTCATCCAGGTAAATAATTTTGTGTGCTTAGCCAGAGGTAAAAAATAAAACCTACATGCTCTAAATCTAACGTGCAAACCATTCTAATTGCAGCCAGTTTTCTGTGTCATTTACTTAAAATAAATCTTCAGTGTCTTAGCTCTGGAAAAATATCTACACGAAGATTTAACAATAAAATACCTGCCCCACCTCCCAGCTACTCCTCATAGTGCTTCGGCCCTGTATGGCAATTCAAATACTCCTTTACTTAAAGTGACAGTAGTTTTTCCAACTCAGCCTGTGATGCAGTCAGGATTTAAATAATCTTCCTATTCATAGTCATGTATATCGATTCTGTCTTTTTCATTACTTGATGCTACTGTAGACTGATATCTTCAATACAAGCTGTGTATGCTGCCATAGCAAACAGTATTAGGCAATTAAAAGTTAAACAAAATACATAGCAAAGTTCTATTATGAAATGCAGGCATCCCTTCCTTTGTGTTGAATAACTGCATTTCATTTTTGATTTCTTTTCATCTGTTGTTTTTAATTGTGCTATCTTGCTCTTCTCATGGTGATGTGAAATGATAGTTGAGGGCTGTGCAGAAAGAGTGGCATCTTTCTAACAGTGACTATCTGCTGATCCTGGCAGTGATTCAGAGACATAAATGCCCCAGGCCTGTTTTTCTATAACATGACTACTTTTCTCACACACTGACATCTAAATATTCTGTACAGTCTACTGTAGCCATGCTCTTACACACAGTTCTTGACGTCAGGTATTCTTTCTGAGTGTACCAAGTTGAAAGTGTCACTAAAATTAGGATGCTTGGTTGTGATTCCAAATTAGCAGTTTTATTATGTGGTACATTAGGAAACTCAACAATAACAAGTATTTAATTTTTTACAGCATGTATTGTTCTTACTTTCAATCTCCATGATTTCTGTAGACAGTATCTCACATTCAAAATAGCTCATTTAAAAATTATTTCTTCTGCTAAGCTAAATAAAAGAGAAATATAACTTAATTTCTTCCTGCACTGTGGATATTTTAACAGGCAATGTAGAGTTCAGTTTACATTACTGCTATTTCAGGACAGTCTGTTTGTATATTAGAACAGTTTGGTGTTATTAGTGTTAAAAGAATCAGAAAAAGCATTAAAAATTGGCCAAAGAAAGTTCGTATTTTCCCCTGATTTCCTTTTTAATAAATATATATATTT
>VXAB01002500.1:443412-469309 GCA_013399175.1 Odontophorus gujanensis | reverse complement strand
CTTCCCCTCTTTTTTTTTTCCCTATCCTATGTTTTTTTCTCTCCTTTTTTTTGTACTGTGTGTTGAGAGTTCCCTCTCCTTAGGAAGCCCTGCTCTGTGCTGGGACCAGCACCCTTTCCAGACAGAAAGAATTTGTTCCCTCTCCCCATCCCCCACAGTCTGTTTTGTTTTGTTTTGTTGTTGTCAGCTGGTCTCTTGGATTAGGGTTTGCAGCTCTCTCTGGGCTCAGGAAGGCTTGGTAGCTTGGCAGGATTTCTTGCCAGATCACTGATCCTAATGTAAGTGCCAGAATCCTGCAGTTTGCATAATGCTAATTTGCTTTGCAGTCCAACTTGCCAACTCACATGCTGCTTAGCATATCGAGTAGCAGAAGGAATGCCATGTGCTCTACCCGAGTGAGGGGAGTAATTGGATAGATACCCACTACCTGAAATTGAAACTAATCTAACCAACCCCGGGTATAAACCTTAATGCTTCTGGTAAGAGGTTATTAGATTGAAACTCCTTCAAGCCAATTAATTTCTTATTCTCAAATCTCTGATTGTGGAGTTTTCACTGGCATAATGAGGCTGCATGTCCTGCCTCGTTACGACAGTATTCATCCACTGAGACCTAGATCCCACCATCCTTACTCATAATGAGTAAGGGTAGTAGAACTGGACCTTAATGCCTGTGCTAATGAAATGTGAGACATGTGAGGGTGGGGTGATACTGAGAGATACCACCACACCTAAGGGATGTTGCCAGTCATCAGGCTGTGTGCCAAGTACTTTCAGTTGACTAGGTGTGGGGGTATCTCGTCACATTACTAGATGTTGAAGTGTCTTATTACTATTGCAATACTGGTTCTTTCAAAGGAAAACAAAACTAGACTGCCTAGAAAATAAAAAAAATATATAAATAAATGTATCTGCTTTCTTTCTAAGCTGCACCCGCACTGCAACATGGGTCCAGCAAGGCAGGACTCTTCTCTGAGTTTGCCTGGGAGTGTAGGCACCTAATGTGAGCTGGTTGTCCAGGCTCCCTCTCCAATAAACAGAGGGAAAAGAGTACCTTTGAAGAAAGATTGATCTTTTCTACATGGGACACCTGTCTCAGGAAGGGGGAGATGGGCCATGCTCTAAAGGGTGGGATTCTGAAGGCCCCTATCTCTCAGCTGAAGAACAGCCTGAACTAAGTCTAGAAACAGATCCTTCAGTCAGCTAAAGTTAGTGGCTATGTGTCTCAAACTTAGTGAGAAAAATAGGGCATGGCTTGCTTTCTGACTGGCTTCTTGGTCACGGACAAGACTTCGTGGCCCTTAGTGACCCCAGCCCTTCAGGACAGGGATCATAGGATGAACCTCTTGGCATGTCCCAAGCTGCAATGAATAACCAAGGCACTGAAAAACAGCTTTGATTTCCTCTGGTGAGTGGAAAAGTAAGAGTCCTGACAGGCTGTGCAGACAGACTGTTATGAGTGCAGTGTGCTTACTTATGCGATGGGTTGGTGGGTAGAGGTGAGCAGCCCACTACTGTCATCATCCTAATGTACCTCAGTGTGTGGGAAGGGCCTTGGAGGAGTGCTGAGCACACCTGATCTGGGGAGTATGCATATTAGAGTGAACTTGGGTAAGGAATTTACATTGAAGCCCATGAAATAAACTGACTGAGAAAGACACAAGCAAGAATTGCATATAATATTGCCTCGATGATCTCTTAAGGTCCCTTCCAATCCCTATGATTCTATGATTCTATAAAGTCTTAATCTGCTCTTCTTGATCCTGCTTTTGTTTGGAAAGTGTAGAGGTGAAATTCTCCCAAACTTCTCTCTGCTTTGTTCTGCATGATTCCTTTCTCTGTCATCCTCTCCATTTCTACAAAGCTGCAGATGTGTGAAAGAGCCAGGGCTGGAGAGATTCATTATTTTTCCATCTAACCAACTGTGCAACAGTTCCCTTAAAGCAGTATCTCTGCAGCAAGGCTCTGTAGGAAAGGACGCTTTAGCAATGGGTGGCATCAAAAGATGGGCTATGTCCTCAGGACTCACTCTTATTGCCTCAAGTTGATTTGCTCTGATCCCTTGGACCACAGGAGACTTGAAATTTTCACATCTGATGGACTGGTGATAGGGGGGTATTGTGAAGAGATCTCCACTGACCTTCTTAGTGCTTTTGAAACCTGAGAAAAATGTCAACATCTACCATTTGCTTCTGAATTACAGGTGTATACTTGCTGTTTCAAAGGAGGAGGATGCTGAGTTCAAGTCATAAGCAAGGGTGCTTTCACTGCTGAGGACTCCAGTGAAGGAATGGTGCAGTGGGAAACAACTCTTTCATAGGAATCACTCTCTATATCACTGCCAACTTTTTGCCTGGTTAAAGAATACAGTAGGTATATAAGAAAAGCCTTAGATTTCCAGCATAATATAATTTTGAATATTTCTAAAATATGAAGTCCCCTACACTGGGATCTGTGGGTACACCAGGCTTCATCAGGTAGTACTGTAGGATGTGTTCTTCTGGGGGCTGTTCGATCATACCAGAAAACCTGCCCAGCATCTGGGCTCAGGGGTTGAAGAGCCTTGCAAATAGTGCTCTAGTGTGGGAAAGTATGGGAGCAGTGATAAGCTATTAGAAATCTCTGTGGTTAGTTACATTTCTGGTGAGAATGAGGTTAAGAGAGGAGGAAACCCCATTATGAGCAGAACATGATTTCTTAGGAATTGCTCTCAACAGAAAGAGTCACCGTAATGGTGCATTTCCTTTCTTTAAGCATGCATACATTTCTGCTCTTTACAATCTCTGACTGTTCAGTTTAAGAGGATGGTAATTGCCCACCCCAGTGATTCAGCATTCTGGGAATTTCCAAGTAGTGGTCTGAGCTGAGCTAGGGTTTCTGCCAGCCTTTTCCAGCCGTAAAAATGTCCTTTTCTCCCTAAAATGGACAAACTTCTTTTCTCCCTTAATTCAAAGATATAAATGGCAATTGATTAACTGTGATGATAGGATATGACTGATGTGTGTAAACAGAGAACTAAACATAGCACTTATATTCCCTGTAGAAAACATTGCTTTCCTGATATATATTTCACATAGTTGTGGCATTTATGTAAGGTACAGTACTAGGTTACAGGATATTATATTGTAGCTCAACAACCAGGAAAACAAATCAGTTTAACAGAGCCAAAATATAAACACAGGAAAGAAAGTGACCCAGGAGTGGAAACTAATGAAAAGGAGAGGTCAGTGCAGTCACAGATGATGTGTGGATGACCTGGGAATAACTGTCTGGCAAAGTGCTGCAGTGCTGACCATTCTCTCTTGCCATCTTCCTAAATGCTTGCCTTCCACTTTCTTTTTTTGTATCTAGCTACCTACTGCTGTTATATTTATATAGTGACTATTTTCTTTCTCTGTTTACAGCTATCAAAATTTTTACTTCCCTACACTGTGTGTGTGTAAAAACTTGAGCTAGAAATAGGGAGCTAACAGAGTGTGTAAAATGTTTTTCTTTACTTCCCCTAATTCAACTCACTGCATCTCGTGCGCGTACATGTGTATGCGTGTGTGTAACTGGCCTCTGGTACAAATTAAAGTAGCCACACAGAAGGACATACAAGGCACTTAGCCAGGATTAAAGATCTGTCCCCATTGTTTCCTTAGAGTGCTGGCTCCAACATCCTTTGACTCATAATNGGGGGGATAATTGTCATTCCGGTGAATCAGCTACTCTGGGAATTTCCAAAAGGTGCGGTTAGCTTGGAAGACTGTGGTGTTTGCTACATTTTTCCTTCCTAAGGCTAATCTTTGTAATTCAAATTAATTTACAACCACTTAGTTTTGAATCTAGAGTTAATATAGTTGATTAAGCCTTATTATTCTTAAGTCCACTAAAAGCACAAGATGATGGCAACTATATAAAAATGGAAGGTATTAAGAGGAATCTGTTTGGTAGAAATTCTGAGATACTCCAGACTGTTCAACACTCCAGATTTATCCAGCATGAAGATGAGACTATCCAGATCATAAGTAGAAGACAACTCAACACATCTGCAACATGAGGGCATCACCAGGCATCAGGGAGAACACAAGGAGGGGGCTCATTAGATGAACCCCTGAAGTGAACAGCGCTCAGGAAAGGAAAATTTGAGGGAAACAACCACATAGAAAGCATGCAAAGAGCAGTCTGAAATAGTTAAGAGTTTGCGGTGGCTTGTTCATCTCCCAAGTGGGAAAGATTCAGAAAGAAAATCGCAGCATTTTTCTTCTGTGAATATCTTTAAGAAAGGAATCTTCAGAACTGTAGCAGGAGCAACTTTTTATGTATTGCCCGTGTATACTTGACTAAGAAACTACTATTGTCAGCAGCCAAGAAACATGGCAAATTCTTCCCAGCTGTNAATGCTTGCCTTCCACTTTCTTTTTTTGTATCTAGCTACCTACTGCTGTTATATTTATATAGTGACTATTTTCTTTCTCTGTTTACAGCTATCAAAATTTTTACTTCCCTACACTGTGTGTGTGTAAAAACTTGAGCTAGAAATAGGGAGCTAACAGAGTGTGTAAAATGTTTTTCTTTACTTCCCCTAATTCAACTCACTGCATCTCGTGCGCGTACATGTGTATGCGTGTGTGTAACTGGCCTCTGGTACAAATTAAAGTAGCCACACAGAAGGACATACAAGGCACTTAGCCAGGATTAAAGATCTGTCCCCATTGTTTCCTTAGAGTGCTGGCTCCAACATCCTTTGACTCATAATATATTTAATTAAAAAAAAAAAATCCCAGCAACCCGGAATTAAAACTATTGTTGCTAGAAATTGAATGCGCAAAGAACGTGAGAATGAGTATCTAATATGTTGCAGTTACTTTTCAGGATAGTATATTCTTTGATCTCACTGAGCTCAATGGAAAAATTCCCAGTGACGTCAGTAATAGTCGACTGGGTTTATAGACCTTACTCAGGGTAGGTTCCCGTTGAAATCAGTAGGTGTGNTCAACACATCTGCAACATGAGGGCATCACCAGGCATCAGGGAGAACACAAGGAGGGGGCTCATTAGATGAACCCCTGAAGTGAACAGCGCTCAGGAAAGGAAAATTTGAGGGAAACAACCACATAGAAAGCATGCAAAGAGCAGTCTGAAATAGTTAAGAGTTTGCGGTGGCTTGTTCATCTCCCAAGTGGGAAAGATTCAGAAAGAAAATCGCAGCATTTTTCTTCTGTGAATATCTTTAAGAAAGGAATCTTCAGAACTGTAGCAGGAGCAACTTTTTATGTATTGCCCGTGTATACTTGACTAAGAAACTACTATTGTCAGCAGCCAAGAAACATGGCAAATTCTTCCCAGCTGTATTATTGTATTATACTAATTTTTCCATTACAGAGGTGACTGTTGCTCCAAGCCAGAGGGTGTAACATAGCCAAGATTTGACTCTCTAGGCTCTGCCATGCACAATGCTATGCACCTCATGCATGATGCTGACGTCTCCCCATGCTCTTGGACTTCCCTGGGAGTTGAAGGCACTCAGCACCGCCTGGGAGGAAGAGATCTGTGTGTGGCAGAGAATGTTAGCCTATTAGGAAAGTAAATGGAGATGATTTAGTGATGAGACTACTGCTTCTCATGCTGACCAGCATTGTTTCATTGTTTCCTTGTGTTCCCCCGTCAGTTGCATCTATCTTGTGCCTGGTGGTGAGTGCAGGCTGCAAACAGGCTGCAAACACGGCCTTTGGCATGGTGTTCTTATGGAGCAGCAGCCAGGTTCTTCAGTCAAACCAATCGTAAACTCCTGCAATCACGCAACAGCTGCTTCGTTCCTTCACAGTACTGCTTTGCCTGTTTACGTCTGTCAAGCTTGTTATAAAAACCGTGGCACTAGCAGGGCTGTTTTAGGATTGTTGGTGTTTTTTTATATATTTTTTTTAATTTGTTTTGAAGGTTCTTTTTAGTTAAAAAGTGTTTGCCACCACAGTTAAGACATGGACTGGATTAAAGTTCAAAACCCACTCACGTCAGCAAGTGGATGGAAATTGTTACCATCTGACAGCTGGTGGCCTGGAAGGAAAATGTAAAAGTCACTGTTTGAAGGATTGGTTCAGGGCAGTGCCATGAGAAGTGCCATGGCTTTGTTTTACATCCTGTGAGAACAGCTCTGTGTTCTGCCTAAGTTTTGCTGAGGAAAAGTGGCCATAGAGACTAACAATACCTACTGCACCTCCCTGGCTGTGGTGGCCTGGCCTTTCTGTATATTAAACCTGCTCAGCAGAAGATATATCTTCTGTCACAGGTGACATATGGCAGGACAATAGGGTAGTAGGCCTATCTTAGGGCACCAAGACTTCTCAATTGCCTTTCAAGCTCCTGAGCTCCTTTCCCAGGCTTTGTCCCACCAACTTCAACCAGAAAACAGCTGAACTAATGAGAAAACATTCTCAACTGGACAGCAATAAACCAGATGAGGTTTAACAAAAGCAAGTGTAAAGTTTTGCATCTAGGAAGGAATAACAGCAAGTATCAGTACAGGCTGGGACATGACCTGCTGGAGAGGAGTTCTGGGGAGAACGACCTGGGGGTCCTGGTGGATGACAGGTTGGTCATGAGCCAGCAGTGTGCCCTGGTGTCCAAGAAGGCCAATGGAATAACAAGGTGCATTAAAAGGTGCAATGCCAGCAGATCAAAGGAAATGATTCTCTCCCTCTAGACTCTTTCTTGGTCAGGCCCCACCTGGAGTACTGTATCTAGTTCTGGGCTCCCTGATACAAAAAAGACTGCTGGAGAGAGTCCAGTGGAGGGCCACAAAGGCAATAAAGGGCCTCAAATATCTCCCCTATGAGGAAAGACTGAGTGACCTGGGTCTCTTCAGCCTCGCGAAGAGAAGGCTCAGGGGTGATCTTATTAATGTTTAAAAATATCTTAAGTGTGGGGGTCAAAGGGACATGGTGTTCTCTTTTCAGTTGTCTATAGAGACAGGACAAGGGGAAATGGCCATAAACATGAGCGCAGAAAGCTCCACACAAATATGTGAAGGAACTTCTTCACGGAGAGGGTGACAGAGCACTGGAACAGGCTTCCCAGAGGGGTTGTGGATTCTCCTCTGGATATATTCAAGACCCGCCTGGATGCCTACCTGTACAGCCTGCTGTAGGGAACCTTCTTTGCAGGGGGGATGGACTTGATGATCTCTAGAGGTCTCTTCCGACAGCTAAAATTCTATGATCCTGTGATCTAGTCATCTGTGTTTGATTTAATAATGAGCTGGAGTTATTATTTGATATAAGAACACCCCGAAGAAGCCAACTTTCAGAATGTCTCATGCTGACTAGTATGCAAACACCTAATAGACTCCATTACAGAGTACAGGATGGCAGAGCACACAATGCAGACACACATCTTCCAGCAGCAGCAATGCCAGCTAAAAAATTACTGTCTCAAGCCCATATATATGCATCAGCTTTTACACTGTCATTTACACTTCCCCAAGCCAGCTAAAGATATTCACCTCCCAATGCATGTCAGCCATACTTATTTGCATTACCTTAAACAGAATTTTTTTTTTTGCTGATTCAGGTTATTTTCTACGAAGCAATTTAAGGATGGAGCATAAGAGCATGTGAAGATGCTGCCAGAGCCTCTCTGGGACAGTTACCTGTTACCTCCAGACAGTGCAGTTGCATCAAGAAGGCATAAAAGGTGCTCAGTGTCCTTCCCATTGAGCTTCACAACTGCTAGGAGATGAAAGCCAGAAGAACAACAAGAGTGCCAACAGACTTCACTGCAAAACTCAAAGACTTGCTAAACGAAATCAGGAGAACAGACTTCAAGACAACAAACAGCAGTGACAACATCAGTCCTGAGTTAAAGCCTTTTGGGGATGGAAGAGGTCAAATAAATCATAGCCTGTGGCTTCTGTACTGAAGAGGATGTGTTGAAATGTTCAAGAGTGAAGGTACAGACAGCCTGCTTACGTAACCAGGCAGATTACATGAAGTTAGAAAGCACATCCACGTATTTCAGGAAGTGTAGTTTTCTTAGAGGAAGAGATGAATGAGATAACTGAGAAGAACTCTTCATCCCGGATGAACACCAAAATAAAGTTCTTTGGAATCTAGGTCATCTTTTAGTGATAAGAAATACCATAGAGTATTGGATCTGGTAACTGGCACGTAGGGCCACTGTTCTAACATTGCTGTCTGTGTTCTGCCTGCAAGTGCCTACATGGTATGTTTACATGACTCACATTTGAATGGAGAAAAGCAATCCCTGATTTCTGTATGCAATCTGATATTGAATCCAGTACATTCTGCATTGCATTCTGCATTGTCTACATATTTTAGGATGTCCATTATGTTAAAAGGCAGATCACAGAATCTTAATCCTTTTGTCTAGTGAGATTGGCAAAAATACTTGGTATCTCTTCTTTTGGATTTTAAATTATAAATCCATAATAAGCACAAGTTAACCTTAGCTCCTTGTTGCTTTCTTATCTTCTTCAAAGCCTACTGTATTGTTAATGAGGGAATTAGGAACTTGGATCACTCATAAATCCACTTTGGATCATAATTAAAGATAAGAAAATAGTCAAATCTGACTAGTTATGTTTCTAGTCCAGAGCTGTAGACAACATAGATTACAAAATTAATTGCCTTTTCTTGTTATTTGTGTATGTATTATGGTAGAGTTGAGGGGTAGTGATACCTTTGCGCTGATTGGGGAGCAGTGCCTGTGAGTATGTAACAACTGTACTTCACAGTATGAAAACAGTACTGCAGGGGTTTGCATCAGCACTGGCATGGGGTGTTCACAGAGAAGTCTGATGTTTTGTTTTACAGAAGTTGTTCCTTTGAAGTAAAAGTCCATTGAGGGAAAGGTGAGTAAAGCACTCCTCCATTACCAAGTGCACTTGTGCAAAATGAGAGCCCTTTTCTCATTATTTTCTCCTCTGATGTCTCATCACTGTATATAGTCTGATGAGCAGAACAGACATAGAGGCCACCTTCCTGTTTCAAGTATCCCACCTCCAGCCATGTTCACATGCTTGTTTTCTTTCCTCATCACTTTACGAAATCAAAGGTTGGGAAGGGTTGGATTCTTTTGCTAAAGATGATGAAAACTGGAGGTACCAACAGCTGGGAATAGTGGTCAGGGGCCTTGACTTGCATTTCCTATATAGAAGAAGACCCACTTCTTCTTACAGTATCGCCAACTCATGGTTAGGAACAGAATGAAGAAGGCATAACCCTGTTTTTGTTGACCACGTTTTTTTGTAGGGGAGAGAGCTTCAAGTATTTTTTTAAAGGCTGCTGAGATGAGGAACACAGAAGATGCAGAAAGATTTCTGTTGATACCAAGGAAGCATAGCATAAGATAAGCTCACAGCTGTTACCATTGAGTACATGGGCACATGGAGGAATTTGTTGCTGAAGACTGAGGGATTTGGAAGGTCTCCATGGTTGGTTGGTGGTTTACTAGGATGTTGCTGAATAGGTGTTTAAATCAGAGTTGAATATAGAAAAGACTTCTCTCTTGATCTTCATATTGGTTCAAACATCTCATGCATGCATTCATGATTGTGAGACATATTCTTTTTAATTTCTGTTTTTACAAAAGGGATGTGACACATACATACAAGGTAATAATATTAACTTTTATTTTAAAAAAGGGATTAAGGCAACTTCATAAATGATGAAGATAAAATAATAGAGTGTCACTAATGTTCCTAATTACAGTGAATGCCACAGGAGGATCCCCCGTGCAGAGTTCATTTTCTTTTGTTGTTAAATGACTCCCAATGCTAGTTATTGTTAAACTGTGGGAATCAACGTGACCTTCTGGCAACATAGGCAGTCTGCGCTTTCTGTGTAGCCTCATTGCCTCTTTTTATAAACTCTTGTGCTTACCTAATTCTGCTTTTTTCCACCATTCAAAAAGTGAAGAGGATTTTACCCCACTATTGAAAGAACACTTGATATACAGCTGAAAAGGGCCGTAGAAGTGCAAACAAGGATGTTGCTGTTGCTGTCACAGAGGTAGTAGGTGTTAACCACGGTCCAGATTAGTATTTTAGTTCTTTGGAAACAATTTGACTTACCCTTTCAAAGAAAACATTGTCTTTTCTAAGTATTTCTATTATTCCTGGTCAGGCTGAGAATTCTTCAACAGGGAACACTGTGTTCTCTTCAGAAAGTCAAAGGAGCAGTGACTTTTAGGGGTATTTTCTAATGCCCTTGTCTGTACATTGGAAACAAGAGATACCCTTCAGCAAAGCCACAACTCCTCTCCCTGTGTGCCTTTCTTTTCTCATCACTTCTCTCTCAGTGTTTTCAGAGGATGGGGTGTGCAAGCAGGGTTTGATGTGTTCCCATCAAGAACCGGGACTGGAACTTCCATTGAAACATGCATACATGCACACATGCAGTTCTAGAAAAAAAAACCAATAACAACAAAACAGGGATTAGTGCATCAGTAATGCTGAATGGTGCATTTTATGGAACTCTGTCATGACATACTTCTATCCCAAGAGTGTTCCACTGCTTCATCCTTAACAAAATTTGGTGCCCCATATGAAACTAGCCTACTGTATGATCTCAATACTGCTTAGTGTCGGACTTTGTATCAAGTTTCAGAGTGCAGTCAGAAATATGGTAAAAAAATAAATAAAAAGGTAGAATTAGAACACACTGAACCTCCCACTGCTTCATAACTGGCTCAGCAAGATAGGAAGAATCAAGGTGTCTCAAAGTCATTTAATTTCCATGCTAAGTCAAAGGCATTAGTATTGCTGTCCTGTACAGTGCTGGAATCCACTAACCGCTAAATCTGTCAGTCCCTCAGTTCCCTCTGCCAAATCTATCACTGCTTTCATGAGCTAGAGAGGAATGAAGATTAACTGGAATAACCCTCATATCTGACTCTACGTTGCTAATAATGCTCAAGTCACAGACTTCAGGTTTTCCAGGTGTCAAATTCAGGGTACAAATGTTTTCCTCAGTGTAAAGGCTGGGTAGATGTATCTGTTAACTTATTGTGCAGGTAGAGAAGAGGGAGGAGAAGTCTTTTCTGTGCAGCATCAATGACTGGTCATTGGCAGTAACAGTGAAGAAGCCATTACTCTTTAGAGGAAGGAAGGGATTTTCTTCCCCTTAACAGAAATTGCAAGATTTTACATCTTCTCTTTTAGCACATGGCACAGGCTGTTTGCCAGGATCATGAGAGTCCTTGGACACTGGTGACACCTTGGTATTTCTTGTTCTCAGTTTGGGGCATGCAGTACTTAAGAGAAGAGAATGCTTCAAGAAGTCATTCTAGTTAGTGTAGACCTATATCTGTTATAAAGGCACATAACAACTGTACCACAGAGACTGAATAGAGGAGTCCTCTGGGGTCTGGTGAAAAATAAAAGTGCAGCAGAGTGAAATAGCACACATGCTACCCTGTGTTATTCCTATCCAGACATCTTTAAAAGAGGTCTCTTGAGTTGTCACGACTATGACAATCGCATACCCCTCTATACCTCAAGAATAGTAAATGATGAAAAGGCAGTCATGTTTCAGGGAGGATAGTAAGAATCAGTGGGAAATCTAGTATTTCGATTAGTGTGTTTTTATAGACAAAAATATGAGCTACACTTTTGAAACCTTGGACCTAGCTTAGTGTTTCACTGTACATTTAGAATGTGATAATTCCAATGAAGAATAACTAATTTGGTCAGTCAGTATTCATAACAACCAGCACAGAACTGACACAACTGTGTGTTCACAGTGTAAAACCTAGCACATAGCTTTAACATTAGGCAATTGTCTGAACGAGAGAAGGAGTGTGCCATGACCAAGCTTCCAAGTTTCGAGTAGTAGTAGTGGTTGAGTTTCATTCATGTATTTTCTGCTGCTTTGGTCATGTCCATTAATAGAAGGAGTTGCAGGAGTAAATATACTCTGAAAGTACTGTGAATAGCTGTTTGTGGTTATCTCACCTCATCATCCCCAACTAGAAGAGTCACTCAGCCAGAGGATCTGAAAGAAACTTAATTTTAAAGCACATGGACCCATGACCACAGGACTGGAGCAGCTGGCTTTCACATAAACTTACAGCAACCCTACCTTGGCCCACCAGCACGTTGCTCTCTTCTCCCGCTGCCAATGGAGAGTCCTTCCAACCCATAGACTAGGCCACATCACCCACAGACATATATTGCTAATGTAGAGAGATTTATCTGTTTAAGACTAAGTTCCAACTACTGAGCAACCTGTTCCTACCTTTAGGATGTGTGCCACTTTTTAATGGTTATAGCCCGGTACTGGCAGACTGTGAAGCCTCAGAATTTGTATGCTCCAAAAAATCAAGTGTAGGAGGAACATGAAAATACAAACTCTGTGTCTTCATGTTGCTTTTGCTCATGTCTTGTTAGACAGTGAAAGGACTATCCATGAAAGGGTGGATCTGATGATCTATCAGGAACAAACAGCACTGCTGGCAGTGTGCACTTTTTATGACTGTACCACAAGAACCAACCAAAGGGTGATTTCTACTCTCATTCGTATCAGGTTGGCCACATACACCCTGTTTGTTGTGCGGAAACCTCTTGCTTTCTCTCTGGCCCTGGGGCAGCCCCAGCATGTAGGAGTGGTGAGAGAATTATGACTGTTGTTGCTGCAACAGTTTTCATTAGGACAGGTGTATATTGTATGCTAAGAAAGAAAAGGCTGTATCTACGGTTGCCTAAAAAGTTGCACTGGAAGTCAGATTGGTGAGGCATTTCCAGAGGCTGGTGGGGTGAGAGGTTCAAAAGGAGGCAACCTGGTTCTGGCATTCTGGAGCTCCCACAGCCCGATGGTACTGTAAGGACATCCATGCATTCCCCCTTGCCATGATCCAGGCACACAGACACACTGCTTGCAGACTGCAGTGAGCCCACCTTCCCCTCCTGAGCTGCTCCCTGGGAGCAGCTGATCCTGCAGTAACATCATTGCACAGGGACTGCCCAGCTTTCTGCTACCAGAGACTCATCCGTGGCTCAGCCTCAGTCAGCTCTTCTGATTTATTCTCCCGACTTCTACCACGAACATTAGTGTAACATCAATAAAACTTCTATTTCCATTCAGTTCTGTGTTGTTGTGAACTGCATTTTTCTGGTAGATATTTGTTTTTGCAATCACAGTGATGAAACACATTTACCGACTGTAGCAGTTACAGGAATTCTAAATAAATATCTGTCTTTGTTTGATTTCAGTAAATCAGGACATTTCACTAGCACCATACTAATAGGGATTTGGGGAATACTATGTGTCTTTGAAATAATTCTTGAAGCAATTCATTCTTGCATCAGGGCAAAAATCCCTTCTATTCGGGCTATTCCCAGAAGATAAGGGATGATCTCTCTAAACTAGAGGTTGGTTTGCTTGTTTGTTTATTTGTTTGTTTTAAATACAGATTTTGCTCTGGATTTTATATCAGTTTTGTTTTGCAACTTCAATGTGTAAAAATAAGTAATTGCAGTTTTCCACTGAATGTAAGTGGTACTATTTAGAGTAGTTGGCCATTCTAACTTCCAGAGATGTGTATCTAGTTAGTTTACAACTCCCAGAGGTACCAGTATTGCTGGTAGGGTCAATATCACCTTACTATTCTCCAGAAAAACACACAGACGTTTTATACATTTTAAATTAATTTGGCTTTTTTTTTTTTTTGTAATGATCTTGTGTTGGCTTCCCTTTTGAATGTACTTTTTATGTACTTCCAGATGATAGGAAGACACTGTCCAGAGGTATACCTTGCTAACTCTTTCCAGCTGAATGGGGAGGAGTACATGCATTTGAGAATTTGGAAGTATATGAAGAGGACTGCAAACTGGTGAAAACATGGGTAAAATTTTCTCTGTGTTATCCCTTTAAAAAGCATTATTCTCCTTGTTTGTGCTTCTTGCTTCAGTGATATTGATTTTATTCCATCATTTGATGTAGTTATTCTTCTAATCTTTTTTTTCATATTATTTAAAAAGTAATTTCAAATTATAGTTCATAGGTAGAAAAGCTATCCAGTTAAGAAACAGTGTTTGGTAATGACAGTTTTCATAGATTGAGGCATTTCATTGATTTCATACATCTGAAATCCAGAGATTAGTTTCTGAGAAACTGTTTCCCCACTGCTCTTAGATGGAAAGCGTCTATTGTTCTGGGGGCATGTCTGAACACATGACATACCAATTTCTGGGGCAACTCTACCACTCAAATGAGATATCAAAGGCAGAGTGTCAGTTATGGCTGTGGAGAAGCAGATCACAGCTAATGGACCCAGACTTTGTCAGGATTTGTCTGGATAAATTGACTTTGTGTTAAGCTGCTGCTGCAAAAAAACAATGACATCAAACTGCTTTACATGTAGCCGTGATATGGAGTTCTTCTTAAATCCGCCTATGGAAAATTGTCCCCTAATGTCTTCTCAAAAATAGCTAAATGAATTATGTAATTCTTTCAGGACAACCATGATTCATAATGGTACAGAATGTGGGCTTTATTATGTTACTCTTATGTATGAGTATCTACCGCTGAGATCTATGAGGATCCTTCTGTGAGAAAAGTCCTCAGGACCCTGCCGAAAAGTTGCATGTTTTAGGGTTGCAAATGGTGTATATTAATAGGAAAATTCAATTTATTTTTCTCTTCATCCTTCAATAACACGTGAAGAAAACAACATGGTTTAAACCTAAGCGCAGTATTCATGCTGGCCAGCAACCCACTGTTGCGCCACACACAAAATTCCCATTGAGGTCAGTGGAAGTGCCCTGAGCGGAGCAGCTTTTGGACTGAGTCCATTTTTGTGTGCGTGTATGTGTGTGTGTGTGTGTGTGTGTGTTGAGTAATAGTTTTCCAAACCAGAGGAAAAAAAAACAAAAAAAGAAAAGAAAAAGAAATCCTAAAACTTTGTTGTCATGCTATCTTACAAGGAAGCTAGTTTCACCCACACAGAGTTGAAAGCACATACCACTCTGTTACAGCACATAAACACTGTTATCACGCTAGTTGCAGAAAGAGCACTGTCACTGGGACATTTTATAGGCATGGGCTTTTATAGTATTCAGCAAGCTATTGAAAATTAAAATGTAATTAGTGTAGCAAAACAATAGTTTGCATCTTTTAATTACTGCTCCATTTTTTTGACAGAATGTTTTAATTATTGTTTTTTCTTCTGTTCTGTTTTTATTGATTTCGTGCCAGTTCAATTGTGTTACCAAGACCTCCCAGTACTCAATGAATTTACCTCAGGGAATTCTGCCTTCTTCATTGTTTTAAAATAAACCAGATCTCCAACTACCTACAAAACACAATTAGAAGTGAAGGAGGAAAAAAAGAAAGGCAGAAAGAATGGGAGAAAGGAGGAAGGAGAAGCAGGGAGGGAAGGAAGGAAGTTGAGGGAGTAGAAGGAAGGATGGAAGGAAGGAGAAAAAGAAAGATAAAAAAAAGAAGAAAGAGAGAAACAGATAATGATGGAGAGAAAAAAAAAAACACAAGAAAAAGAGAAAGTAAATAAGAGAAAGGAAGGGAAGAAGGGATAAAGGAAGAGAAAAAGAAAGAAGAAAAAGAAAGAGAGAATGAGGAAGCAAAGTAAACAAGAGCATAAGCAAGGAGAAGTGAATGAAAGAAAGACAGAAAGAAAAGGAAGAAGAGAGAAAATTATTATCTCCTGGTGCTATGTGCCTGATTTCTTTATCCGTGTGTGTTAGTATGTATTTGTTATCTGGCTATATTATCAGACTTGTTTTCAATTAATTTTATTAAAACTGTTGCTATGATTTATTGAAAAGTAGTAGCAAAACTCAACTCATACAGACATAACATTGATCAAAATTTGAATGTTTAAATCCCCCACTTTGATAACTTCAGTATAGTCCTTTGGGGAAGAAAATACAAGTCCTGATAGGCTAGGTTATGCTAGTACTAGCAGCCATTCTCTGTGGGTGTGCATGCACTCAATTTATTGCAGCTTTTCAGCTGTCAAAAAAGTGCAAAGTAAGCGGGAAATGACACAGAGCATTGATTTAGAACACTTTCATCTCTATATAGTCTGTTTTCGTTAGCGATCAAGAGAGAGGAAAGTAGTGGTTAGGCACTATCTGTACTACAAAGCAAATGCTGTGGAGGCTATACAGCACATGGTCCTTTGAATGGCTGTGTACCTCTAACTAGAAACAAACAAACACACAAAGCACTGTATTTATTTGAGGGACTTTAATAGCTCCTTTGCAGTCATCTTTGTACATAACAGGAAGAGAGCTGTTCTAATTTTCAGCGTGCTTTATCTCAAACTATTTTCACCCAAGCAGTTAGTCACCATGTATTTTATATTTTTACTTATTATATTTGAAAAATCTAACAAATGCTTTTTGCATACTTGAACCATTATGAAGAAAGGCATTATTTATGTACTGTGACAATATTTGATTATTTTATATAATTTGGAGAGGCAAACAACAAGAAAGACTACCCCAAGAAGTCTGATTCCGCATTTTCAATATCAAGATCCCATAGGAGCCAGGATTTTCAGAGCAAAACTTTTTTCTTCCGCTTCCAAAAAGATGTGGTCATACCATTTAGACGTAGTGTTGGTGGAAGGGAGGGGCTGGGACGTGGTGGATGAAAGCCTAGATGAACAAGCTGAGAACCTGATGAATTTGGGAGGGTTACCACCATGTCTCTCCTGGGGTTTCATAGTTTTGTTTCCTTCCTTTAATGAAACATCTGGTTACCCTTCCTCGTGGAGGGTGGCCTTCAATTACCTCTCTCTGAGTTAGCAGAGAAGGTCTACTTTTCAACCTGCACTGCTATAGTGTTGGGTCTCTCATAGTATTAGATGGGTCTGGGACCATCTAATAAGTGCAACTCCCCCATTTTTCAGAAATAATTAAAATCAGTCTTTGCCAGGCAACATGTTTCTCCATGCTGCATTGCCTTTCCTCAACTTTCCACACAAATACTTGAGGTGAAACAGTCCACAGAATCTTGTTCAGCAGCTGAGAAAACCCTATGACAGGCAGCAAAAAGTAGCAGAATGATGTGTAACAGAATCATAGAAGGGTTGAAGTGGGAAGGGACCGTCTGGTCCAACCATGGCCTGAACACCTCTGGCCATAACCCAGGACAATATCAGACTTCTGAAGATCTTCCCTGTGCCTGTCTTCAGTCACTCTCATGGCAAAAAATGTGTTTTCCCATTCAGATGGAGTATCCCGTATATCAGCCTGTGCCCAATGCAGCTTGTTCTATCAGTTAAGGAGAATGTAACCATCTGTGGTGAACCAAGCAGGTGAAAGCTCATTTATGTATTTTGTTCCAGTGTTCAGCTGCAGGGTGTAGCACAGTACAGTCCTTGGCAAAATCTCTGGTTTGTTTAAGGGAAAGAAAGATGCAAGTCTGGCAGTTCATACTGAAACATCCTCATCACTGTCAGCCACTCATGGGTGTAGTGTTTCGCAGTGGACGTGCCTTTAATTCCAAAGGTGTGAAGTATTACCTTCAGACAACTCAACAAGTATTTTCTTTCCGGAATTTAGCCCCCAAATCCACAAATAGCAATACCACAGAAATCTTTAAAATTAGATAATGGGTAGGACCTGCTGCTTTTAATTCTCTTTTAACCTTTGCTGAGCTACTGCTCTTTCAGTTGCTACTTAATTTTCCTCCAGTGTTGTGATTTTTTTAATTTATTTATTTTTTGTGTGTTTGCTTCTTCTCACCTGAATGATGGAAGACAATAACTGTGTCACAGCGATGCACCAGCCCTGGTGATGTCACAGTCATGTCACAGCCGCATTAGCCCTGGCAATGCTGTGGTTTTGTCACAGTGAGCAGAATGCTGGTAGTGGTCTATGTCTTGGGAGTGTCACCTGGCTGTCTAGAAGNATGAAACATCTGGTTACCCTTCCTCGTGGAGGGTGGCCTTCAATTACCTCTCTCTGAGTTAGCAGAGAAGGTCTACTTTTCAACCTGCACTGCTATAGTGTTGGGTCTCTCATAGTATTAGATGGGTCTGGGACCATCTAATAAGTGCAACTCCCCCATTTTTCAGAAATAATTAAAATCAGTCTTTGCCAGGCAACATGTTTCTCCATGCTGCATTGCCTTTCCTCAACTTTCCACACAAATACTTGAGGTGAAACAGTCCACAGAATCTTGTTCAGCAGCTGAGAAAACCCTATGACAGGCAGCAAAAAGTAGCAGAATGATGTGTAACAGAATCATAGAAGGGTTGAAGTGGGAAGGGACCGTCTGGTCCAACCATGGCCTGAACACCTCTGGCCATAACCCAGGACAATATCAGACTTCTGAAGATCTTCCCTGTGCCTGTCTTCAGTCACTCTCATGGCAAAAAATGTGTTTTCCCATTCAGATGGAGTATCCCGTGTATCAGCCTGTGCCCAATGCAGCTTGTTCTATCAGTTAAGGAGAATGTAACCATCTGTGGTGAACCAAGCAGGTGAAAGCTCATTTATGTATTTTGTTCCAGTGTTCAGCTGCAGGGTGTAGCACAGTACAGTCCTTGGCAAAATCTCTGGTTCGTTTAAGGGAAAGAAAGATGCAAGTCTGGCAGTTCATACTGAAACATCCTCATCACTGTCAGCCACTCATGGGTGTAGTGTTTGGCAGTGGACGTGCCTTTAATTCCAAAGGTGTGAAGACAACCTTCAGACAACTCAACAAGTATTTTCTTTCCGGAATTTAGCCTCCAAATCCACAAATAGCAATACCACAGAAATCTTTAAAATTAGATAATGGGTAGGACCTGCTGCTTTTAATTCTCTTTTAACCTTTGCTGAGCTACTGCTCTTTCAGTTGCTACTTAATTTTCCTCCAGTGTTGTGATTTTTTTAATTTATTTATTTTTTGTGTGTTTGCTTCTTCTCACCTGAATGATGGAAGACAATAACTGTGTCACAGCGATGCACCAGCCCTGGTGATGTCACAGTCATGTCACAGCCGCATTAGCCCTGGCAATGCTGTGGTTTTGTCACAGTGAGCAGAATGCTGGTAGTGGTCTATGTCTTGGGAGTGTCACCTGGCTGTCTAGAAGACATGGGATGGGCAGTCATGGTGTGAGGCTGAGAGGCTGCCTGGGCAACTGAAAGTGGGTGCTCCAGTTGTTGATTCACCTGCCTTTGGCAGCCACAGGAACACACCAGGAACATGACGAGGTCACAGCACAACCCTGTCCCCTCCCTCCTTCACCACTCAACTAGAAAGTATTACACTTTACTACAGTGATGTTCACTAAGGGATAAAGAAATACACTCCTCAGTCTGTACCCAGCCATGGACCTACAGGCATCTGGAAGGTCCCCACAACCATGGACAGAGGTCTCCACAATACTTTCCTTCTCTGTGTGTAACCTCCTTACAAACTTATAAGGGTATTTACATCATCAAGAAGACAAATTCTAAACTTCATCAGCATTATTTTTTATAAATAAATATTTAAATAGACTTAATCAGCATTAAACATATGTGATGAGAAACACTATGAACTACATGCTAGTACTAAAATCTTAGTTGTTTCCTGCTGATTTCTTAGATGTTTGTTCTCCCAGAGAGAGTAATGGAAATTTATTAATATCCATTGTTCAGCCCTGAAGACATATTTACATTTTCCATATGTTGTATGCGTAAAATATTAAAGTATTAACTTAGAGACTGCTTCTGCACATGTCTGGAGAGAATCTCTTTGTGTAGAACTCACTACACCTAACTCTAGACATTTGTAATATAGAAGTCTACACCTGAGACTCCTATACTCCCTTTAGAGTCAGTGGAAAAAAATACACACAGGAGATGATTCATCTGACCTATTTCAGATGTCTACGTGAGGACAAGATTAATCGTGCCTTAGAAGTATCTATTTCCACTTCATTACTTGTGGAGAACTTGATGCACTGCAAATAACTCATGATGGATGCAGTGAATCTGAATGCAATGAGAATCATCCTCAGCAACCCTGTACTGTTATCTGCTGTTGCTCCTCACCAGTACCCAATGTTTCCAACCACTATGAAGCTCAAAAGTTGTAGATGTATGTCTTAACAGCAGTAGTGGTGCTGACTGGATTTGTGCCCATGCATGACACCTAGCTCCCATCTTCCCCAAGGACCTGAGATATGAGTGCTGCTGGTGTGGAGCTTCATGTAGGACAGATCTTCTACAGCAGAAGAAGATGGAGCAGATCCTCAGGTGCTAGACATGTGGGGTTGTATATAGTCTTTGGATCTATACATCAGCCCTCCTCGAGCTACGACAGTGCATGGCAAGCTTATCTCCTTTCTCACTTCTTCCTTCAATTCACTGCCCCAGGGGTTGTAGCTTTAATGTTTGCCACATCGCTGTCAGAGAATTGTAGCAGTTGGAAGGGGCTCCAGAGAAAGTCCAACACCCTCCTAAAACAGGTTCCCTAGAGTAGATTGCAGAGAAAAGCATCCAGGTGAGTTTTGAATATCTTCAGAGAACTGCACAATCACTCTAAGCAACCTGTTCCAATGGTCTGCCAACCTCCAAGCAAAGAATTTTTTCCTCATGTCTCTATGGAACTTTCTGTGTTCAGGTTTGTGCCCATTGCTCCTTGTTCTGTCTCTGGGCAACACCAAAAAGCAGCTGGCCCCATCCATTTGACTTCTGCTCTTTAGGTATTTAGCATTGACAAGATCCCTCTTCCCGGCGGAACAGTCCCATGACTCTCACCCTTTCCTCACAAGGGAGATGTTCTAGGCCCCTCATCATCTTTGTGGCCATCCTCTGGACTGTCTTTGGAAGTTCCCTGTCTTTCCTGAACTGGAGAGCCCAGAACTAGACAAAGTATTCCAGATGTGGCCTCACCAGGGCAGAGCAGAGGAGGAAGGGAACCTTGCATTTTACCTCCTATGCCTCAGTCCACTGGGACCATGAACTCCCTGGGTAGTAAGAACATGTACTACTGTCATGAGGTACTTCTGAAGAGTACAGAGGAGGTGTTTGTATACATACAGTCCCTGCACCAATAGTTTGTGTGTTAAGAAGTCAGAGAAGGTTGGATAGAAAAAGTCACTATGTGCCAGTGTTTTGATATTATCTTTCAAGTGAGAGAAGGGTGAAACTGCAGTGATGGGAGGAAAAAAAGAAGAAAGAAAGAAGGCTAAAAATAATCTGTTATCTGTCACTTTTTTCAGACCAGATCTAACCATACTCAGCAGAGCACTAACAAGTGTTCATCAGTATTAAGCCTTACAATTCTGTGTTTGTTTTCATATCATTAACAAGACAGCCCAAGTGGTTCCCTCCAATGAAGTGTGGTGTTTCTGGCTGGAGGTTTGCTCAGCCAGCTCAGTTCAGATTTGATGTTTATTTACATGCCCAATATTGTGAAACTGTTATGCTGTGAACGGAGGTACTGTGGGACATTAATCTGCCCAATACTATTGTCATAAGTAGGCTCTGACCCTGTGGTCTGCATAAGATGGGCAGATCCTTGCGCTGGGGCAAAACATGATGCAGTCTGGAGGTCTTACACAAGTGGCACAGCAAGGATGAGCTTACATTTCCGATTGCAATTTCCCAAATGTTTGTTTGTTGTTCTCTTTCCCAGAGAACTGTGTTTGGCAATCCACGGACCAAAACACCAGGACTCCCAGAAAACAGTGTGAGAGTGGCCAGGCTTTTAAGGGAGAAATTGAATAAGCAGTGTAGGGTACTCCCCCTTCCCCAGATGCTTCAGCAGGTCATCTTTCCTCTCAGGAGGCAGCCTGGCAGCCCCTGGCCTTGCCAGCAGCCAGGTGAAGCTCTACTGGCTTAGGAAAGACAAACATTGCATTTCTGTCCCTCACAGCATTAGTGTAGATTGTGTCAGCAACATCTCAGCACAGTAAAACTTGGGGTAAATACCTCCTGGAGATGGAGGAAATGAGTTGCAGCTTTGGAATAATTGTTTCAGGCTATCTGCTGACTCAGGAAATCATATCTGCATCTGACAAAGGCAGTTCACATCTCAAAAATATTTTACTGGGCAGTAAAAGGAAGAGAATAATTCAAAAACAAGCCTGAGCCTGGTATAATCAGATGATTCTGAAGCTAGAGCCACAAACAAGAGCAACTTGTTTAAATGCAGCGTGTTTCCTCTTCTCATGAAATTATCTATATTTTTGCTATATTACAGTAAAACATGTCTTTATCTACGTACCTCTGCAACCTATTGCATCTTCTCTTTTACCTCCACCTATTCATATGTCTCCAGTCCTTTATGTTTTCTAGAGAGAGTGCCTGATGTTTGGGAAATACTGGGGTAAACTAAACTGGGTTTTGTATAATGCTTATTCTCGTCTCGTGTGTTTTTCCCTTCTCTGGGTTTACAAAGACCAGATCAGGATTAGAAGATTTAGTTTCACATTCCTAAAAGCAGTGAAAAATCTTCCACCTAAATTAGTCGGCAAGTTATGTTTGGATATCATGAACATAAAAATACATTTTAAAATATGAAACAAGTCGGAATCAGCCCAGTTAAAGAGTAGAATCTTGGTAGCAATACATGTGCTTCTCAAGTTCCTTCAATTTATTGGAAACATTGGAGACATAAACTCTGAGCAGACAGAATACTTTCAGACGAAGAGCCTGTCCTTCTTTATATCCACCTTATTTGGACACTGTCATGACATTCAAATATAGATATGAAATATTTGGGGACAAGAGGAAAGAGATTATGAGCAAATATCAACTTCTCCTGAAACAAAAGAGGGGTAATAGACCGAAATCTGCAATTCTCAACTGTACATTCATTTAAAATGAATCAATGCATTATTACTTTGCATTAGTAACTTAGCAAGAATCTTGCATGCGCAAGCTTCATTTCCCCTGCTCACTACCAACATATTTCCAGCACTTCCATACTGTACAGACTGCATTGTTGCTTGTGCTCCATAGGAAGCAAGGAGTGAGCCTGCATTCACAACCCAGCACTGCCTACATAAGTTGGACTCCAAGCTGCTGCAGAAACTTGAGAAATCTTCTTTAAGACATTAGAGCTCAGGTCCCTAAATTCTGAAAAAGTGCAGCTCCAGGGAGCCTGAGGTGCAGCAAGGAGTTGGCCATAACCTGGAGCCTATCAGAGTCTCACAGCATCCTTGTACCACTGAGTGCCCTGTGGTCCCTAAGATGCAGCCTGCCAGGAGCTCAGCCTTTTTTTCCCATGTGTTTGCATGCAGTTGTTGTTTAAACCTTTGATTGAAACAATTAACTTATCCAGGGCTGAGCTGTGATGCTCTGTCTTCACTAAAAGGCCCAGAACTTCAAAGGTATGGCTGATGTGTCAATCACTCATGGACCCAAAATCTTAAAAAGAACTGGTGGCCCCTTTTTTTCTCCTTGTTTCACAAGGAGAAGGCAGAAGTCAAGGAACAGGGTGGGTCACGCTAAGGACCACATCTGTGGAGAGAAGGGCAGGTTTCTCCTGAGGATTGGGAAGGTCAAGGGGAGCTCTTCATGACAAAGGATGGTGCTTTCTCCAGAAAGAGCACACATAGATAAAGATGGAAACCACAGTGCCCCAGGGCATCTTCTTGCCAGGGCACAGATTTTGTCACCTACACTGCAACCAAAGTGCCTGAACCTGAGTTTTACCACGTGCAGCATTCACAGCAAATTATCCAAAGCATCCAGTGTCATGTGTATGCCATTTAATGTGACTGTGCTGGCTTTCTGCTGGGTGTGAGAGCATGGATAAAGCCAAGTCTTCAACCTGTTGATAAAATGCTGAGGCACTAAAAAATGTTACCACAATTAGACTGGTGCCCTACAGCTGTATTTACTGCACCGCTGAGATACAGCTTTGGTTTAAGAGAACCCCAAGCTTCCTACTCATTCAGCATGGAAAAATATGCATTCTGGAAAGCTGTTCTTATCCTAAGAGAAGTTCCTGCCTGGAACAGCCAACTTTCAGGCATCTGAAGTCTGCTGAGGTGGGATCCCCTGAAATGCTTAAGAACGCTAGGCAAATGCAGTAGGCTGTGGGGCCGTCTTTATATCGAGTTCAGAGGATTTGATTTTCACTGCTACCAGATTCTTGGGCAGCTACTGAAGACTGTCATAACCATATACATCAGCATGCACTACCCTCCTGATATGGAAAGATTTTACATTTTTCACTTTACACTATCCATTTGGACTCATTTCCAGTCTTCTGTTACTGGTGGGATTTGTAAAGATTGTTTTCAAAGCAAGTAATGAGGAAAACAGTCCTTGCCACTATCCCTTGTGGGAGTGGTTGACATGAATTATTCTGTTAATGTGCAAATTAAGTAGCCACTGTTCTCTGTGTGCTGAACATCTTCTGTGTTCAGCATCACACATGAAACGTGTGAATATGGATTGTACAACCCGATATCCTATATAATAATTCCGGTGAGCGCACAGCAGAAATTTATTGTTATTAAGGAGAAAGAAATTGGCAGCAGTCTCAGCCCTTGCTTGCATCCATTTTCAATAACCCGAAGCTTGTCAAGATCTGTTTTCAACTCACAGGGTGATCTGAGAGCACTTGAAATGCCTTCTTTGCCATCTATTCTGCGGGTTTCAGCGCTTGTTTTTACTCTGACTGCAATAGGGTGCCAGTATCAAGACAGCTTGTCTCCTTTTTCTGAGTTGTGGGGCAGGAATTTGAGTGGGTGAGGTCTGAGGAGCCGTTTAGACGTACATTTTTGAAACTTTGTCTTCTTTAGATCTTTACTTTTCCCTTCATGTGTTTCCATTCACACCTGAATCATTCATTATACTGGCAAGCTGGGAAGATCCCTCTCTTCTTCAAGGTAACCACACATTTCTGAAGTAAATTACAGGTTTGGAGATTACAGAAATTTGTCGTCTAGGCACACACCCTGGCTCCTTTCCTTTTCCAAAGCATGTAATAATGATTTGTTTTTCTTTTTCTTTTTTATTTTTCCACACAGTTAATGTATACCTAATGTGGGAACAGTTGTTTTCTTTGTTTTGATGGAACATTAAAGCGGGTTGTGTAACCAGGGAGGAAGTCTAAGAAGTGGCATTTTACTTTTAAACACTGCTTTGAAAATAAGTGGCAAGTCAAGTGATGGTGCTGCATTGCTGTAATCCCCCTTTGTGATTTTCTGCTGGACTGTCAGTTTAGGTATGGATTAAGCATGGAACAAAAGCTCAAAAGCCCCTTTTAAATCTTGAGTTTGAATGCTCATGATCAAGTTCACCTCTTCTTTCCCACTCTGTGATGTTTTCAGCCCAAGTTCTGGGTCCACTCTGGGGAAGGACAAAATAGCCACTGCCAAGTTATTTTGACTCAAAGCAATGGCAAAAATAGCAGACTGGCCTCTTATGATACTGAAGCCATGAAATGTATTCTGCCACTCAAACACAGTACAGATGGTTTCTGATGGGACAGGAGGATGAAAGCATGACGCTTCCTTGGGAAATACTCATGTTCACGGTTATCACTCTCTTATACTTCCCAGTCTTTAGTGTCTCACATAAAAAATGGAAACGGTCCACCCCACTAATTTAAGTACTATAGAAATCCAAGCACACACTGTAGACACTTTGACAGTAGATGAGCTGTTGGATTGCTAGATAATGAGACATTGGGCAGTACTGGAAAGAGTACTAGACCTAGAGAAAATAATCTACGCTTGCTAGTAATTCTTGTCCTTCGTCTCTTACAAGCAACAGCAGAAAGCATTGATCTGCCAGTGCTCTTACTCTTGTCTGCCAAACCTGGCCTTGGCACATAGCAGTGATACATAAAGAGTGAGAGCCAGGGCACAGAGAGAGGAAAATGAAATGTGAGACTCAGGAGAGCCTTTGACACAGAAAATTTCAGAGGAAAAGTTTGGCTTCATTTTGTTCTCCATAGAGGAATGAAAACAAAAACGAAACAAACAAAAAAAAAAAA